>JABBOT010000008.1:6999740-7599740 GCA_016165875.1 Acanthopleura granulata
CGGTCCTGTGTCAGTATGCTGTGACAGGTTACTGGGTCATGGATTTCTTCCAGTGATGCACCACTCTTAATTAATATGCCAGCATTGAGTCCGTCCAGTTGGCTGCACGAAGACACAGTCATGATGAGATCGAAACATTTGCTGTAAACGACGTGAGGTCAATCAGATTAATATAAAAGACAATAGCATAGAGTAAAACCAGAGCAGCGACGACAATGTGATAGTTGGCAAACGGTCACACGTTACCGGAGATTCACCGTACCTATTCCAGAAGCGTTTAAACTAAGTTGTGATTGGATGTTTACATTGATTTCACCGATGAGAAAACATACCGCGTCTGGCGAGAAACCAGGACCTGCAGATACCAAAGATATGTTGACTTTTGCATTAATACACGGGTAGTGTTACTCAGGTTACAATATGGCGCACATGTAGAGACAGTTTATGCTTCAGTGGCAATTGTAATGACGATAATATCCTTGGCGTGCATGCCTTGTGCCCATAGGTATTCTATCTGTCTGATAATCAGTTGTTAATAAAGAGTATAACACGATTTGTGCATACAACGTGGGTCTTTTTCATTCAAGGGTCAGAAGATCAGCTTGCCCACGACGACCGCAGGGCACACAACAAGAAACCCGGCCATACGGTTTTAATGTCGGAAAGAAAGAGACGAGTTTACGAAGGACAAACCGGATGTGGAGGAAACGAGGGTACAGGAACCTCTAATATCCGACCAGTGTCGGTAGGAAAAGTGGAGAGACCACTCTCCGCCCAACCCGTCAAAAACTGTGTAACAAATTTCCCTTCAAAGCGTCCGGCGTCTGCACGGCTGAATGCGCGCCACTTACCGGATGGACAACAGAAGGCATCTAGAAACAGCCTTCCAGAATATGCACGACAAGTTAGTCGCCCCCTCTCAGAAAGGCCTGTACGGTCGTCGACGCACATCAGTCGAGGTACAGCCGCCAGTTCAACCAGTCGACCGCAATCGGAGCGGCCGGTAAGTCTCGCTGTACGAAGCCAAGATCATACGGATGGACCAATCAACCGAGCGCTACCAGAGCGACCAATCAGTCGTGCTCTGCCAGAGCGTCCAATCAATGCAGCCCTACCAGAGCAACCAGTCAGCCGGTCTCTTCCCAAACGACCAATGAACCAACCTGTTACAAATGGACAAGTTAGCGGTTGTGATTTGGCAGCGCCTGACGAAAATGGGCACGTGTGTGGTATGTTCTTCATACATTTATCTATAACTTTGTCAGTCCGTAACACAAAAAGATAGATTCAAATAAAATTAAATGTATAGTAGGTATGATGATAACTTGACATCAACGGCCATCTTATAACACTTCTACTCGAAATACACGCCGAAAATTGTTATGACCTGGATATCCGGGCAATACCGTAAATGCGGTTATTAAACATACTGAGGAAGAGAATTGTCAACATGAAATGGTGTTGAGTGAACTGGTGAGTGAATTGTCATTATTCGGTAATCACTCCTGAAAAGCGTCGTATGTCATGACCTAGGGTGAGTCCATCCTATAACCGTGATATATGTTATGCCATTCGGTGAGTCGATCTTATAATCTTGAGATGTGTCATGACATTTATTTATTTATTTGATTGGTGTGTTACGCCGTACTCAAGAATGTTTCACTTATACGACGGCGACTAGCATTATGGTAAGGGGAAACCGGACAGAGCCTGGAGGAAACCCACGATCATCGGCAGGTTATTGGCAGACCTTTCCACTTACCATGACATCTGATGAGGCCATCCTATAAACGTGACATGTGCCATGACATCCGGTGAGTTCATCCCAAAAGGGTGACATATGTCATGACATTTGGTGATTCTATTCTATATACGTGTGTCATGACATCTGATGAGTCCACCACATAAACGTGACATGTGTTATGACAGAAACGTGACATATGTTCTGACAATTGATGAGTCCATCCTATAAACATAACATATGTCTTGACGTCTGACGAGCATATCCGATAAACGTGACATTTGGCACGGCATATGGTGAATCCATTATGTAAAGGTGACGTGTCATGACATCTGGTGAGTCCATCCTATAAACGTGACATGTCATGACATCTGGTCAGTCCATCCTATAAACTTGACAAGTGTCATGACATCTGGTCAGTCCATCCTATAAATGCGACATGTGACATGCTTTCCGGTGAGTCCATCTATAAATGTGACATGTGTCATGATATCTGGTGAGTCCATCCTATAAACGTGACATATGTGATGATATCTGGTGAGTCCATCTTATGAATGTGACATATGTAATGGCACCTGGTGAGTCCATAGTATAAACGTGACACACATATTTCATGACACTTAGTGAGTCCATCCTATGAACGTGGCATGTTGTTTCTACTGTGAAGTCAGTGGCATGAACAGAGCCCACCTTCACAAACATTCATTTTTCGTAATACTTCTCGTAAATCACGCCGACTTATAGCACTATAACCCAGATAACGTTACGCGCGGAAAACTTCATTTGATTTACGAGTTTTTGTGGCAGTGCAAGCAGGACTTTAAGGTATAAGAGTTCACGCGTCCCTTCAATTCGCTGGGTTACCAATGTTATCTGGGAATTAAGTTCATGTTATTTTAACTAATCGCATTGACACATCGAATGAAGCCGCTATGTATGAACATATGTGTCCATGAAGGACCCATGTGCATGTTTTTAATCATGTATATGAGCGCAAAAAACCACATAAAGCCGAAACAGGATATCACCTGAAGTGTTGTAAAGTGTCACCTAAAGTGACAGGTGACAGAATATTGCTCTACTCAGATAGACGTGCATGTACTATATAAGCCAAATGCATGCATCCTTCCGCGCATTTCCTGAGAACAGTGCTTTCTGCTTACTAAACCACCCCTGTGATGTAATCATTTCTTACCCCATTCCCAAGTCTCATAATGCAGAACACGTGCAGACAATAGCGCCATTATACTTGCGGTAAATGCATGCAAAATAATTATACACGAACTAACTTATTTCTGTTCCGAGGCTACCTCCATTCTGTTCTTTTATTGTCCCACAAACCCTCGCGTGTAATTTGTCAGAATACAGGTGAGAACTCGGATGATATTTAAGCGGGCGTCAACCCAAACACTTCTTAACCCTGCACCGCCTCTTAATTCGTCTAGCGTGAGAATGGCCAGAGAGAGGTAAGGTCATGTTTAAGGGCTCCATTATTTCTGCCAGGTATCGCATTTCACCAGTATGTACACAGGGCCCTAATAGCATTACGGTCTCTGTGGTAATGATATCGGGTTGTTTGCGAGGGAGAGGGTCGTGTATGATATTTTAAAACCAGATTAATGTGATCAAACGCCAGTTGACAGGTAAATATTTATTCTGTATGATATATTCTTATAATCAGTCACTCCTCTGACGGGTTGTCAAGGATACCATCATAGAGTGTCAGTGAAAACATGCGGGAATACTATGACAAAGTAGACACTATGAACAGACTTTACCTGGGGCATTTAAGTCACTCAGTAAGTTCAAGCCAGCTATATTACTCTTTTGTGATATATTGTAAGACTGATTTTAAGGATAAAATTTACTCTTGGACTCATGTAATCGTCGTCATAATTATGCCTAATGTACGTGGTTGTAGATAAAATTTACAGTGTGAAGATAATAACATTCATCAGTTATTTTCCATGTGTATTGTCTTCACCATTGTGGCCATATGCTCATGCTGGATTGGATTTGTGGCATTTCTCTTGTTTAAAGAGGCGGTATATTGTGTGCATAATAACACCATGAGCACCAAGCTGCATATTTGGTGTTAATTAACTTCATTTGTGTTGAGAAATGCCCTTTTCTTCAAAGGTACAATTAGTAGGCCTATATATATGTTTAGCCCAAAAAGTTACCACTTGACGTGCACCTTTATCTTACTATATACGCGTATAGATCGATAATTTCATAGCCTGAGACCACCATATTTCATAGACGCGCAGACCAAATATGGAGAGTGTTCAGTAGATAGACCCATATACAGTGTATAGCATGGCATATTTAATTCATACCTTTGAAAAATTTTAAGGAAATGTATCACTGTATAAGTTCGAAATAAATTGTTGTGTGTAGTAACGAAAAAGCCTGAATATAAAACCCGTTTACAGGTAACGTATGCGATCATCTCTATCCAGTGCAACATCGATGCCAAGTTCCTTAAATAATTTATTAAAGTTTATATGGTGTGAGTGTAAGGGCCTTGCATAGGAACTGAACTTCAACCACATTGAGTTCGTTAGGCTCACCTGTCTAATGATTAGACCCGCACGGTTTCCTGTAGGTGTAACATAGTTATAGCGTTGGGATCACCAGGCTCTCGGTAACATACGCCATGGCACCCTATTATAAGGGTGTATAGGAGATAAGTTTCAATACCACTTGGCAATCACGTGTAAGTAATGTTTTCATTGTTGCCCTATTTATTATGAACCGTTAAGCAATATAGTTGCTCATTCTCGGTGCGTGAAATGGGTTACTGAGAACGGTCCGATGGCTGCTCGCGTGAGTGTTGGCCACATCTTAATTTTACAACAGGCATTTTCTCCCAGAAGTTCTGCACGGACTCACCTGATCTCGCATGGAATACGTGTCTACTTGTCAGCATGATGGTTTATCTCCTGTTTAACAGGGAGATTAATGAGACATAAATACGCCATCCAACTGGACAAACAGACAGCATTGTTACCACGGCGTCTTTGTTCAGTTTTGAATGAATCACTGTTCGATGTAGAATTAACTATTGATCAGTTCATGTATACATATATATGTACTGAGGGCTTATTGTCACGCTTTTTGTACTCCAAGTTAACATACAAATTTTGTCGGAGTCACTATTGATTTCATTTGTAAGCATCAAATTGGCTTGAAATATTGTTTCACCACTCTGAAGGGTTATATAGGACATGTTTCTTCATACCTTATACAGCCGATATCTTAAACCTTGAAGCTTGTCGTTGTAAATAGATTACATGTTCGAAAAGACTTAATAAAGTGAATGAATGGTGCACGTGTCTTTATATCAATGTAGTGGCAAAACGTCGAATGTCAACAAATCGTCCGCTGTCCTTAATGTGACGTCATTAAGATGACCCCGGAAAGAAACATTTGACGTCAATAAAATGACGTCAGGGCTGCCTGGCGTTTGACGGGACCGGGAGTAAAATGGCATTGGATCTTTCCGAACTGTCAATCAAGAACACTCATTTGACCAATCATAATCAATAATGTTACAAGTAGGTCAACCTGATGTCTCACAAAATGTTTATAAATGTTCAATCTTTCTGCTACGTTATGACATCTCATAACGCTTTTGTTGTGGGGCGTTGAGCACGTTGCGTGCAGCGGTTTTATCTATGGCGTGTATGGTATACTCACTGTGACGGTGCAGCAAAACATTCAGTGTCACTGAAATAACCCTATCTACCATTTGGAACATCGGCACATATTTCCGGTATTGATGGCGTTTCCAAATCTCGAGTGTGGTTCCCGAGTGCCTGCCGGCTCCCCGTATAGCATTGTGACGTCATGACGTCACAGGACTACAGAACATAGCGTCATTAAACCTGACGTCCTGCGTTCATGGAAATGTGCAATCAAGGAAGGTAATTACCCATGTGTGCAACTACATTTTTACGAGCGCGTTGAGTCACAGCAAGCACGTAACTAGATGTATTTTGTTATAGGACGCCTTTTCGGGAGAATATGAGACAGTATTTTGTTTCTATCGGCCATAATTTTTCTCTGTTGCGCCTCTAAAACGTGTAGCCGAAAGACATAGGCCTAAATCTATTTAGGGAGCATACAACTCGACGAGATGTAAATGTCCGTTTAAAACTGTGGACCGATTACAGTTTCATGAGAGGGTTCATTTATATGTCTGATTAATTTGTAATTCACAGCCCAAAGTTCCGCGACTGCGCACTGCATTAGACCAGACAATACCGACATGTCCTCCAGACTGTGGCCCTCCAAAATGGCTCCTGGTGAGAACCGACAGCCTCGGCCCGGTATTACAGCATGGAGACTAGCGATACATGTAGGTATACGCATTGTTAAAGAAATCGCTAGCGTTATATTGTACTTAGCCTCGGACTTTCGACATTTGTAGGTGTTATATGTAGGTATTGTCTGTTGGAAGTACCTGGTGTAACTGTGCATGGTAATTAAATACGCTTATGTGCCCTATGTGTTAATTAACAATACATTTATATACACTCGTTTTAAGCAATAGATAAGAACTACTATCATATAGTTCCTGAAATGAGTTTGTAGATTGTGTGTAAATGGCGGTTTTCTTTCTTCTTCTTTCTTGGTTGGGGGTGGGGGGGAGGGGTGTATTTTATCACCATCATAATTTTCATCATGATCGTAATTATGATTATTATTGAGGTCTATTATTTTGGCAGAGGAGGAAATTGCAGATGTTGGAGGTACCAGTATGCGACCATGGCTTCTTCCACGAAGGGGACTGTTACCTGATCCTCAGGGTATTAATTGTTTCACAATCAGATATCATATAAATCCTAATTAGAAAACGTAAGAATAGCTATATTGTTGGCGTACCGTATGTCTGCTTTGCGCAAGTGGATCCTGGCCCACTGACATGAAGCCCTCATAACCTTACGAACACATAACTATTATAGGAACTAGTTCTGTCAGAGATTACGTCGCCATGGCACCTATGTGCTCGTAACAGACTAAGTATTAACTTCAAAACAATTTACAGCTCGAAAATTCTAACTTTACATGAATATAGACTTTCTATTTTGGTAGCGGTACTTCAAGTTGTCTTAGACGTCCTGGCAAAGTTTGAAGGTATTTTTTGTATTCCATTTTAGGATTAACACGACAACTTAGGACAAAACGTAACTTCAGCCTAAGTTAGCTTTATGATCCAGGGAAATCATGCACGGGGCCCTCTTAACGTTACGGGCACGTTACTACTATGGCAGCAAGCATTGTAGGCATTACCTCGTCATGACAGTTACGTGCTCGTAACGTTAGGAGGGCTTTCTTGCAAGTGGGCCCGGCCACAGGCCACAAACAATAAGCCTTGTGACGTGTCTTGATTCTGACATTCACAAAATAGCGAAAGGCCATAAAGTGCTCGTAGGTTGGTCATGTTGCGAGGATGTTAATATTGAAGATCTTAACCTCGAGCCATCGACATGAAACCTTTTCAAGCATCTAACGCAATCCTGGTGTACGCTGTGTGATCCGTTGTTCAATCCCGCCCTTGCGATGATGCTTTATGGGCAAACCGGTAATTCGTTGCACATGCCTTGCAAGAGAACATTGGACCACTTGCACAAGAGTTGCCATTACACGGGACTCGACTGTACAGCTGTCTGTTTACTTGGACATTATAACGGTTTTGCTAACTGCCGCGACTTTAAGCCAGGGGGTTTGTCAGGTACCGTGTTACCAATATTCGTTAACTTTCTTACTATCTTATATAAACATATAGATGATCAATTCATGAGTGTGACGTTAAAGCTAAAGACCGATATTATAAAGGGGGCTGCGTAAATGGCATTTTTACCTGCCGTCAGATTTCAATGATTTGTCTTTTTACCAAAATACATTTTAAAAAGTATTGAACCAAATGCAATGAATTTTCATACAAGAATTCTCTGGTGGGTGTCTACAATACTGATCAGTGGAAACCACGGAAATGACCATTGAATACTTCCTCAGTCATCAGTTCCGATTTGTCTGCGTTTAGCTCTCGCTACCGTGTGTCTTTGAATCTGCATGGTGGACATTAAGTGATCTCACGATCGTTTCCAAAGGCACATAAACAAACAAAAAAAAACAGCGAAAAGCCAGCACCGATGCGCTCAGCGTAATGTTAAAAGATTGACCACGCTTGTTTGCTGATGTGCCTTTCTAAAACCAGGCAAGGTAGTCGCGCATGTGAGTTGCAACCCTGCTCGAGATCGTGAAGTGGCTCATAATGTGTTTGTAGAGCCGGTCTTTGCGGTTGAGTGACCTACCCTCAAAACATCTTCCGTTCAGTACGTAAGAGAGATGACGAATTGCCTTTCTGCTAAGCTAATGGATTATATTCTGTTCCTGATAACGAATTAATCCGTTCCCGATAAAGAATTTCTATAAAACCTGGTTATTACCTGGTTATTTCTTGTTTTTGTGTGTGTACATGTATCTACCAGTTCTTCTCCACAGCTACATACACATATATGAGATTTTCGATTCTGTCATTGACTTGCAGGTAGAGCCGGGAAACGAGTCCCGTCGGACGCTTCACTGCTGGATTGGCCAATCGGCTTCGCAGGTCAGACATACGCTAGTGGAGATTAATTCACAACATTTAGACTTATCTGAAATATATGCCAGCTGTAGAGAATTTGTCTGTATGAATCTAAATGAACAAAAAGTTACACGTACCGAATGAAATCAGTGGGTTAGTAATGTAAAAACTGCCAAAGTTTGAAATATATGTGCGGAGAAGGAAGAATTATCAAACATCACCCACAATAAGATTTCACAGCTCTGCTCTGTGGTAATATTTTCACAGAGAGATTCAGAAAGAATACGGAAAAAGGCCGTGGAAATGGAAGAGGCCGTGGGCAAGATGCTTTTGTTTACAATCGAGGTAAGAATCCTCCCTGATGTGTATAGCAAAGACAAGACCCTGAAGATGCCATCCATCTAGTGTTGAGCAGCGGCATTCTTAGCGGCAGTTTGAAAATTTCTGTTTTCAAGCTGCGCGCCTGTCACGGAATATTTGCGAAATTCCTGCCTCAAAGTCATTTGTACCAACTATATATATAGGATGCTTGAAATTCCCTTGGTATAGCCATTATTGCCAATGCAACTTGGTTTTGACAACCCCGCCCTGGCCAGTATATAGATGAGCAAGATGACGTTATCACTCTTGAATCCCGAGTTCCGCATTTTCCCCATAATTGAACACAGTATATGTAGACTCCTTGGCCGGCATTTTTGTAAACCATGTTATCGAAATTTCATTATTGTTATTCAACAAGATCAGAAAGTGAATTTTTAAACGTCATAAGCTTGCAGCTTTTTGAAACATTTAGTGAAAAAACTTGTATTTATGGCAGTAACATGTCATTGTTTTTTATGTTCTGGAAACCTATGTTTTTATGAGGACTAGACTTGGCCACATTCGCAGATTCGTTTGACTTTTCGTAGTTTTCAAGTTTTCCAGTTACATTCATGCCTGCTCTCAGACAGTTTGATAGTCACTAATATTTTGCACAATTGTCCATCTCTTGACTTTTTGAACAGTAAAAATAATATGGTAACCGGACTTCAGGGTAAAGATATGGCCTGTAGACGACACCATAGCGAGAAGAGAATTTTTCCGGACGGTATTGATTGCTTTCTTTGATTGTTATAGTAAATTATCCCACCAACTGTCCCAAATTTTGGTCTGGTTCTTACATCTGTTGTTGTTGATCTTATCCCTGCAGACACAAGGTCACGAATCGTCTTGTTTCCTCAGATTGTTTCCCCACGGAATTTGGTAAATATGCCGACCTGATCTGACATTTGAACTAAATCCTCGAATTATGTTTAACAGTCGACTCTTACGTCTCTTACGTCTTATTCCTCGTTGGTCCTAAGTACTTATCCAGCTCGATCATAATTGTGTGCGGTTAGATTTTAGTGCGTACATTCTGACGCTTGCCCCTAAATTAATGCTGAAATCATTGCCTTAATTTGTACATCTCTTGAAAATACATCTTTCTCTCAGTTTGATTCCGTTGTACATAACAAACTGGGTGTTTGCAGTTTCAGTTACGTAGAGGACAAAGGCACTATCTTTGCCTGTTAAATTTTCTCTCTAGGACCTCTGCCTGTGTAATCAATCTGAGTGTTTGTCATTTCAGTTACGTGGAGGACAAAGGTACTCCCTTGATTTCAATAGCCTCCACATATTGTAAACGTCTGTATCACATCACGGGGCGGAAGTACCCGAGGGCCCAGTGTGTACGTTCACATGCTCAGTATGGTATCACTTCATAATGTCACTCAGCTATCTATACATGTATATATCGACTGAAAAAGGCTGAATTTTTCTTTTGAACTGATGTTTGCATGATCATGTAGTGAATTTTTCATTCTAGAGATTGTATATTCCAGTACGTATTGAGACATACGATAATAAATAAAACAATAATAAATAAATAAATAAATGGATGATGGGAACAATAGTTTTTACTACAGCAAAGTGACAGGTAAAGCCAAGAGAGATAACTCCTGTTGTCTTCTTTCAGCTCAAACCGAATGCCCAGCATACTCTCGATTCGGGCAGTATATATCTTCTAGATGGAAGTCCCCGTATGTACTTGTGGATTGGATCCAAGGCTGACTACGCAAACAAAGTGAAGGTCATTCACATTTTAGTATTCATCCACACATACCTGTATTATATACCCAAACAGTGTCCTTTTCTTATGAAAATATAAACCATCTGCAGAATTACGCATTCTTAATAACATCTCTTTAAAGGGTGATAAATTGTGAAGAAAAAATCTCCCCCCCCCCAAAAAAAATACCAGTGTGAAATACCTCGTGAAAGAATGCTTTCAAAACCTTGCCCTCATAATACAGACGGACCTCTTTGACATATGCTTGTAGGCTCTGTCTCTAAGTCGGAGGATCCGAGATGTACAGCGCAAAGGTCGGGCTCGTCTTGTTATTGTGGGTAGGTAGACAGAATGAGGGATGTGTGGACTGCGTTGTATAAAGATGAACAAGTAAATTCAGCGAATTTAGATCCCACGCTAGATATACAAAAATAATATTTACAGCGAACTGGGTTTCAGACTTGATCTAGGAAGGCACAAAATAAATCAAAATAAATAGACAACAGGCAGTTATTGTGCGGAATGAAACGACCCATCAGAACAAAGGAATTCATTGAACGAACTCTCAAAGAGGTTAACATATATTTACTTACTTGATTGGCGTTATACGCCGTCCTCAAGAATATTTCACTTATACGGCGGTGGTCATCATTATAGTGGTATTGGAAACCAGGAGAAACCCACGAAAATCCGCGGGTTTCTGACAGACCTTCCCACGGAAGCCTACGGCAGTACAGGATACCAGCGTGAGCTGGACTTGAACTCACAGCACCTAAGTCATTCTATTTTGCAATCACGCTAAACTCTAAGCCACAGATACCCTCCAGACTCCGCCTCCCCTCCCCCTGCCCCCGCTGGATGTATAATGTTTATGAATTATATTTGCGTTATTGTGTTTTCCTCCTTGGTCACTCATTACAACAGAGCATCTATTTTTTTTTTCATCAGCTGAAAGTGACGCAAAATCTCATAGTTTATTACTGAAGAAGATAACAGGCACTAAAGGCGTGTGTCAGGTGACATCTCCAGAAGTTCAAGGCGAACATGTGAAACAACTCAGACGTCCATCATCAGAGATTACATCTGTTTACAGTCACATTCTGTACTGGTGAGATACAGTCAATCATCTAATAGGCCTACAGTTATAATATAATTATTTATTTGATCGTAAATGAAATCACGTGTTTTATGTACTGAAGAAGAACATCGATATAACATCCATCAGGTGTCTGGGTGTGGAGTAAGACGGATCGACCCCCGGAAAAGCTAAGCTGCTCTCCTTGGGACAGATTGACGGAAATCTTGACGGACATGTTGACGGAAAGTTTGGCGGAGAGGTTGATGGAAATCTGGACGGATAAGATGACGCAAGGGTTGACGGACAGGCTGACGGAAAGCTTTACGGACATCTTGACGGACAGATTGGCGGAAAGCTTGACGGAGAGGTTGACGGAAATCTCGACGGGCAAAGGTAACTGGATTAAATTACTGTGTTTCACCAAAAATTTTAAACCAAATGTGCATTTGGAAAGCCAAAGAGTTGTCATCAGATGTTAATTTTAGTGGTGAAACTGAAAATTACCCTGAATAGAATATCACTCTACCTTCCAAACAAACCACAAAACACTTTGTAAGACCAACAGAACTCTCCGAATCAGGAAAAATGGTTAAATTTGTCATGGACGAATTTTTTTACTGTTGTCATTCTATCGCCGAGGTCCAGCTTATTGCTGATTAGTGAAACAATCATAACAGCAGTCAGCAAATTTCCTTTGAAAGGTTATCTTGGGGCTATGACCTGAATGGAATGTCTGAAGTCGCTTGGAAACCTTTACGCGGGGAGCTGCTGACCTCTGAGGTGAGCGTATCAACATGTTTGACTTGTAAGGTTGCATTGCGAACGTTTTGTCCCAGTGACGTCGCATCAACTTTCTCATTACGTTCTGAGGGAATGTACTATATGAACTCATGCCAAATATGAAGTGAAAACTCACCTTGTGGTGCATTAATTGTAACTATGTTGCGTAATGTCTACCATGTTTTAAGCAGGTGGCCACGGGCTGTAGTTTACTCCACGCGCTTCGGTTCTCTTCACGAAACTTAAGTGATCAAATAAATAGTGGCTGAGAGATCACAGTGCTGGCTCGAGTGCTGTGGGTGTCCGGAGCTAGAATCAATGAGGTCGCGTGTTCGAATCCAGCTGTCGCTAATTCGGCCTAGCTTCTACATGCTATTAGGTTTGTGAGGGACCCGGCAAAGAGCTGTGTTTTACTCTGTGTAGTCCAGTTTCCTTGCAAACTTAAGCCTGACTGTCGTCAGATGAGCCTTAACATTAATCAGATCGAAAAAATAAATTTAAAAAATGTGTAACATAAATACAATCTATCCCCACCCTGGCATTGCAAGTAAACGCGCATATATGTATCTATGTTTCACAGAGTACTTATCTCCTGGATACGGGGCCTGATTCTCCAATCATGATTTGGGTGGGCCATCAAGCCATCAGGGAGGACCGGCAAAAGTTGCTCGGTATGGCCAAGGTAAACTTTCCTATCCGGATTCATTAACTCTGGAGGACGTAAGGAGTAAAACAGCTTTATAATCCCCATTTTAAGCACGTCCTAATCAATTGCATTCCCCGGATGTCAGGAAGTTCGTTGGCTACCCGGTCATGTATATCCCTCATCTCCTGAGATTTATGGGTTGACACGCCGAATATCGCCCTGTTGTCAAGATGTTTGCCTGATAACTAGCCATATATTACCCTGATGTCGGGAAGTATGTCGGCTAGCTGGTTATATATCATCCCGATGTCAGAAAGTTTGTCGACCACCTGATAATGTATCACTCTGATGTCAGAAAGTTTGTCGATTACCTGGTTATATATTACCCGGATGTCAGAAAGTATGTCGGCTACCTGGTTATATATCACCCCGATGTCAGGAAGTATGTCGGCTACCTGACTATTCATCACTCTGATGTCAGAAAGTTTGTCGGCTTCCTGGTTATATATCACCTTGAGGTCAGAAAGTTTGTCGGCTTCCTGATTATATATCACCTTGATGTCACGACATTTGTCAACCGCTTTACCAGGGGCTAGTTCAACAGAACCATTTTTGACTGAAGTCAATTTTTGAACTGTTATTTTACTTACTTACTTAGAAATTGAAATGCTTGCCACCTCATAAAGTTTACCTTTACCCAAATTAGTCAAAATTTCAACTTGCAAGATGAAAGTCTTAGCTCACTCTCGCTGTGTACGTTTCCAAAGAAAACCAATGAAATGCATGAATATCTGGCTTACGTGGGCCTTTTCCGCTTGGTTTTGTTATAGCTCATAGTTTGCAACAGTCGTCTACACTTTATTTGCTTCTCAGAGATTTTTTCATCATATATTTATGTTAATACATGTTCTAACAAAGGTTTGCCCTTTGGCCAATCATGCCTCTCGGTAATGCATTTACTTCCTCATCATATGTTTCAGGCGTTTTCGACCAAACGTGGCTACGCTCCATCTCTTCCTATTGTAATCGTATCTCAGGGAGAAGAACCGTCCTTCTTCAAACGTCTCTTCCTGACCTGGCGGACAAGTGGTGTGCCTGGAGTCAGAACGTACACTGCAGGTTCTTTAGGTGCGATAAGCTACACACAACTCTGACCTGAAGCATTTGTGTTGACAGACAACCGTGACAGGTTGTCGCCATAGGCAACACTTACATATCTCGAGCTGTGTCCGTTATCAACTGGTTATAGTGTGTGAGTGTATGTATAGGCTGTTGGCGTGTACGACTGTGTAAGGACGAGTCCTGGTGCTCAGGGAGGCTTATATAACATGGCTAGATACTTTTCGCAATTGCTTCATAGCGCCAATGAAACATTTTCTTTTCGTATAAATAAATCAACATGAAGATGCAGATGTCCACAGTAATGGTTTAAACATTTAATGGCATGTTCATCGTTGTATATACAGTGCTCAGAATGTGAAAATGTCTGACTTATATATCTGTCGTTTCCCAGACCAAAATGGTTGGTGTATTTCAAGCGCAGTCCATAATGCAGTGAGGAGTGGGTGATTGGAACATTTTATCTGCGAGGTGTAATGCATAATGCAGTGCAGGACGACTGACAAGAATGTTACATTACAGATATAGGTTCATCAAAGGACGTGATTGCTTTGATCTTCTGATGGCATTCGACGTGTTGATTGTCCGTAGCTATGATGGAGTCAAAATAAAGGTCAGGTTATTCCTGAGCGCTACTGGCTTTTATCCCTGGGTCAACTTGCTATTACTACTGTATCTTTACAACAACTGGGCCAACTGCAATGGCGCTTCCTACATGGGGTCACCATGGGAATTCCACACAGCCTACCAGGCCCCATGATCACGGAGCTGTCCGCCATGAACTGCAGTCAGACTCAGTCCTCCCTAACTTATGATACTATTCTTGGGCTTATTTGTGAACTTAAACTCAGATTTTTACATTTGTCACGAAGATACTAAGACGGTTCTAAGTATGCAGAACAGGAGGCGGCTTCATGTTGTATACAACATGTCCAATAATAATAATAATAATAACAAAATTATAACATTGTTATCATTATTGGGGAGGTCACATGATGGTTACAGCACAACCATCTCCAGTTTACGTGGTCTATGGACTGTTGGCATGTTTTGCTGGCTATTAGCTGCCTGCCGGAGGTTCGAAGCCAGTTTTCAGTATAACAGTCGGGGATCGATTCCACAAAGCCATTTCGGACTAAAGTCAAAATTTAAAACATTTTCACATGATTTAGTTTTTCACATTGGAAGCTGAATTTTTGACACATTTCTTCTAAGGATAATATTGATGGTGTGGTAAAAATTTTTAATTTCTAGAACCCCAAAATAAACTCTAAAATCTTATTTAGAATTTTGACTTACGTTAGAAATGGCTTTGTGGAATCGGTCCCGCGGCTATAGGTAGAAAGAGTAAAGACTTTTTCTCACCAAAATATGTGCATTCGTATGCTTGTGTTCGAAGGTGGGCTTTATGGACCGTATGCAGTTAAAGCGATTTTTTATTATTTTACGATTTTTTACGGTAATTTATAGTGTAAGATTATCTTTTAAATTTTCTTAATATTAAGTATAATATCACGTGATAGAATTCATCAAATTTCAGGTAATAAAATGCCTTTACATCGTTAAGCCAGCATATGATCCATCCACCTTAACACGTCAACATCTAACTGGAGTTTCTTGGTGACAAAATCGTCATGATTTTCATAAAAAAAAAAATGACCAGGTCTATGTTATAGATAAAGTTTTCCGTAATCCTTCTGATGACACTTTTTCATATCTTATTTGTTTAGCTTTCATTTGCACGTCATACAGCATTACCCAGTAATGGTGTTACATGTATATGTAATGGTAACGTA
Source organism: Acanthopleura granulata (assembly GCA_016165875.1). Lineage (NCBI taxonomy): Eukaryota > Metazoa > Mollusca > Polyplacophora > Chitonida > Chitonidae > Acanthopleura > Acanthopleura granulata. Next base: position 7,015,588 of record JABBOT010000008.1, read on the forward strand.
ACTTCGGGAGCCACATTTCACCTTGACAGTATACACGTGTTCTTTACTTTGGTATTAATTCGGTTTTCTGGCCCCACAGGTAAAATGTTGTTTTCCCGAAAAGACAGTCAATCAGCTTCTCGCTGGAAACGTGTAGCCTGGGAACCGGATGTTGGCCTGTCTGTAGAGGAGGAGGAAAGGGTGCCAGAGGTAACCGCACGACCCAAATAGCCTGTCATATTCAATCCGACCATGTATGCAGTCCTCGTGGAAACATACAGTCATGGGGTTTCAGGTTCTTTGCCGGTCACATGACGAACTGCATGTCTGTGTCCCGAAATATATGTAGATCTCTTTACAATCTTCAGCGCCGACTTTCAGAAAATCTCGTTAATGAATTTCTCGTAATTTTTCTCGTAATTGGCGTCGCCTTTTGGTGCCTAGGAGACGTCTTTTACAAGAAAAATTACGAAAAAAGTGACTTAACAAGTGTTGTGAATGTGGCCCAGGGCGCAGTTTCATGAAAGATACTTTAGCCAAGTAAGCCTTAAATACCATAGCAACGTATGTTATACAGATAAGACGTACGCTTAGCTATGTGCTATAGCACCAAGTTTCATGAAACTGGCCCCTGGGCTTTTGTGTTCGAAAAGATGTAGTTCTTTTGCTAACTGGGTGGTGACCGGGAAAACAACAGAAAGTAACCTGCATTTATTACAGATCCATAAAAGTGACATGCTGCAAAAGAAAAATATTGGTAATATAAAGAAAACAAACACAGCATTTAAATTTTCTCGTGTGTGTGTGCTTTTTTTTATAATAAGATGTGCGCACGGCATCTTTGCTAAGTCGTCCGCGGGAGATAACAATTATCTCGTGCAATCGACATCTTTATTAGGCCGTGCGCACAAGATCTTCATTAAGTCGTGCTCACGAGATAGTTTTGCGTTTCTATTGGTCACTTATCTGGAGAGCACTAGTTATTAAAAACACACACACACACACACGGAAAAATTTAAATACTGTGCGTCTTTTTTTTTCTTTTTTTTCTGTTTTTTTTTTTTTTGTTTGTTTTTTTTTTTGTTGTTTTTTTTTTGTTATTACCAATATTTTTCTTTTGCAGCATGTCACCTTTACGGCTCCGCAATATATTTATATATGTGTGTATGTAGAATTTCAGTGCTACATAACGGGAGATGTACATAGCGTTTCTTGATGAATATATAAGGTGGACACCATGCACAATCGCTTAACCGTTTTTCACAATGCTAAAAATGGACATAGCCTTTAGATGTGTTTATGGTGCTCTTGTCTCGTATACAATCTCCTCTAGATCTGGCGTCTTGAAGATGATGATGTTACCTTGGTGCCACGTGACCAACATGGTGTCTTCTTTACTGGAAATTGTTACGTCTTGGTTTATAGACGGGTTGGTGAATACAGATCTCCTGTCATCTACTTTTGGCTGGTGAGTGTAAGTGAAAAGTAAGTCATCAGACAAGGCATTCGAGGTCATCTACTCAAATTCGAACCTTTCTGTCCAAACAAAAAGTCGTAAAACGTATCAAGTCAGCATTTATTTTTTCAACACCAGTGTGCCATATATATATATATATTTATATTTATATATTTATATTTATATATATTTATATATATAAGGTTATTGTTTCAACTTTAAAAACAAAAGACGAAGTTATTGTTTTAACCATGGAGGATGTCGTGCCCCCAAGAAATCTTTTACACAAAGGCCAGAAATCCCGCTACTGAGATACATACCAGTCATTCCGTCATTTCTAGTATTCTCCGACATATACTGTATGTTTAAATACAGACACTTTATCTTCTCGAGATCTGAGACATTTTAGGTCAGGGCCGTGTATAATATGGCTGTTGTGATGTAGACAGTATTGCCAGTCCAGGCGTTAGTGGTAGTTCCAGAGTATCACAGGAATATGATCCAACCTGTACTGGGTGGTCATAACCCCATTAACACACGCATAGAGGCAGCTTTTACGTCAGACTATTGAACGCGATGACCTGGCAACATACGGCAAACATAAATTGAGTTGTGTTTTTTTTTTTTTGGTTTTTTTTTCTCTGTGATAAATTAATTAACTCTGACAAATTACAGCAACTAGTCGTCACACACAATTGCTCAATTACTCGAGCCCGTGCTGCTGAACAAATTTTACAGCCTACTGCTCTTGTGACAAAAACATCAGCTCTGCTCTAGGCGTAATACACTTCCCCGCGGCGAGCACACACGGCGTTCTAGCCAGATTATATAACGAAGAATCTAGCTGCTAAAACCTATGGCACATAAATAATAGCGTGGCTGGCTAAGCGGCCCATGGAAGTCGAACAGCCTTGTCGCCTATAACTGCTTTGGGTGTAAGCAGTGAGGCGGTTATACTTGGGCCAGATAGTGAAAGGAAGTGGCATTTCATTGAAGATGGGAAATGAGAGCTGTTTCCATTTATGAAGGAAAATTAGTGGTTTATTAAAAGAGTGTTTAAAGAATAGTATAAAACTATAATTTATGATAAACTGGATATGGGTGGGGGATAATACATCATTACTTTTCAAAAAAGAAAATATGTTCCTGAAATCATGAACATTATGCTCCATGATTCAGTTCACAGGACATCAAGCACATGCCATGTTGAATTTACTAAGAATATATATTGTTCCATCAGCATTATTTGGAGATATGCAATGTTTTCTTGCATATTTATCCAAATTTCTGTCTAGCTCATAATACAGATATAACGTACAACGAAGTGACTCGCCTCAAGCAATGCGGCCGTGTGGCAATTGTTCACTCACAAATCTGACTTGAAATGACTTGAAATGCTAGGATTTAATTCCAACTATTTGTATCCGTTCAGGGCCCGGTTTAATGAAACGTACTTAGTGCTAAGTAGCCCTTAGGTATGTGCACGTTCTATCTCTACAACATACGTTGTCATGGCAGTTAAGGTAATACTTAGCTGGGTGTACTTCATGAAACTCGGGCTTGATTTTCAAAACTCAGCGGCTTCTGAGCATCTCGCCTTGACATGAAGTACTAAGGACCAACCTTTGTAGGCGTCTGAGGTCCTGTACATGTATAATGTATATATATGGAACAAGGAAATGAAGCCACGATTTTTGCGAGCATTATATCTGTAAAACTGGTCCAATCTATGAAACTTTGGCATGCACTGTTGTTATTGCTCACTTATAAGTTTGCGAAGATCATTGTATTTGTATGTATATATGTATGTATGTATATATGTATGTATGTATATATGTATGTATGTATATACGTTGTATGCTTGGGTTTTACGTCGTACTCAACAATTTTACACTTATATGTGTCCTTAGAGCTTTGTATTTGTAGTTATTTCTTCGGATAAGCACACTTTGATGATCTTTTTGTCACTTGTAGGGAAAAGAGAGCTCGCATGAAGAAAGAGAAAAGGCTTTGAGAGTTGCCATGGATATGGACAGTGTCCAAGAGAACTCCGCGGTGTTGGTATGTTTGTATACATGTATGAAGGATGTTGTGAGAGTGTCTGTTTTTCAGTCTGTTTTAATATTGTCCCATTCTGAAAGATATGATCATCACAATATGACTGGAGTACTGTGAATGCGGCGTTAAGCTAGAATGGTTCAATCTCAAAGAAAATAGGCACTGACCTACTCTATAACGCAGTACAACTGACGCAATTTTTCGTTTTGTTTCAAAGTTAGTTTCAACAATGCTGGAAAAAAAATATTAAAATAGATTTACACTCATTGTGTAGAAAATGCTTTCAGGATTTTCTTACCCAAGTCATAACTTTCGCATGTCACTACATGCGCAACGTCATTTTAAATTTTTTTATCAAGTTAGAGTTTATGTCTGGTCTTATTTTATTTGTAAAGGTCCGAGTGTTGGATGGAAGAGAACCGTCAGATTTTCTGGGTTTAATTAACCGAAAAATGATGGTGGTAAGTTTTTGTGTCTCGTACATGAACGCAGACCTTTTGTTTTTTCAATTTTACAGGGTAATAATTCACTACTGGCTTTCATATATCAGTTGTTATCACGGAACGATCTGATGTCGCCACCGATCCATTTTTAGGAAGAGGTGTCCAGTCGTTTCCAAATCACCCTGCACCAGAACCCTTGATCCATGTATTTTGTGTTATGTCTTTCCCCTTGTCAGTTTGTCAGTGGTAATCGAAAAGTCATGTCTATGTCTTCATCAGCTCTCTCGTACTTACAGTATAGTGGTCGCCACATGAATGCGGGACAGGACGAAACCCTTATGCAGATGTTCTCTATTGAAGAAATGCTGGACAACAACATCCGGGTCTCTCAGGTATCACTTGACTAAATATTCTTTCGCTGTCTTTCCCATGAAATACATGCCAACAAGGTCTTATTCAACCTTCAAAAATATAGGTTTGTTTATATTTACAAGTTTCAAATTTTATTATCCTGAATTATTTGTCAAACACCTTTTTTCACTCAACAGGTTCCGGTGGCAGCTTCTTCTCTCTGTTCACGAAAAGCGTTTGTTGTCATGAGAAAAACCACTTGTCATATTTGGTACGGAAAGGTGAGACACTATGCATGTGTATTCAGATTACATAGCACAAGATTGATGGGATACTCATTCTAATTCATGTAAATATAGTGTTACCGTAAACACACGTTTAACCAAACCATCGTGCACCGAAAGACGTTTCACACCCCAGATTGCAATTAAGTTGGAAGTTAAGAAAGAGAAGGTAACATTTACTTTTGTTTCCCTTCAGAATAGTGGCGGTCATGAGCGAGGTCAAGCTAAAACACTGCCGGAGTTCCTGTGGCCAAAAAGGTGGGTGTTTACCCATTCCGCCAAATGGTTTCTTGTTTATTAGGAAAAAAATAAATATAAGGCCGGTCAGCAGATGTGGTTATATATATATATATATATATATATGGTGTGTTGCCTTAATTTAACCAAAGGGCCAATTTCTAGTTACATTCTACCGTCTAATTCTAAATTTTAAAGTTATAATAGACTGCCAGAGTAATTTTTCTTATCTTTTCAGAATGCACAACTTCCATGTAGAATTGGAGGGAAAAGAATCAATGGCGTTTTGGCAGGCTCTTGGGGGGTGGGACAGGTATACGAAGTCAGAAATGACCACGGTACGTCAGATATGTTCCTGAACCGCACCATGCTGTGTTTAAAACCGATGCGATATGGTATTTGAGGTCACAGTTCAGTCACAATTTAAGAATCCCTGTGGTGTAATTAACCGCTCTTCGGTCTTGACAGGTTAAGGATGAGATGATTGTGATGGGATAAAATGTGCTGGTTATCTGTAACCGGGACAATGAAATATCCGTTTTGTTTCGCTGGCCCAAATCCCAACATAACCATCTCATCGTTATGGATGTTGTTTTTAAATGTGTTCACCATGGGGGTTACCCCGTGAAGGCCAGTTCCGATTTAAACCCAAGCGACATAGTAATTTGGAGTAAGGGATCTGAAGTTTTACCACCTACCTGTATTGATTTAATATGGGTATTGTCTGACATTTTCAGGATCTGCACAGAAGAGACCCTGTGCTCTTTTACTGCTGTCCTCTTCATGGCGGCTTTCAGCATATACCTGACTTCACCGCAGAGGTTAGCTTTGTTTAACGACATGGCATGAACAGACTTTTATATTGGGAAAAACATTTCAGTGGTCCTGTCCGGAAGTGGCTGATAATTTTCCGCATAATTTATGCTAGGCAGTGTTATTGCCGATAGCTATTTCAAAAGTTAAGCAAATAGTTGTCTACAGATGGACTCGACATTTTACGTTTTTATCCAGTAATTTTCCAGTGTTCTTCACTCCCTTAAACCTGTATACATAATAGTAGTAATGCTGGACTACAGAACCGCAACCTTACAAACAGTGTTCCCTGAAACTGTTTACCGGAGGATGAACAGTTATATATTTCTGACTACGCTTTTCGTCAACAGGATCTGGCTCACGATGGTGTCTTCATCCTGGACTCGTTCGATCAAGTGAGTTTTAAAAATAAATGCTACAGCCACGCTAATCCAGAGAAGACACACCTGTTAAAGAGAAGATAAACATCTATACATTCTTCTGTATCCATATTTATTTATTTATTTATTTATTTATTTATTTATTTGCTTGGTGTTTTAAACCGTACTTAAGAATATTTCACTTATACGACGGCAACCAGCATTATGGTGGGTGGAAACCGGACACAGACCGGAATAAGCCCACGAAAATCGGCAGGTTGCTGGCAGGCCTTCCCAAGTAGACGAAGCCAGCATTCCGGAGACGAAGCCAGCATGAGTTGGACTTGAACTCAGAGCGACCGCATTGGTGGGAGGCTTCTGAGACATTACGCTACGTTAGCGCGCTGACCGACTGGGCCACTTGGGCCCCCTCTCCCCCACCCCCCATATCCATATAACCCATGTTTTCTGATAAAATGCAGCTTAAATGCTCTGCCAATCACCACACGAGTTGTATCCCACTGCGCAGTCTTATTGGCTTATGTGGACAGAATGTGAAGTGTAGATGTATATGAAGAACACATATCTTATTAAAATTTATTTATTTGTTTGTTTAGTGCGCTGTAGAGTTTCTTTGATATAGTGCACAAATGAACACAAAAGGGAAAGCTCCCAAAACGTGGTTGAAATTAGCAATAAGTAAGACATTATCGACTTATTCGAGTTTTATTTAGGAATCCTGGGACTACTTCTTGTATGTTTTCTTTTAGGTAATGGTGTGGATTGGAGAAGAAGTCTGCGATGACTTTAAACAGAACATGGCAGAAATTGCAAGGGTATGTTTCCAAGAAGTAACATTTGTTAAAGAAAACCACTCACGTAAAGGTATACACAACTGTCTTAATGAAAGCATACTCACAAGCATACTTTGTTAACACTTGGTTTGACTAACACTGAGTAATTTGCATACCTGTATTTCAAAATATCAAGCAGTGCGTGTATTATTTCATATCTAGTAGCGCACCACGTCGTGTTCATTTGTAGTGCCTTACATTTCAACTTTCCTAGTAAACCTATTCTCATGGAATGGAATCCTCTGAGTTACATATTTTAATACTCAATGGTTATATCTTGACCCACCCCCCACCCAAAGGCTTACATGGCGGTGGATCCTGCTGGTCGACATGACGACGAGATGCAGCTATGGTTTGTCAAGCAGCATCACGAGCCGGATGTTTTTACGGAACTTTTTCTGTCCTGGGACGGTCGTCCTCAGATGGTAAGCTTACGTCATTGACACGTGGTACGAAAATTCCACGAGAATCGTTATCGGGTGCCTCCGTGGTAGAGGGAATTAGAGCGCTAGTGCAGAGCAATGAGCCAAGCGCGTTTCACCCATAATACTGGCTGCCGTCGTATAAATCAAATATTCTTGATTGCGGCGTAAAATATGCACCAATGAAATAAAGAAGTATATAAAGCACCATATGAGGTGAAGTGATTTAGAAGCATGATGAAAGTCGCGAAATGTGATTTAAATTTGCCCAGAATCGTCCGATCCTAGTTACAAACTTGTTTTATGAACCAAAGTCACTTCCTGAAATAAATGGAAGAAAGGATTTGATTGTGCAAACTGGTCGCACTTCTTGGCCCACACTGCACGAACCCTCATGACGTTACGAGTACTTATTACCTCGCCGTGGTAGCCTCGTGCTATAACGTTACGAGGACTTGGTACTTGGGCCCAGATTTCCAGTTAGCAACACGTTTACATTGGCTGTGTGAGGTGATTACTTATTCTAATATCACTACAATTAGTATCTACATTATATATTTGAAACATTTTACAGTATTCCACGATATTCATGGGAACGTTTCCAAATATATGCACTACGGGAATATATAAAGTTAAACCTTCCCAAAACGTCACTTCCGGGACTTGCTATGTAATGATATTATTTAAGGTCTTAAATAAATATATAACAACGTTATCTGAACAGAACCTCGACTGTCCGTTCAACCGTTGTGAGGCAGCGCAACGAGGGCGCCACTTTTATAATATTTGGGGGGAATATTATTTATTTATTAAACACAAGCAGGTTATGAATGAATCAATTTTATTTATTATTTGATAGGTGTATTACGTCGTACTCAAGAATATTTCACTTATACAACGGCGGCCAACATTATGGTGGGAAGAAACCGGACAGAACCCAGGGAAACCCACGACCATCGGCTGGTTGCTGGCAGACCTTCCCACGTGAATGAATGAATGATTATGGCTTTACACGACATCGACAGTTTTTCAGCCAAATTCAGACAAGCGAATTATGAGCGCACCTCATAAAGTTAGGTGTTAAATCCCACGATGTGAAATCCCATGCACGCACGCATTGTGCGAATTAAACCATTCGCTTTGGAACTCCTGGGTGCTCCATTTTGTGTGCATGTCAATGTTTGGGGGCGGGGTGGAGAGGGGAGTTATATCTGATGTCATCTGATTATGGTTGATATTTTCATGTAGTTGTACCGTGCTGATGTTGCTCTATACATTCCCTAGGGCCCTGAAAAAGTGGAGTTGTTACAGGCATCGATTCGACAGGAAAATGGCCTACAGGATTTCCATAACGAGGTAATTTGTGTGATTACATAAGTAATGAATGCGTTTGGCGCATTAGTCCGTTAATCACCGCATTACTCAATTGTAATGCTTGGGTCGTGTAGGTGTCTCGCCGTCTAACAACATGTGTTATCTCCCCTTGAGCCCGAAACTTCTCCGCGGGATGACGCTTACTGTTGTCTGGTTTTGACATATCAGTGCATTTCCATGTTTGTTTTGTGTGTCATTTACTGTTGTTTGCTTTGTATGATCTGTCGGACCGAATCGTAAACAACTATCTCAAATGACAGTCCACAGTTTACATGCACGAACCCATTTCACAGACTACCTTATGAAAGTTGACCAACAATGTACCAGACATTAGCGTCACCAACCCATGGTCCACACGCGTTTTAAGGTCAGCTGGTAATAAAACGCTTGTAACTGTCACCATATACGTCGGCTGTGCGGGAAAGGCCTGTCTCTGGAGGATGTTTTTCACGTAACATTGCATAGCTAGATTATGCATGTTACATGCATGTAGTAGCGTAGATTCTAAAGTTCATGCGTGTCTATTAATTTTAGTGGCCTTGTTCAGACGTTTTCGTCATTGATTGGTCACTGTGTAGCAAAAAAGAATGTACAGTCCTATTGCTATGATGGGCGTCATAATAACATACCGGTTTATAATGCCATCGTGGTAATATACCGATATGCAATGCCCGTCGTGGTAATACACCAGTATGCCCGCCATGATTATATACGGGTATATCCCGTCGTGATAATATACAGCTGTAATGCTCGACATGATAACATACCGGTATTAAATGCCCGTCTTCTAACATAAAGGCGTATAACGCCCACCGTGGTAATGTACCGGTAAAGTGCCCATGGTAATAATATACCAGTAATGTTCGACATAATGACATACTGGTAATGCCAATCAGAGTTATGTACTAATAATGCTCAACATGATAACATACTGGTGATAACACAACCAGGTAATGCCAACCAGGGTAATATACCAGTAATGTCCGACAAAAGACGAATTCACTGTATATCGACAATGCTGCAGTCATGGTAATATGCTGTATTGCCTGTCATGGTCATTATATTCTGGTATTGCCGAGTAGGCCTATCATAATATACCGGCAGTGTGTCGTGAAATGATGATATCTTGTTTATGCCGGTCGTGATAACGTACCGTTCATGCCATGTATGATCACGAAAGACTAATGAAAAGCGGTGATTTGTTCGAAATTAATGCATGCATTGATTCAGGGTTGTAGTGCTTGTGTCTCTTTAATGAACTTTGTTGATTTAATTGATAGGACAAAAAGATTAAGCTGTTTACCACTTAAATAGCAGACATGTCTTTAATTGTAGACGAATTTCTATCTCCTCCAGAGAAAGGCTTCCGTGAACTGAAATCATATTCATGGTACATATCATTTCATTATCCTTCGCAGGCATCATCTGCTGGTTTATCGCAGCTTCGAAGACAAAGCTACAAAATCTTGATGAAGTCACATGCTCACGAGGGCTTGGACAACGCGCACAAAGAGGTATGCATGTATATACTAGTAATACTGAATGACATAGGGCCATGTGTCTGTTCTTAAAAGAAACTGACACAATCTATATATTATTAGACCTAAGTCGTGAGATACGACTTTGGTGTTCTCTGGCGCCATTTTGCGAAGCGAATTTGAAGGTCGTGGAAAACACTTTGTTGCTAGGAAAATCGATAGGCTTAAATTTTGAAAGAAAATTAATTTATACTTTAGGGTCTCTTGCCTTATTTAGCGAAAACACAAGCTGCAGTAAACATTGTTTTCTTATGGCAAGTCACCTTGTTGACAAGCACTGATTCTCATTTGCACATAGGCCTGCCAAGAATTGAAAGTAGTTTTTGTCATGTTGCTCGCAACATGTCGTTAGTTGGTGACCGAGTTTTCGTTAACAGATCCGTGTATGTATTTTGGCCGTTACGTGTGTATCCGTGTCAGGCAGGACAGGGCCCTGTGGCCTTGTGACGGAATGGAAAATTTTAAAGGACATGCAACGCAGCTGGTGAAAGTGCTTCATAGCTGGTCAGATGTATTGTCCTGCACGTTCGGGCCTGGTCATATGAGCAGCGGTAGTAATGCTCCTGCATTTCGCTGGCTGCTATTTGCGCACAAAATAAACATGGTAGAGCGTGTGGGAGAAACTGAGACTAGCGTGTTTATATAGGCCAGGCTGATACGGGACGTAAGATTTCTAAAGATAAGCCAAGGTTGCACTCAAGCGCTGAAATTAATGAAAGATAGTGGCCTTTGGTCTTTGCCAATCTTGTACTTAAATTATGAGATTTTAAATAAAATGTGGTAGAATGTCAAAGTTTCTACCCAGGAGCTCCGGGTGCTCTCTAATATTTTGCGGCGTACATAAGATGTCCCCAGCGCTAGAACAAGCGAGCTGTAGACTTATTAACAGGTCCATAGCGTACATAAGATGTCCCCAATGCTAGAACAAGCAAGCTGTAGACTTGTAAACAAGTCCATAGCGTACATAAGATGTCCCCAGTGCTAGAACAAATGAGCTGTAGACTTGTAAACAAGCCCATAGCGTACACAAGTGTCTGGAAACCAATCGGATTTAAACCAATGTTGTCTTGTTTGTACAAGTTAATATTTATTGTGTGCAGATCGCCTCTTTTTATTCCAGTTGTAAATATCACCTTTGTAAGAATCGTTTTCGTCAGCACGTTTTGATGGGATCAGCCATATTTTCCCATCACTTTAGCTTATCTAAAATACGTCAGATAATTACCCTTTGATTTTGTGACTCAGTAAAACCAAACCTTTATACTGATTACTAATATAATTGTGTTTATGGTTTTGGTAAGCCTTTGTTTGTGTATTAATGGTGAAATAACGATGGCATGGTGCATGAAAAAATGGAAAGCCCCAGAACGTGGTGACTAATGGTTTGTGTTTGTGACGCAATCGGCCGTAAGTCTATGTACGCTGCTCAGCCTACTCCTTCCCCAGCATCAGTGATCGACAAACTGAATTTGCCGACTGAATGGTTCAGAACTGTGTTAACAAAATCTCCATCTCCATGCAGTGCCAGTAACAAGATGAATCTGTCCCTTAAATGTTTGACCTGTATGAATGAATACTTCATCCCCATGCAGTGCCAATAACCAGATGAATTTGCCCATTAAATGTTTGACCTGTATGAATGAATACTTCATCCCCATGCAGTGCCAATAACAAGATGAATTTGCTCATTAAATGTTTGACCTGTATGAATGAATACTTCATCCCCAGTGCCAGTAACAAGATGAATCTGCCCATTAAATGTTTGACCTGTATGAATGAATACTTCATCCTCAGTGCCAGTACCATGTATGTTTATTCCTAATGTCTATGACAAGATAAATGACCTGTATTAATGAATACTTCATCTCCAGTCCCAGTTTTATATATGTGTTTTCCTAGTTTGTGACAAGACAAGTCTGTCCATTAAATGTTTGGCCTGTATGAATGAATACTTCATCCCCAGTGCCAGTAGCATGCATGTTTATTCCTAGTGTCTGTGACAAGATGTGTCTGTCCATTAAATGTTTTGCCTCTTTGAATGGGTACTACATCACCATGCAGTGGCAATAACATGTATGTTTATTCCTATAGTGTCAGTAACAAGATGAAATTACCCACTATGTGGTACAGAAATGTACGAATTAAGCCATCACCCAAGGTATCAGTAACGAGTTGAATCTGCCCTTTAAATGGTTAAGACCTGTGGGGAAATGATTGTTTCATGTAGTCCGTAACCAATATTAGGGTAAAAATAAAAAAATAAATTTTTTTTCTTGACTTCCAGAATATACTAGTACTAAACTAATAACATTCGCTAACAAATGTTGATTAAATACCAAAGTTAAAATTTTTTTTAGCTTAGTTGATGTTCTTATTGGAATGAAAACGGTCATTTGTTGTTGTTGTTGTTTTTTTTTAAGACTAATGAATACAAATATTTGTAGCATTCAGACTCTTCATCCTCCGCAAGCTTTGTAGAGTAAAATCACGTTTTTATTCAGCGTGACTTGCATGTATTAAACTGTTGTGCATTTAGATTAAATATGGCGGTGCACGTAAAAGACTGTTTAAGGCTATAGATGTTTTAGTCTCAAGGGCACAAGTCAAACGCTTTTCTTTACAATCATCAAATCGGTGAAGTACATATGTAGACAGAATTGCAGAATTTGTGAAAGTCTTGAAGAAAGAACAAAACAGAAATGCTTTCTTCACAAGAATCTTCGTGACTATGGATTCACATGCCAGGCCACCTTACAGAAATATACATCGATATACATCGTCCCATCTACCAGTCTGTCTCAGAGTGTGACTGGCTATGACAGTACCGTGATCATGGAGGTGGTGTACTGGCAGCGTATTAAACAGATCCTTGTAGCAGCAAAACAAGCACACATCTCTGCATCTAGAACCTTATTTGCACGATTCACACGTGTGTATTTGCGGCTCCCGGGATATAGGCCTAGGGTTATGAATGAGTATGGCAATATCCACGGTACGCGCCCTCTGTATCTATACATGTATTACTTTCGCTGCGATTGACACCCTCTCCAAGACGCTGTCAGCCCTTTGGTAGCCATGACAACAAGTAATCTTCATTTTGGCAAAATCGATCGGTGGAATGAATACGCTGACAATAGCGTATATGTGTGTAAGCCGTACAGGTGTCGCCGATCTAAAGTCTGTCTGATTTGGACACAATTGCATGTTCCAGCCGTCACCTTTAATGTGCTGATTTGTCTTTATACAGAAATGCCTATTTTACATTGTCGATATCTGGAAAGACACGATTTCTCGAAAGGCGTATAAATCATTTTAGAGCCCTCCCTTAAATGTTGGATATCATCCAGTGTAGCCACAGTTTTCAATGACTCCTTTCAAAGTTCAGATCATTGACGGAGAACAGAACACAGTTTCTAATGTCAAAGTTGTGGAAATATCCTTCATTGATTTTATTAGCATCTCAAGAGATCCTTTCTACCTAAGCTCTGACACATGCGCAGTGCCCTACGTTGTATGGCAAAATATGGCAATAATAGCCAATATTATCTTTTGCGACTGTCTAGGACACTTTGTGTCAGAACAGCGGTTCTGCCAACTGTGACAATACAATTGAGACTTCCATCACAAAGCCAATGCCATACAAAGTCGAGCAGCGTCACACGTCTGGGTTATCCCGAACTCATCTATCCCATTCAATCAAAAGTGTGCGTAGCTTAAATGAGCATCAAACTCAGTAATAGCAATATACATAGCATATGCTGAATGCGATGTACACAATGTGCCTGATCTGTACAATTCGGCCATCTCTCCTGAGAAGACAAGTGAAGGCACAGTTTGTAGTATCTCAGACCTCGGTGCTGTTATATGAGGATAACAGTATAATGTGCGTGTATCTTTGTTACAGAACTAGTCAGCCGTGTAACGAAAGTTGTGGTGTAGAAACCCACCAAAAGGCTTACAGTACAACGTGTGTGCTATGACTGTTACATAACCATAGTCCTGTAACGGAAACTGTGTAGAAAGAAACCTCCCCTCCCCCCGAGAAAAGAGGTTGAGGTATAACGTGTATGGTATCTGTCGGACATGTAACAAAAGCTGTGGTGCAGAAACCTACCAAAAGGCAATCTCACCGGACTGCTGAACCCGTTGATGGACTGGGTGCATGGGGAGTCACAGGCGTCATTCTCAATGTCAGAAGAATGGCTGATCTTGTTTTAAATCGGATTTGAATTTGACAGTCAAACGCATATATGTATACGGTATACGGGTTTTGTTTCGCCGTTATATATTTCTGCTGGAAACGTCTGCATATGTTTTCCGGTCAACTGCAAGCACGACAAATGCAATTCTGTATTGTCATGTCGTGTGGCCTTCAACATCTATAGTTCAGTGTTAAATTATTTACATTGAAGCAGAAAGCCGTTAATTTTTGATTGATTTATACAACATAAATAAAAAAAAATCTATACTTATAAGTGAGTAAGTCAGTTATTCTGTGTAAAGTATTGTCATGGGATCAGACGTGGCCCACTATACACAGTCATCCGTGTTTTCCACGGATATCTGTGCATATATGTTTTGTGGACACACAGCTGCATACAGAGGCGTTAAACCAGGGATAGTTTCTGCAAAGTCCACCGGAAGAGGCATAAGAGAGATAAGAACATTTACTTTTATGTCAGCCCAAAGAATTTTACTGCAGGTGGTAAAGATTTCTCGCTAAATCCAGCAACTTCAAAGGCTTCCTGAAATCAAAACATAACAGTTTCTGCGAAATTTTCCCCAAGAGATGCTTGTTTATTACGCTATTTGATTTTCCTCTCGTTATATTCTGTCCAAAGCTGGTGTATCCTGTGCCCATCCCTCTATCAATTCTGACGTTTCTTTCCTTTGTAGCGCCACCTGTCGACTGAAGATTTTCAAAGACGACTTCATGTCTCTAGGGAGGAGTTTTATAGATTGCCGGAGTGGAAACAAAACCAGATTAGGAGAGCTGCAAGGTTATCTGCTGCGTGAGATTCCGGTAAATCACGGACACACACGGAGAATGTCGACCAGGAATAACGGAGACTTCCGAGTGACTGCGATTGAAGTCGGAATCCTGTCTGCATTTACCTCGTAGATTATGTGTGGATAACGGTGACTGGAGGGTAGTCGTTCACACAGTGTAGTGCGTGTGAACGGTATCTTGCACGGACAAGAGGCAAGAGCTCATCTGGTTATTTTCCATTTGACTTGGCCCTGTGTTAGATGTCTAAAAAAAAAAAAATTTCATTGCCCAGTTCATAGAGATCCTGACTTCTTTTGCTAGACATCCAGGCAACGTTATCACGAGTGTCATTCTTCTTAAAGGCTATTATACACTGTCTATCATACATGTACACGTGATTATGACAGGAATCATCTGACTGTCATGTATACTTGCCATACACGTGATGATGACTGAATCATCTAATTGTCGTATACAGTCGTCATACACGAGGTGATGACTGAATCATCTGACTGTCGTATACAGCCGTCATACACGTGGTGATGACTGCATCATCTGACTGTCGTATACAGCCGTCATACACGTGGTGATGACAGGAATCATCTGACTGTTGTGTACAAGCGTCATACACGTGGTGATGACAGGGATCATCTGACTGTCGCGTACAGTTGTCATACACGTGGTGCCGACAGGAACCATCTGACTGTTGTGTACAATCGTCATACACGTGGTGATGATTGCATCATCGGACTGTCGCATACAACCACTATACACGTGGATGATGACTGAATCATCGGACTGCCACATACAACCACTATACACTTGGTGATGGTTAAATCATTTGTCGTAAAACCATTCCGGCTTCAGTCACGATGTGATTATGTTCCATATACATGTACGCTGACATTAATGTTATATGGGCCCACTTTGTATACTGGTCCTTTGTGTACCTCTGTTAAAATCATTAAACAGAGCTACGTTGTATCCTGCAAGGTTGGCTGATTCAGTTGTATGTGATTTATGTGTATATAGTAGGCCTGTAGTGTGTCTGCCCCAGTAGGATATTTAATCAATACCGTACTCCCAGGTTAAATTAAATGGAAAAAAGGCCAACTGTTGACTTGTTATTTATGACATGTAAATCCCAACTCTGTGTCGACCGATAAAGTACTTGTAGAGGAAAAAAAACATGCATGTACCTGGTTTTAAACGTTTTTTCTGGCGTAATTTGGGGGCCAGTGGTATGCAAATCCATACCTCTTTGAGTATGCAAAGGAAAGCTCATGCAATTATTTTGCAAAAGTGGTGAGGAAAAACAGAAGCGACGGTTGTGTTGTATAACGTATGATATGCATTTAAAGACAGACTATGACCCTACACTACGTTTAGGGCACAAGACTATATATTAACAGAAAAAAATATATTGAAACTATAGATAGACCTTCGGACGTAAACCAGACGTTAGATGATGTTTATTTCTCCTTAAATTGGTCTGCATGGGAATGTGCCAGCGTTAAGTTTTAATACACATTGCCAGTGTAATGCATTTACAGTGCGACTGTTGTGTAGAGTGAAGGTACGTAACGTACACGAAATCAACTGCACTGCAAGGTAATATTTACCTTAAACGCTTTAGAAACAGCTTTCTAATCCGGGACACCCGGATCAAGCCGGAAAACACTTGAAATCAGATCAGATCAAACTCGATTGTTTTCATACATGTAGCTATTATGTGGCTATGTGCCCCTTGAGCAGACATTGTATAAGCTTGCTAACAATGCGTTGGTTGTTGGACGGTTGTCAAGCTCAGCAATACTCTTTTGTTGCAGCTTATGCGGGCTTCATTTTGCCAGTCAACTCGTAGCTAAGGAACACAAATACTATAATGCACATGTGTGCAATAAATAATCACACGGAATAGCTTCGTGTATGAGTCAATTAAAACAGACCAAGGTAACAATTTGCACCTGGGTCACATTACCGATGAACAACTGCCAGTTGACAATTTGTCTAAAACTTCCACTGACAACGCTCTGACCGAGGCCATTCGTTACAGTCCTTACAGCTCACTAATGACTAGCTCGCACGGAATGAAGTAAAAGACAAATAGCCAATTGCCAAACCGAAATATGAAGCATTCTGATTTCAGATGGACCATGTAGATGTGGTTTGCGCGAAATAAATATACAAGCAAAATGTTACACTATAACCGATATACAAGCAAAATGTTACACTATAACCGATATACAAGCAAAATGTTACACTATAACCGATGTACAAGCAAAATGTTACACTATAACCGATATAAAGAATTAATCTGACTGGGCATGAGCATGACAATTACTGCCTGACTTATCAGCCCACAGTGTATATGTGTACATTGGTGACGGACATGCCTTGTATTACACTTTCTGTAATACAATCGAGCTAAAGTACCCAGCGCAATTACTTACGCAGAAAACTTGTTCCCTAGTAAATATACAAGTGTATAGGGAATCGCGGAAGGGACATAGTTTCTCAATTCTTATTTTTGGCCGTCGAAAAAACAAAAGAGTGTAAAACAAACTATTCTGCTAAAGCGGGACAAATTAATTCTCAGAACAGTTTCTTATTCTCTTTTTTCCAACAAGCCCATCATTTTCCTCCCTCCTACCCCCCCCCCCCAAAAAAAAAAAAAAACAGAACGAAGAAACATATATGCCTCTTCTGCGGTTCTGTACAAGTGTGTATAAGTTAGCGCAGCAGGCAGTTGTTTCGCCTGTGGCGCCGCGTAATCGTATGCAACTAACAGGTATAGCCATGATCAAGTCAGTATATGTTTGTCAAACACTTCTGCAAAAGGGACAGTTCCTCTTCCAGGGGTTGACCGAACTTCGTCATAAAAGTTAAATAGTCTTGAGTACTGTCTAAGACACTAACGAAATACTGTAAAGGAATAAATCTGTGGGCGAAGGGACATTGAGTTTGTGCGATACGTAAATAATGAATATAATATCTTTACATAACCTTGGAGTGTGCGGAAGATCCTGTTTCTCAAAGAACTGCATTCTTAGTAAGGTTGAAGGGGTATTTGTTTGAATTGAAAGACGCTTATTTCAACATTGCGCAACAGGATGTAGGCATATAGGCCAATACACATGTACAGTATAGCTCGGTGATGAGGTCACCCCGAGCATGCGCAAAACGCAGATTCGTGAAGGGACAAAGAACGGTTTATACAGTACATCGTTTCTGAGTAGACTTACAATTAACACGGTTTTAGAACGTCAAATTGTAAGCTTCATCATTTTCAAAGAGGGATGTATACTATCTTTTTACTCCAAACAATCTTACCTTAGTTAAACTCCGGTAGCAGTCATTTAATTTAATGAAGATTTTGACCTTGAGTGTATATGAGATACCTATCTTTGTGGACTCGTCTGGATACATCTTTAGGTGTTTCTGATTTTATCTCACATGATGTGATATAGCCCTATTGATATTATCCTCGACATTTAATTGTTATTATCGGTAGAAAAGGGCAGCCGTATAACAATGTTCCAGTTTGTCTTTGAGAACTAGCTACATAACATTGAAACCAGACATCTGTTGAGTCAAAAGTTGAGACCTACATAGAAATGCGCACTAAACTGAAACCTAAGTACACGAGTACCAATCACAAAAAGGTATGTAAGTTAAGATTTCTTGGACTAACGCTATTGCGCTATGTTTTACTTTGATGTTGCAGCTTGTCCTTGGCGCCTGTTGCATTTGACCTTGACAGAAACGACGTTATACGCCACATCGATCACTATTCCAGACAGACTCGTATCCAGAATTACTTATCATTCTATTGGCCAGACACCGTGTACTTTATGGAAGGAATCGCGTCCCCTTAATTCTGTAAGAATCGTTTGGAGCAGGTACTCTGGAATAACGAGTAAATATTGTATGCCAATACCATACGGTGTGAAATTGTGCTCATCTCAGTCCTGTGTATTGGCCTTCAATGCTGACGCCAGTTAGTCCAATGCGCTATGTATCAGTCAAAGTTCTGATATACTCAATGTACCATGTACCTGGAGACGCCAACAACATATACACTCAACTAAATGATTGTGATGTATCTGTGAAAGGTTAACGCCTATGGCTTTCTCATTCCCCAGCTGCCATCAGGCAGACGGGTTTTTTTTCCTTACTTCTCCCGCCATAACACAGTGAGACGTGCCTAATGTGAGCCCCAGGTCAAGTTGACATTCTCTTACCGTCTGCCAAATTCCGATCAGTGCAGCATACGTGTAGCGGACCGAACATCGTTTGTTGTTCCAGTACTTACGCACTTCGGAAACTGGAACACGTTTTTTTTTTTTTCAACGCACACACTCGAAATAAAGTGATTGGTTGCCCAGAGCTGACGGAGTAGAAAGTAGAAATCACGTATGTAGAAATCAGTTAACTCGCTTCCGCAACTCTCATTAACCAGTTTGGAAAGGTGTTGCGCCAGTTCAGTCGTAATTATAACACGTCCAAGAAAATGTGTGTTTGCTAAATCAAGTCACTGTGCTTACAGAGCGAAATTCGATGTCGACCTCCCATAATCCGCGTCTGTAGTATATATGTAAATAACCATGTCTCTCTTGGTATACATATACATGTATAAGATTTTAGACGTCAAATGAATGGCGTAAACGGTAGAACTTTCAGAAATGGATCATGTACGATCAGGAACTAGGTTTCTCGCGATGTATATCAACCCAGGGTAGGGCTGTATGGTGTTTAATCTTGGAAAACACAAGTATGTCATGGACACAAAACCAGTGGAACGAGATGAGGTCAAACATCAGCGTATACAGCGCGATACTCGGCCAAATTTCAAACAAAATTGTCCAGATACGAAATTCAGACGATGTTGAGATATTTACCGCTGATGTTCAGCTGTTTGCTTGGTGGTTTATGTCCCTTTCAGTATCACGTGAATCTTGCGTCTGCTATGCGTGTCTTTGTCGTAGGCTAGAACTGACGCCAACATATTTACATCAGACATAACAGTTCACTAAGCGTACGCGGACACCCGGCCAACCATGCTTGGTCTTGTTACTGATGAACGCCAATCTCTGTACCAAGATGGCCAATTAAAGCCATCTGCATGGGCATGACCTTGCAAATTTGTGCCAAATACATGACGATATCGAACCAATATGCCCATTTCTGCTATGCGTTATAATTGCATTTCACGTACTCCTTAGTTGTTGGCGAATTAGCATCCTGAATACCTGGTCAGGTATCGACATGAGGAAAGAAACCTTATTAGAGCTCGCTATGTCTTCACCGGGAACCTAACAACGACCTTGGCTAGAAGCCGCGGCAAAGGGCTAAGCACAATCAAAACCGTGTTGTATTAGTTATAGTGACTGCATGTCATTAAATTGGCTCTGTGTCTAACCTAGCCCTTTGTCGCACGACACGGTGTTCGCGCCAAGATGTCAATTATACAACCCGAAATAAAAGCTACTTTAATTTATTACACTCTGAGACGTATAGATCTAGCGGACAACAGATGGGGTGTAACACTAGTTACAGGTTAACCTTTCCAGCCCAAGGGGCGACGCATGGTATTTCAGTTAATCTGGACTGCGGATTAGCTTTTTGTTTACCGACCCCATACGGTGACTACTATTCGTTTAAAGGTGACACTGACTTAATGAACAATACATATCATGCAGGAAGGATTTTCCACAGATTGTCTAGGCGATATCCAGGTTTTGTCCCCGACTGTATAGTTCTGTTTATGGCAACTCAGGTCCCAAGCAGACTACAGGCGGACATCCGGATCACTTGAACATCTTGTAGAAAGATATTTGATTCCATGGAAATACAGGTACACTCCAAGCACTTCTTGTAGAACCCCACTCAGGAAAACGAAGTACCAAACAATGTTACAAACACAAAAATGTATACAATTCGACGATATCTTTATTTATCACACATCAAACGACACTGTATCTCTCAATCAACATACTTCAGTATCGTGAAATATTTTCAATTTCACATAGTTCTTATTCCAAACAGTCGTACTGTGACAAAAAAACAAAAAACAAAAAAACAAAACAAAAAAAAAACAGTAAAAAAGAGTGGAAGCGTTCCACTGAGCACACCTCCGTCGTTTGAGTTGAAGGTGACGATGTATTGTATATGACAAAGGTGAAGTGACAGGAAAATGACAAAGTCATGCCTGCCGAGAGGTTTCAATACCCTGTACACAAAATCATTGCGCCGAAACATGGTGCCAAAAACGACAAAAACGTACATAATAACGGCAAACATTTTGCAAACACACACGCTTACTTTACTTCTGAACTAACTATTCAGGTAAGTGGCGATCGTGAAATACTTTGTTTCTTTGAATTTAACCTGAAAATTTCCGGTAATGGCACCTTAAGTTACGTAGTTCACGTCAACAGTACACAACCTACAGGGAGAGGAAACAACGATGAAAATTTTTACACCCTGTGGGTCAAATGCAAGTCTCGCCTTTAAAATCGCGACCCATAAATTAAAATGCTCAGGCTGGTGATGAATCCTACATGATTGTCTCGTGACGTGGTAGGAACATGGAATAAGGAGAATGATTCACCTAGTCACACAAGTTAGGAACTTTAATCAAAGAAATGGACTATAAATAGGACAATAAAACACTATCAAAGTCAAGGAGCACGAGGCCGAGGCCGAGACCAAGTGTGTTGTAGCAATATCGGCTTTGTCACCACCAACATTAAAAATAAGATAGGCAAGTTCGTTAGATCTTCACAGCCTACATGTATGGTTTGGAATATCCGGTGACCAAAGGACAATGTAAGTCACCGTCACCTTCCAGGCATACGCGGAGTATTTTAGGAGCACCAGAAAATCGTGTGTTCAGTTATTACAACTATCACTAGTGACAGATCTCTCTTACTTGACAGTCTCGTTAACGATGCGATAGGCATATCTCTAGCATCGATAATCAACTGCTCAAAGGTTGCCTTCACATAAGCGGATATCGTGCCGCACAGTATCATGATCGGAAAATCAATAGCTACTATCAGAGTACATAATAAGCTATGTCGCACACAAAAGCTTCAAATTACACCATCAAAACAAAAACCACGATAAATGTTAACTCATCACGTTTGAAACGCGTCAGAACCTGGGGAATAACTAGCTATCGATCCCGATTTCCATATCACACACTGCAAGCGCAATTTAAGTTATCAGCGAGCGCTTATATATGGAGAAATACACTGAAAGGAAGTAAAGATGGATTCCAGCCAGGCTGTAACCAGGTCGCGAAACCTAGCAGGTCTGCAATGAGCATACATTATGAATGCATGTGGTTCTTGCTGAACTGCTCTCTGCTGACGCAATGAAGTAGTCACTACCCCGCCCTATCAATAATTCAGAGAAAAGCTTACAAGAGTTGGGAAGGAAAAATGAAACTAATCAATTCAGTCAGCAATGGGGCCTTTCAAGTACAAATTTAATCACAGGAATACAGAAAATCGCCACACCACGTATCTACACTCCACAATGTGATATGAGCAGTTTCGTGGCGCATTGTAAGGCATATTCTGGGGTTACTCTGTTATAACTCATAAACCCGAAACTCTTTGTGTATCCCGGATATATTTCAATGCATCCGTGGTAGCATTATGCCCAGGTGAATACTATGTTACCACACAAGCCTCTCTGCTGTAAGACTGGGTAGGGGATTGGATTTCTCGGGAAAAAAATTACATGTCAGGGATCTAGCTGTCGAATTTCCAGATATCAACGAGTAAAAGACTGACCATTTGAGAAAACAAATTTGGTTACTTCTGTCCACAAGGCAATCTGTAATACCGCATAACAACTGATACCATTGTCCGCACTTCAGACAACATTTGGGGTGATGCAGGGATTATTCAATTATTCAAATAAAGGCGAGCAACAAAAGCTAAGCTTTAAAACAGAGGTGTACAGTCAATTTCCAACAATCTTATATATTACCGTGGCAACATGGTATACATCGCATAAAAACACTTACCTAAGTTCCAAATCACACTATGCAGAGCTTTTTCACCCGAGTTCAACACTACAAACGTCACATTTTAAAACGCTACATGCTTTTGACAAATCGAAAAAGTCTTCAAGTTTATTTTTGTAAACTTTTAAATTGGAGAAAATTAGAGCAGCTGACCTGGAAAAAGAAAATCGAAATAAAGATCAACTTTGTAAAAACAAAAAAATTAGAACAGCTACATTATCTGTAGGCTATTCAGATAGTTATCAACCAACTTGTCAGAACAAGTTTTTCGAGTATGTGCTTTGAATTCGGGATTTAATTCGCATACAAACACCCATTTTGTTCAATATCTGCGCAACATGAAAACTGGGCGCCTATACCGATAATCAGAATTAAAACGGCACTGAATATGTCAATATTGTACAGAACACTTACACAGTATATGGTCTAACTCTGTGTTCGTTAATACTTTTGTAAAACAGGGTCCTGGATTGTTACAACCTACGTTTTTCTAGGACAACCTTTGAAGTGGATCACTCACTAACATTGGGATGTTGAGAAGACTACAGTGGGGTCATTCAGGAATTCAGTTATATGTGTCTCTACTGCAGGGGAGGGGGGAGGGCGTGTCGCATGGACAGCTGTTCACTTAATCTGAAGGAATTCGAATTGATTCTCAGCTGAACTAGCAGCTGAAAACTCACATAACTATATGTACCCACCTTATAAAGGAGGAAAGGAGAATTCCCATTACACTGTCACTTGCTTACTGAGAATATTAACAATCGGAACCTTTCAGTCGCACACCTTGGTATACAACGGTATGCCACTTCTACATATGCCCTACACTTGTTAGAAGTATTATATCCAATGAGGTAGGCAACAATGCGACTTACATCCCAGATCTATTACTAAATTATTTGTAACCTTACATGTGAATTTTTTGAAATGTGTGGAATTACACACGACTTACTTTGCAAAAATATTCAAATTGACTGCAATTTCTTAAAAACTGCTACCCCTAACCTTTGGCATCTCATGGCCCTACTCTACTTACACCTGTCACTATTCATTCATGGCTATAATTTAACTCTTGCATGTCCTCTGTTGAATTTTTAGCCCACCCTGCTCCCAAAAAAATTTATTGCTTAAGCCACTTGTTTACAGGCGACAGCTCATCATATGCAGGTTTTCCCAATTTGATTTCTGAAGATCAGCACATTAATACACATGACCACGGATGAAGTGACGTGTTTTACACTGTGCACTGTCAAATGTACGAAGTAAGAATGAGAAAACGTCAGATCCTTTGCCTGACCCTAGAAAATTTAAATACAAATCCTGTACAGAGCCTTACACAGTAAGGACTTCAATAGCATCGATACTCGACAGTTATTCAAAGAGACCCAATATACATTTGCAGCTAGCTCTTGTCTACGGCCCATGTATAACATTTGCAACATCATATGGGCTGACTGGTACTTCTTGTGTTTGGTGCATTACCAGCCGCTGGCACACACTGGTGGCTGATTCCGTGAGACAGACTTGGATTTGAGTCAAAATATCTAACCCTTGGACAGGTTTATTTCTGGAATCACAAGGTTTTCAAATCACAAATCAATTATCTTAATACATGAAAAGCAAAGCATGAAAAGAGGAAGTATCGAAATCGTGAATTTAGACGAAGCTTCAAGTTTATCACGCATATACATAATCGTTTCACGGAATCAGCCTTGGGCCACATAAAAAGTGAACAACAATATTAAAAAAAAGAAAATAATGGTCAGAGTTAACATAAACAAACACTAATATTTATATGAGATGCATACCAAGAAATTAAGAACAAGTTCATAGTGTGCTAAAAATCTAACGTAGGAACTTGATTAACATTGTGAGTTGTCTTTCAACATTTTACTGGTTTCGTGTGTGCCGTTTTCCAATGGCACTTTTTCCACCAGGTACACTTTGGTTGTGTCCTGCGCCTCTTGCTCCTTGACCTTGATCCAGTCCAACTCCTGAGCAGCCTCCAAGTCTGCACGATCCTTCAACTCGTGAGCCGGTCGGCAGTCTTCAGTCATTTTTAGCAGGCCCAGGATTCGCTGAAACAAATCAACAAAGTTCTTCATGTAACATGTATGAAAATATTTGACACATATCTTATCCAATCTTTTCACACACAACATAACAGTCAACATATACACGCAGTATAAAGCCGTATACTGCCAGTACTGCCTGTATTACCCGAATTTAGTACAAAGTCATTTTAGAAGTTAATTTGGAAATTTGGTCCAACCTTAAAATTCAAAGCACGTACATGGTTATCAACGACAAAACTATTAAATTATTGGTTGTGACTAAAATCTACTAGCTAACCAAGTATGGGATGGAATGAATTTACTCTTGGCGAACTAGCTTCGAAATACTCCACTACATCGATATTTTGGAACAAGGGTTAAGCTTGGCTAAAGGAACTTTTTTTCCCCCATGAACAGCAAGCTTTTGACTGTACACAGTGTAACAGATAAACTATACAACAGTTATATATGTGTCACTGGCTGTGGTCCCAATTTCCTTGAAGCGAAGTCAAGATCAGAGACCTGACAGTCTACTGGCTGGCAACAAGATGATGAAGCCAATAACCCAAACACAGGTCTTTGTCTTCATGTTCAACCATATATACAAACAGTTGGTAACTTGGGACTTTGTCTATTTAACACTTCAGGTTTAAGACAGATGTGGGTTTTGTCAAGCACATTGAATATCAGTACAAGCTGCAAAGGTTATCTTATCCTTGACAACAGAACTCCTTAACTGGTTCAACAGGCCAACTCAATGAAACAACATCTCTGAGAATATTTCCCCCACTCTTCACAATGGCTTAATCCACGAGACATATCGATTATCAATAGGCCACATATTTTATACATCTAGCCAGCCAACCAAAACAAGTTTTGATATCTGTACCCACATAGCCTATTTATGCACATAAAGTCAGAACATCAGACTACCTATATTATAAGATATACACATGTGGGTGTCAAATTTTAGTGGTAAAAGGTGCACCAGTGTCAAAATCACAATTCTTTGCAAACATAACAAAATATGAACAGCTTTGTGTAATTATGTGACTGTTAATCGATCTGACGCACACATTATTCTTCAGCCTTCAGCATCTCGCACGCCCCCTGCACAGTGGCTCACTCAAAGGGCCACCGTGACATGGCAGGTGCTGCAGTAGTGCTGAACTTTTAACTGTGCTGTGTGAATGCACCCGACTGACCCTTCAAATCTGTGTTGTCTGCTAACGCACTGTATCAGGGTGTTGCTGCACGGCTGTCAGACCACCTGGCTACAGTATCACTAACAGTTACCCAACACAGTCACCGACTATGTATAAGACACCAATATCACAAAGACTTGAATCACAATCGCCCTTGACTTGATGAACTCACTCTTGCATCACAGTGTTTAAGTGTATACATTCAAATACTCAGGTCTCATGATTAGCTCCACATTAGAATTTTCTTAAGCTAAATCCTGTTCCTTGTGTGCAGAGGGGAAGAAAACTGATGAAGTACAGTGGCTCTGCACCTGCCCTTTCTGAGCCAAACAAATCAAACACCTGAACACCGAAAAAGGCCTTCATCATTCATAAGTGTTCATGCCAACCACGCAACAATACGGCATTTATTTTCGATGACCTATATTTGAATTCATTTTGGGGAATTTCCATCAGCTACTTCCCTGCTGATATAATCAGACACCTATAACAGGACGTTTTTCTATTGTTACACTCTCTGAATGGAAATTCCACTTATGTGATCAGCTCTGCAACTGCCGGTCCTTTTAAGGTTCTATCTGTCCTTTTCGCAAAGGAACAAGTAACTGGTGGTAGGATTGACAGAGTTTGCAGATTCCTAATTCCAGGAAACAATATGTAACTAGTTTATATAATGTATTGATATCTGAGGCACAAAGTACACTATGTGTCCTCACTGGATTTTTTATTAAACTATTATTGTTTCAGATTATCTGCCACAAGAGCTATACTAAGTACATACCCCCCCCCCCCATCTCCCACACCGATATCCTTACTCCTAACCACCAGAGCGCAAACCCATGTCTTAACTCGAACTTTCTTTCTGCCACAAACGAAACTCACCTCTTTGAGTGAGCCCTCCGCCTTGGCAATTTGCCAGATCATGAGGGCTGGAATGGGAATGATAGACAGACTGGCCACAAACCAGCCGAAGACCAGGGCACCAATCGGGTACACATAGTCCTCGTAAGTGGGCGGGGTTAGCTTGGTCAGGGTCATCACAAACGCAGTCTGGGGACAAACACAAAGGATTAACATTCATTATTCACAAGTTGGCTACATCACAAGTCCTTCAAAGTGAAGCCTGAAAAAATAATTCTCTCCCAGATAAAAGGGTTTCCTTTTTACTACTCTTGCTTACTGCCTGGCATTCTGTT
The DNA here is from genome assembly GCA_016165875.1 of Acanthopleura granulata. NCBI lineage: Eukaryota > Metazoa > Mollusca > Polyplacophora > Chitonida > Chitonidae > Acanthopleura > Acanthopleura granulata. The sequence continues at coordinate 7,043,242 of JABBOT010000008.1, forward strand.
TAAATCCATTATCCGAACTGATAATGCTGGACGGCCCATTAATATAGGTTAACGGCTAGGTTAAACATAAACTGAGTTAATAAAATAAACAAATAAGAGAATCTGAGTAAAATGCATAACACCTTGTCTTTTCAATTTAACAAATAATACAATTTCATTATTAAATACTCAAACTAAACTTCAAACAGCATGACACTGTTTAACATCAGTTCAGGGAGGTCTGGCGTATAAAGCTTAATACAAGCTAACCACACCGCTTGTTTCAGTCATTTATTCCAAGAACAATGTCCATGCAGATTGAGATGCAACCTCCCTCTGTCCAATTCAGTGGTATTTACATGTAAGTTTAAACCTGAATAAAGCACTAACCAACACCATATCTTCACACAGTCCCCTCCCAGTGCTGTATCAATGGGAAGCACGGATTAGTGGAGATTGTCAGCAGAGCTCTTCGTGTGTGATGGCATGTTGAGGTGTCTACTTACCGCCATGCAGGTAGGGATGAGGTACTTGAGGGAATAGACCAGTACTCTGAGTGTCCTCTGGGATGTGTTCACCAACATACTGCTCACAGCCTTCAGGAAACGAGTCTCGCCTGCACGCAGAAAACCACAATACAGTCAGGCAACAAACAACATATCTTTCCAAAGCTTTCACCACTAAAATACAACCCAGGGGCCCCTATTCCACAAAGCCATTTCTAACTTCAGCCAAAATTTAAAACTCTGTCACTATTAAATGTTTAGTTTTTTAATTCTGAAAGTTGAAATTTTGACACACTGTCTTAAGATAACTGTTATTAGACAGCCAGTATATTTTCATTTCTAAGGTACAAAAATACCCTCTAAAGTCACATTTCAAAATTGCACTTAAATGAGAAATGGCCTGGCGGAATCTGCCTCATGCTGGTGCCAGTTTTTTGAAAGCGTGCAGGAACCAGTACTAACTGTGCAGGACAGAGACTGGTATTGAAACTGAGCATGGCACATACTTAACTTTTAACACACTATCTCATCAGATCACAACATACCAAATATCCAGATGACTCCAATCGTTTCCAGCAGAGCAATTAAGCTGAGAGCCACTGGAGAGGCATACCAGTCCACAATCTGTAGGAGGTACATCCCTCCCTGAAATGAAGGACAATAACATACATTTTAACATATATAATTACACATCATCGTTAACACATGGAGTTTGGATACACATAAAGCTAACTGGCTAATAAATTTAATGACTAAAATGACTAGAGTTGGCTGTTACAATTATCTTATAAAGTCTTATTAAGTCAGACTCTCTTCTGCTGCAATGTAATCTACATGCCATCAGATCATGCTGCATCACTCCAAAATCTTCAGGCATCTCCGTGGCTCAGTCAGTTAGCGCGCTAGTGGAGCGCAATGACCCAGAAGCCTCCTACCAATGCGCTCGCTGTGCGTTCAAATCCAGCCCATGCTGGCTTCCTCTCCGGCCATACGTGGGAAGGTCAGCCATGGTTTTCCCAGGGCTCTGCCTGGTTTCTTGCCACTATAATGCTGGCCGATGTCGTGAAATATTCTTGAGTACCGCGTAGAACACCAATCAAATAAATAAATAAATCAATCAAAAATTTTGATACAGATGCCAGCGATAATATAGGACATCCAGGAACCATATACTACCGAGTCCTGATCAAAGAAAATCCATATTTATTCTGGACTGGCTTTGGTGTCATTCTTCACCTGCATACAGTTTGACAAATTATCTCGTCAAGAACAGACATCCTGGCTTACCCTTGTAACAAACAAGATGTTGAGAGAGAAAGCGATGATTGTGAGGCCAAGTGTGGAGAGAGTCTTCCTCTTTCCCAGAGTGTTAGGGAAGCTGTCAAATAATCCACTGCACAGTGTCTTGAAGGTTCCAAACTAAAACACAAACACACAGATTCCAGTCATACGTATTCACACTACATGGTGTAAATACAAAATATTAATATATCTACCTAATATCTTTTCTTAATACCCTGCAATTAACACATGTGGTTTTGCCTGTCCAAACTTTCGTCCTGCAAAACATAAACAAGAGATATGCTCATTGACACATAACCTACAGTTATCAGAAGCCTGTTTGGTGCCAAATACAAACCAATAGAAATATAAGACCCAGGTGGCTGATTACATTTGTGTCGTGACACACTTTCAGGTTGAGGAACCTAGATGTTAAGATTGAATGTGGACAGTGTGAGAGTTTGGACTGACCTGAGTATCCACTCCCAGGAAGAGAATAACCAGGAAGAACAGCACGGCCCACAGCTGAGAGATCGGCAGCTTGGTGACAATGTTCGGGTAGGTCACAAATGCCAGACCTGGGCCTGAAAGTCAACACCAGAGAATTAGTCATGTGTATAATCTGTGCAAACGTCACGAAATTAGTCTTATGAATAACCTGTGGACAGGTCACGGAATTAGTCACATGTATAATTTATGTAAACGTCACAGAATTAGTCATGTGTATAATCTGTGCAAACGTCACGGAATTAGTCTTATGAATAACCTGTGGACAGGTCACGGAATTAGTCACATGTATAATGTGTAAACATCACAGAATTAGTCATGTGTATAATGTGTAAACATCACAGAATTAGTCATGTGTATAATCTGTGCTACCCCCGACAGACAATTTTGTTACTTAACGAAATGTAATACAGCTCACAACTTGCTCTCATCATTCTGTGAAATCCTCAAGGTAGTTAACACAACAAACGTCTGGCTTTACTGATAAATTAAGTTAAACCTACACCTGCATATATTAGAACAGATTGGACAGAAGTCTTCTAGGCCATCCTTAAAAATATGTTCGCTGGACGTTGTTCTGACTGTTCATCCCAGAAAGGGTGGTACTCAAAAAGTTTTCATTGGTATTTCAATGGAAGTTTTTTTTTCACCTTTTTCTCTCCATGACTATTTCTTAAAATCACTATCTTCTTCAAGAGCCAGAATAATGAAGAACAGGAATTCCATACCCATGAGTTATTTTTTCTCATACGGTCCAAATAGGCCCAACAAACTGTTTTCTAAGCATGACCCTACCCTGTAAATATTTTGTACAATGGAGATCAGACAGAAGCTACAGGCAGAAGCTAAAGGCCTACAGGCAGAAGCTACAGGCCTACAGGCAGAGAATAAAAGCTAGCATGACTCACCAGAATCTGTCACATCAGACACGGGTCGCCCAGTCACAAAGGCCATGTAGCCCAGCACAGAGAAGATGACAAATCCACAGAACAAGGAGGTCACTCCATCAGCCAAGCTCACCACGACAGCATCTCTGCAAACACAAGCACATGCCACTATCATTTCCCCATCATCATGTGCCTTCTTCAAACCTTTTGGCTATTCAGAAAATCTTGGAAAATGAGTTCTTTAGTTGGAAATCTTTTCAAGATGTACAAGAGTATACATGAGCGTGTGTGCACAGTGGCTGAACAGACTTATTGTCAGACAGACTTGTTTTGGCAAGGTAACTATATGTAGGACTGTTGTTATGGAAGATTCTTACCTCATCTGACACAGTTAAGAAGAATTTACCTACATGTATTACAACAGTGGTTACCCAAGACATTGTAATGGGAGTAGTTTTCTGATTTGCCTACGACAGTTGTGACGGAAGGAGTTTTTTGACTTGCCTACGACAGTTGTGATGGAAGGAGTTTTTTGACTTGCCTACGACACTTGTGATGGAAGGAGTTTTTTGATTTGCCTAAGACAGCTGTTATGGAAGGAGTTTTCTGACTTGCCTACGACAGTTGTGATGGAAGGAGTTTTCTCATTTGCCTAAGACAGCTGTTATGGAAGGAGTTTTCTGACTTGCCTACGACACTTGTGATGGAAGGAGTTTTCTGATTTGCCTAAGAAAGCTGTTATGGAAGAAGCTTTCTTACTTGCCTACGACAGTTGTGATGGAAGGAGTTTTCTGATTTGCCTAAGACAGCTGTTATGGAAGGAGTTTTCTGACTTGCCTACGACAGTTGTGATGGAAGGAGTTTTCTCATTTGCCTAAGACAGCTGTTATGGAAGGAGTTTTCTGACTTGCCTACGACACTTGTGATGGAAGGAGTTTTCTGATTTGCCTAAGACAGCTGTTATGGAAGGAGTTTTCTGACCTGCCCAACAGTTTTTTTTTTTGGACGTTCTCCCACTTTACAGTTGTTATGGAAGGAGTTGTTTTTACTTACCTAAGACAGTTGTTATGGAAGGAGTTGTAGCTTGACATGGTGATAAGAGCTCCCCAGCCTGGACCCAGAGAATAAAACACCTGTAGATAGGCCTCTAACCACACCTAAGTGATTATGAGCCAAAAAACACAAGCCAACCATTAGTTAAGATTCCCACAACTCAGACGGCGGCAGATTCTGCCTAGCTTGGCTTACTTCTTTCCTATGGAAGATTTCGGGCCTTTTAGATGATTATTCTTTTCTTTTCTTTAAAATTTATTCCTAAACATATACACACATATATATATCAATCAACATTTACCAATTATTGAAAAATATCTTACTGCTAGATGTTACGTCCCCCAAACAGTTGTACCCAATTTAAAAATTTTTTTTCAAATAGAGTCTATAATGCCCAAGGCGTGCAACTCTTCCATATTAAAAAGCTAACACCATTCTGAAAGTCTAAAGGTGAAAGATTATGACATGGGTAATACACAAGAAGTGGATGCCTTGTAACCATCCAGTGACTTACAAATTTGAGGAAAATCTACTGTTTTCAAAAAGGACTCACTAGAATGTCTTGCTTTAGAGTGCACTTGGCATCCACTTCTCACCAGAAAATGGAACAACAATGTACAGTTTGTAAACACACTCTGTTCATAGCCGGCTAAGAGAACATTCACTTTGTGTATGAGTGATGAAGGATGCAATGTGGAAGACATCAGCACTTTTTTGAACAACAGTTATAGAATTTCCATCACCAGGAACAGGCTACAACAGGCAGCAGATCTTCTATGATCTGTATACTCAAAGTCAGAACAGACACACAAAACATCAATGTTCAGAACTGTGAAGGAGCAAAACACAGTACAAATCCAGTCAATAGTTTACACTGTCGTTTCTTCCACATCACATGACAAGAGGCAACGCTGTTATTGTAAAAAGAAAATGAACATATTTTTGAAGGCTGGCCATCGCATAGTATGTCTAAAACTTTTCTCGCAAATGATGCAATCATCCTGGGCAGACTGGGGTTTACAAAAGGCTGTACATCCCTAGTGTGCCTAAACCACCCGAACCTGCGCAGGACGGTGAGCCTCAGGCTCTGTTAACACATGGAAATATCAACCATATACAGATGATTCAGTACACATAATCGTAGGCCACTCCAAGACAATGGATCATGGTGATCTCCAGAACCAGGTACATGGTCACAGCGTTGCCCCCCCATTTCAATGATAATGATCTGCAATGATTCAGGGAGCAATCCCTGGACAGATTCAACAGCAATGATGCTCTATATCAAGAAAAAAGCTGGTCGCCACAACTGGTAAAAAACTTCTCTCACATTACTATTTTCATTTTTTTTTTTTGGACAAAAAAAATTTCTTTTGATATTTTTGAGGGGAGGGGGGTGTTCAGATTTGATACATGACAAAATTAAAAGTGGGTCAAAAAAAAAAAGGAACAAGAAATCAGCCCGAAAAGTACCATGCAGCCTGTGGTAACACACAAAAATGATGCCTTTCCTCTTTTTTCACACATCCAAAGTTACTTCTAATATCAATAGAGAATGGGGAAATCACTTAAGAAAAAGCCAAGCAAAAGGGAAATGACTATTTCTAAAGAAACTGGGATTCTGATGATAGCTGACAGTGGCCAGCCTTTGGGCCTATGTTTAGGTCAGATTGTGAGCCAGCTGATTTAGACCCTTTCCCAGCTTCCAGCGTGTAATGTAGCCTGAATACATGTAGGAATCACATACCTTCCTTCAACCTGTCATCTTCAGGGGTCGAATTAACACAGTTAGGTAGCTGGCAGACACTTCGACCTCCTCCACACAAAATGTATAGCCCAAGGAAGTTACACATGAGATCAAGACTTCGAGTTTCACACATAACATAAGGGTGGTGGCAAAAGCAAAGACTATCCCACTTCATCATTTCTTAATATGTCCATTCCTTAATTTTCAAACGTAATTGCATTTTGTTGTAGAAGCTTTCAGGCATGTATAGCCAAAAAACATATCCAAAAAAATCTACCTCTGGAAAAGTTGGTAAAAATTTACGCTTTTTTGGCCAAAAAAGGCATTAGCTTTACTAACAAAAAAAAAAGAAAAAAAATATGGGATACCCTCTTCTAATGCCAACCACAATAGAATAGTCTACTTTCCGAAAGATTTAAAAAGAATTTAGATTTAAAGTCTTAGTTATTAGTTTGAAAAACATGGAAAAGAAAGAAATGGGAGTTTCTGAAATTTGACACTTGATTGTCTCGAAGCCCATCAACTCCATGAGGAAGTCTAGAGCTGTATCTATTCCCCCCAAGAATAAAATTAAATCATATTACATAAAGTATAAACATGAAATAAGATACATTCAGATACACCCATGACCATCATTACCGGTCTTTTGAGCCAAAGTTTTTGGAGAACCTTGCCAAAATCATGATGTAACACAATAAATATCGTGTACAGTAAATCTGGTCATGGTGTCTTGAGAGACATTCTCTTTAGTGGTTTCGCATTTTTGAGCTTAAAATTTTTCCTCTAGTTCTTTACGTAACTGACTAGTGTTTTAAAGAAGCCTTGCCTTTGAAAAGTGTCATACAACTGGATTTGGTAAATGGTTTGGAGTGCATGAAGACTGAAATGGATGGCGATAACTATGGAAGAAAAATTCACCGTATATTAGTACTGAGATCAATATGTCAGATGGAAAAGTTAGTAGAAGTCTACAATTTGATGTTAGAGTCACAAAAACTGGAAACCCGAAACCAACAGCATCAGATATTCAAGTCTGATGCAAACGTCTCTCAAGCCCACCAACATGTCAAACTGTTCAATCATCCCTGTTGATTACAGATACTGCCCTTGTTTGGACCGCTAAGAATGTGTCTAGAAACAAATGCTAGCATCAATTGCACCATTTGCACAAATTTACCTTCTGTAACAATAAAAATGAAGCGTAAGACATATAAAAATCTTAAATTTCACATCTTTAAATATAAAAATTAAAAAATGTTGTAAGACATTTTATTTACTTCTCAAAAGCTGACTTCTTTAAAAAAAACAAAACTGATCATGTTTGCAATGAATGCTAGACTTAATTTTGATTTTGTGCTTTTTCGTGTTGGATGATCGACTAAACTCAATTATTGGCAACAGCATCGCCCGTCATCTGACAAATCGAGCAGAATTTTGATTTACCCTGGAATCCTTTTATTTCCGATTGTAAATAATTTCTAAAACTTTCCGTTGCCTTTGTTGAACAGTGTCTGAGAAAGTACAACAAAACCATCTTCAGCGGATGGTAACAGATAACCTTTTGGCCTCTAAGCCTGTCATATGGTATGACCAGAAGGGCAAGCGGGTGCCAGTTTTCATGCTAACACATGTGAGTCACTCATACACTCTCCAGCTTCACAGTAAATAGACCTTGTAACACTCTGGCACCCGCTTTCTCCAGCCTAGACAGCTTTGCACCCCATTGACACACCCCAAACTTTACCTGCTTAGTGTCCTGAGACCTTCCACTTTCCTTCCATGCAGGAATCTAGTATCAGACACTGGCAACGTAAAGCCGAAAGTAAAAGGATGCCTGGCAGACAATTTACATAATTTGCAGTGGCCATGAAAATCATCATGTTTACTTCACTTTGGAATCGGATTATTAATAATCGTTGAAATCCCTACAACACTGCAAATTGTTGAAGAGAACACGGCCAGGTTTTCCAGAAATGCCAAGAACAAAACTTCAATTGTGCATCAAACCCACGATTGAGTTGTAGCAACCAAATGAATGTATCGTACCATCAAGCCAGGTCTCCATTTCTCAGTGTTGAGATAACAGAGATTTTGGATTATGAACACTTGCTCATTTAACGCCGAAAGTTGATGGTCGATACATCATGCCATTGGCCAAACCAGGACAGTATCGTTTCGAGAATAGTGACCAGACAGTTCAAGCTACCTGAAAACTAGCCAGTTTTTCCCAGCGGGGAGTGATGAAATAAGTGACTCCATCGACTGCCCCCGGTAAAGTAGCTCCACGGATCAACAGGATTGTCAGCAACACATAGGGTGCTGTAGCAGTCACATAGGCCGCCTGTGGAAACCAATACAAACAAATTTACATTCAAATGCATTTGGGTAAAAAAATTTCCATTTGGTTAAAGGTCTGATTGAAATTTTTAAGCACCAAAAAACTTATTCTAGCAAGATCCTCAAAACTAAATATGAAGTACAATTTAGGAAATCATTTACTTATTTCCAGAATGACTTATTTGTGTTTTTTTCTTTCCTCAAATAAAAAGCACCAAAGTAACATTCATCATTTTGCTGTTCATCTTTGCCCAAGCAGTGTTATACAACTTCTTAAAGCACCATCAGTGTCATGCCATGTGTGTGAATCCACTCTAAAATACTACAAAAATTTTTCTATCCAAATCCACAGTGAATATGAAGGAATGAGCATACAGATATTAAATAAAAGTACTGATGTTTAGCAGGACTTACCGCTCCAGAGCTTTTGACACCTTTACAAAGACAGAAGAAGACAAGAGTCCAGGCACAAAGTAGAGATACAGCCAACTGCCAACGAACACCCCCAATATTGTAGAACCCATCAGAGATGTCCAGGACGTTGTACCTGATCACAAATAGCAAACAGATGTCAGCGAGTGACTCCATGTATGAAGGCTCCGTGGAATCTGTTATGTAGTTTTTTCAAATATAGTGCGAGAGAGCTTAAATATGAACTCAGGCCAGAGAAGGCAGGTAACCCTTCAATACTCTTCTTTATGTCAATACATGTATGAGTTTCAGTGAACTGTTTCAGTAGTCATGGAGATATGCTGCTGGCAAATCCTGAACACACAGAAGTGCATCAGGAATCAGGAAAATACTGCCGAGTTGTGAGTCCAGTTGTGATATTCCTACTGGTTTACAGATGGACAAATTCCCCACCAGAAAACAGATAGCACATGAAGCAACAAGCTTTTGATTAGATTTTTATATATTATTAATTTTTTTTTCTTCGTTTTTTATTATCTAACACAATATGATAGACTTGTGAAAACCTATATGAAGTCCACGTACTGCCAAAACTCTTCCGTTGCTGTCATCGGTTTGCCAGTTGAGTTGAGCGAGTGAGTAACCGTGTGGTTCAGATACATGGAAGCATTGGTGAACATGGAGTCGTTCTTGCTGATTATGTCCTCTGTGATGCAGTTCTCGGTGTTCCATTCATTGCCACATGATCCCCATGGCAGTTCTGCTCTGAAGGTCATGGCAATGTAGTACATGACCCACGCCATGATGGTGTTGTTGTACAGGGCATAGATGGTAGTCAGCACAGTGCTGGCCAGTCCCAAACCTAAAGGATAAACCAAAGACAAACGTGGCTGTTTACAAAGCATCTTCAATAGTGTTAGACAACATGTCGCATTGGTGTTGAAAAACATAGGACATTTAAGCCATAAAATAGGCAGGTTCTTTCACGCCTGAAATTAAACAATGTCTACATATGCAGCTAAACATGTCAGCCAACAAAGATATTATTTGTTTGCCAAATAAATTATTTGGCTGTTAAATGGCATACTCAATTCAACAAGTCACATATCACAATATATGGACAGTAGAATGCCCTTTGTAACACGGATCTACTGAATAATACTGATGTCTTTCAAAAGAAGTGGCTCTTTCACCAATTATGTGAAACTTTGAGGCATTTGTCCAAGATTTCATGAAACTTTCACTAAATGAGAATCATAAATTGCCTAGCTCAGCTTCTTTTATATTCATGTGCCAATATTTCTATCCGGACAACAAAATATTACCTTTAAACAGCGGGCAGATTTTCCAGATCTGAAGGGGGCTGAGGCTCAGATACTGGCCAATGGCAGCCTCCATGAAGAACATGGGAATCCCACAGATGAACAGAAACAGGAAGTAAGGGATCAGAAACGCTCCTGAAACACCGGTAAACAGAAACGTTTGAGTACACAGGACACACAGATGAGATTACTTGTCAGGACTGTAATCAAATTTGGGGGGACAAAAAAAAGTCCAAGAAAAAATTACAAGACCTACATTAACATTACATGTACTGCTGCATTACAGCTATATGTTCACTGTCAAGTGGATGACAACAACAACATACTGCTGTAAGAGATTAATAGGCTAAACTGCAATAAAATTGGAAAACCAAAGCTACAATCATGGCTCAATTATATGCATTTCAACATAATGTAAAAAACAAAATCGTGACAGTACCAAAGGTTGCGCCCTACGAGGACTTCCGGTCATAAATATACGTAAATGGATACACGCGGGGCGCATACCTTGGTACAGTACAGATGCCCAGGCTTTTTGTTCTGCTGCCACGATGATACTAACCTCCGCCATTCCTCATGCACATGTAGGGGAAGCGCCAGATGCAGCCCATTCCTACCACATAGCCGATACTGGAGAGCACGAACTCAATGCTACGGCCCCAATGGCCGCGGTTAGCATCAGGTATCCTTAGCGTACCCGTCATCTTTGCAGTCCGTCTTCAGGTCCTCACTAAGTCAGCTCTCTACACAAAAAAGACAAAATTTTCACCTACTATATCTGCTATAATAGACTGTTAAGCGTATTACAGGAAAGCGCAACAGGAGTGGGTCAGTAAAATTAGGCAACAGGAACACACAAGGTACCTAATCTATTTGCACCGATGCGAACTGCGCGTCGGGTGTCGCTGATTTAGTTTCACTGACCCAGGTCAAGTGGCGTCTTGGCTTCCACAGCAGAACTTCTGATCATCGGTTCCCGTGATGGTTTTCATGTTTCCGCTAACTTTGGCCCCTGTTTCACCTTGTACCTAAACCTGCACCAGACTCTAATTATCGTCCTGGTACTCGAGTGGTTCCTTCCCACACGGGCGCTCTAGACCCCCGTTTTCCCGCCACACTGCTTCCAAGATGCCGCCGTTTTTTTTTCTTCGTGTTCAATCCGAGTAATTCAGCGCGAAGCTGTCCAGAAGCTAACCCACGAGACAGCAGTTATCCCGCTGCAGTTTGTCCTTGATAAAATCTCATTGTAACTGAAGTCCTTGGGAACATGAATCTTGTGCACATCCGTCTTCCTCACTATTTCCATTACAGAATCAAGAGATTTACACCAGGCTCGCCCGAAAAGCCCTGATCACGTGGTTTTTTTTTTTTTTTGAGGGGTTTTTTTTTTTTGTTTTTTTTTTTTTTTTTGATTTTGGATAGAAGAGTTTCAATGTTTGTTGTGATATCCAAATGAATTTCTGATTTCATCGTCTTTATCAATATATCGGCGGAGTAACGGAAACGCCAAGAGACTTGATGTCAAAATTCCGGACCACTAGTGACAGTACTTCATATTTATCTAAAAAGCAAAGTACATCGCAACACATATAATTTTCTGTAATTTTGAATCAAAAGCCTACCCACCACCATAATTTTTTATCCAGCGTGAATGTTAATACACGGCACAGACGGTTTTACCACAGATGTGTCCGTAATATAATAGTAACAGTTTACAGGTTTACTTCGCTGGCGTACTAGTACTACAGAACATCTTACGTTACCTATCTGTAACGTAAAACGTGCGAGATTCTACGAGGCTATTGGTGCAGTGATTGAACTGATGAAAATATGTACGGGTGGATTCACACATGGATAATACGCGAGCCATTTTGTTGCGGTTTTTACAGCCAGAAAACATTTGTCCAAAGTGAGCTGAACTTTTACATTACAAGCAGATTTACATGTATAACTATTTGTCAAAAGAATTGCAACGACTTTATGAACCCGATGGAAACTCGGTGGTGAAAGGCCATATACTATATACATTAACATCAAGGTACTATCTGACAGCAACTCCAAGGGTCAAGCCTACCTCAACAGGCGTGATGTCGGATGGCGGTCAAGTGTTATTTCGGTCTTGCAGGGCTGAGGTCTTCGAAAATCCCCTCTTGTTACAAGCACTAGTGCTACATGTATGAATGGTCCATCACTCAATGGTGATGGTGGGCTAGCCAAGTGCTTTCTGGTTACTTAACACTCTTGAACAGTCGTGAACATCCAGCAACCCTCTTTTGTTGGTCTTTGAACGGCTCAGCTTCATCCAGTGGAATGAATGTGCATTTATCTAGCTTTGTCACTATATCGGTACTGCAGATAACGATAGCATCAACCGTAGAATCAATGATTTACAAACATGTATCACCAGGAATGAGCCCATGCGGTTTGGGAATTAATGGCAGTGTACATGCAGATTTCCATAAAACCGATCCTCTAATTTAAGGAATTTAAAGTTGTGTTGTGTGTTTGTGCGTTCTCTTCAGCGAGTCCTCTGTAATACCGGGTGTTAATTTCTATATCTTCCTGAAAATATCCTTTACCCAGCGTTTTAAACCCTTCATAGAACATGTTTAAGATGCACCTTCCGACATTTCCACCTCAGTTAATGGTTCCACTATTCGTAACTGAGACGGACGGACTGAGTGGAAGGAAAGCACCCAAGGCCGAGTCTATACGCTTGCCCGTTCCTCTGAACTGTTTTCACGGTGGAGGCGTCAACAGACGCTTTACTCAAAGTCTGTAAGCAAAACAAAACCTGTACATACAAATCCTCCGAAGGGATCATTTCGTCCATCAAGGTTTCTTGCTATGCCATATTCTGTACACGCCTATTTTGCTGCAATCCTTCAAAGGCATCTCTACAATCCTGACAACTAGCAGGCGATAAACTTACCTCCAGCGTTAATACGGTTTGCAGCAGTCTATTTCGTGTGAAGGCTTACACTCTCTCACATCCGCACATCGGTTTGGACATACTGAATCAAACTCTCGGCTATATCTCTACCACAGTGTTTACAGTTCTATTGATGCTTCTACGTCACAAAGCCAGTAAAAACCAGCTACAACTGGAGCATCATATAAGGCGGGAAATCAATATACTGTTTCTCTACGTCTTGGAGCTTCTGGTCGATTCTGAACTGGGTTATCGTGGTCCAACCCCACCCCTTTAAAACATCCAAGGGTATAAGCTGTACATAAACAAAGAAAACATTTCACGTCCTGTGGCTAAACGCTAGGACATTCTCGGTAACGTGCTAAGCGAGAGATAAACAAGGCTTAAAAATTAGAAACGGTCAAAAGATCATGGACTGGCCGATTTTCTTGTAGCAGCTTATACCAAATAACAGCTGCATGACAGTTACTGGGTCAGCACGTCTAGACCTTCTACCTACTTCAGCGGGTTAAAGAGTCAACATCTATGTCAAATTTATGCATAGATCAGTGTGCCAACATTACCTTTTTACGTCATCCGCACATTGAGTTTAATGATATACATCGAAAGCAACACTAAAGACAACCCTGAAGATACAGTGCTTGGTTTAATTGTATGGACATATATTTATTTATTTATTTATTTATTTATTTTAACTGGTGTTCTACGCCGTACTCAAGAGTATTTCACTTACACGATGGCTGCCACCATTATAGTGGGAGGAAACTGGGTAGGGTCCGAGGAAATCCACGACCAACCGCAGGTTATATGGGCATATATGCAACAGTGACGTTAGCTCGCTGTATCCACGCGCGTTCCGGCTTCACTATGATGAGAGAGAATTGCGATGTACACACGTGCTCTGCGTGATGGATGGATCATCAATGCACAAAATCTTGTTATGCCAAAACCATAACATCATGTCTTCCAACAAAATTCCCATGACTACATACACAAACTCCACTAGCTGCGATTCGTTGTGTGTATTGTCACTTATTTTAGTTGCCTAAATGATCGCTGCCGCTGCCGCTGCGTGGTGCTCAGGAATGTTCATTATTCGCCTTCACAAAGAAGATCGTCCCAAACTTTGCTCCAAGCGCTACCATTTATTTGGACATCGAAGCTACAGTACTCACACTTATGTGTATGTCGCTATTATTCCAACCACGTCATATGTCAAAAAATACCAGGAGTGGGCTTAAGAAATCAAATCTACCTTAGCCTTCGCACATACGTCATCCCAACATCTCCAACTACTTTAATGACTCGTTGTCATTTTGATTTAATCAGCTGTTGGTGGTACAGCACTCGACCGGTCGTCACCAGGCAACAGCTGGAACAGTTCCTCGAGGTTAATCCCGCCTCTATACGTACGTCTAGCTCACGTACATACCGGGGCCAGAGGTCATTTTTCCGATGGATGAATTATTCCAAGCAAGCAGTCGTTATAGATCTATACGATTTCCACAGCAGCTACGCTTTTCACCACGTGATGTATATCCCCAGGCTGGAATTCGGTCGAACTCCAATGCTTACCAGGGGAAGTAGATCCTAGCTGCAATGTCATTTTCTACTGTCAAGTAAGGAGACAATTCTTTCTCTCTATATACCTAAAAGAATGACCATTAATGTCCGAAATGGTTGGCTTTGCATGTACAAGACGTCTAACGAACATCACATTCTGGATCAGACGGTCTAATCAATTGGGTATTTATGAATTCGTGCATTAACCAAAACACATGCCATTTTTTTTTTTTTGGTTAATTCCAGTATATTTTTTCTCATATTTTAAATATAAGATCTATCGTGAATCGCAAAGCGGAAATAAAACCAGGCAAACGTGAACAACCATGCAGTTTGACGACATTAACAAAAAATGCGGGGGTGTGCGAAAACTTCAGAATCCCTATAGCAATCTTGCAAAGTGTCTGTACATTCTATTACACATGTAGCTTGTACAAATGATGATAATATAATTTCTAAGTTAAACAAGCTATTGGTATCAAGGTAGGGGTCTATTTATGCTTCCCTGATCCAATACGTTATAATCTTTATGCAGTTTATATGGGTTTCCCCAGTTATCCTGCGTTTTTAACTTTTCGTCTTCAGCTCACATACTGAGGGCGAGGGAGCGGGAGACCATAGGGCACGACTGTCAAAACACTCACCTTGACGACCCCCACTCCCTACCCTAGATCCCATCTTACCTTTAGTACTTCATTAATCCCTAAAGTCAACAAACCCCCCAGCTTCCGCTTTAGGGTTTCCACCCGTGTTATTCTTAAAAATTTAACCGAGAGCGTGTGGGTAGAGGCACTCGAGTGGTAGATCCACAATAAAACTGGATACTCAGTGATCCGTGTCATCAACCCTATCGAAGTTTTTTAAGTTACCCTCAGGATGACACGAGCACAACATTTAAAGACTACCGAACTGCTCTGTGAAGGAGCTAAGGCAGACTTCTGCTATGCAAGGAAAACAGAATACACAGCCAAAAAAAAAATTCAAAATGAAAAAAAAAAGAATTAAAAATATATGAATACACAGGATGGTGTTTGTATTGAAGCGAACCCTATGTGGAGGTTGGTGAATCACTGGGAAGAGTTCATAAAATCAAAAATTTTGCATCGGTGTGAAGTTTTGTGAAGCAATTTTCTCAAGGATGACAACATGTGGGTGAAATGAGCGCCGATAGTTTCGCAGCGGATATCTACTCCTTTAGTTTATCACATGAACACGAAGCGTCTATCTTTTATCTCTAGACCCTCCCGAGCCGAACAATCCAGATAACTGCAGCGTGGTTTTCGAGCACTCCTGACACCCATCCGATTGCTCTATTTTTATGCGACTGTGCGTAAATCGTAAATACTGGCAGCCGTCTGCATTCTCACACCTATTTTGGTTGTTTACTGATAAGTCAAGAGTGCTGTTACATTGTTTACAAACATATGTACTGGTACCAACCCTGTAAGTTTCAGGCCAAACATTTGGTCGAATGAACTGCACTAAAATTTCCTTGGATGCAGGTTTTTGCTAACACCAAAATACAACAAATCTCAAACTCTCACAGAGTGTATGACTCACACCGTTAGCACTAAATCAAGACTAAACAACGAACCTCAAGCAAGCAGAGTACAGTTTTTTCTTTTTTAATGTTATTCCAGCTATTTTATTTATTTACTTAGTTGGGTTTGGGGGAAATTAGCTCAGCAATGCATGAAACAGGACTCCAGCAGTGATTATGATTAAACTACCCTTGACAGATGTCAGTGGATTTGCCGTGCAATAACAACTTTCACTGTATAAACTATATATTTTATCTTTACTGTAACTACTACTGTGAATA
This sequence comes from Acanthopleura granulata, assembly GCA_016165875.1. Classification (NCBI taxonomy): domain Eukaryota; kingdom Metazoa; phylum Mollusca; class Polyplacophora; order Chitonida; family Chitonidae; genus Acanthopleura; species Acanthopleura granulata. The sequence goes on from JABBOT010000008.1 coordinate 7,059,589, forward strand.
GTGCAAAGCATAAAGAGCAGGCCATACCAATTCTCCACCCCAGTGTTTCAGGACTATCAACACTACTTTGAAATCTGAACTCTTGAGCCGAGCGAACTTATCTTCTCCCATCAGCTGGCCGTTTTACATTACACTGCAGTTTTAACCAGTGGAATTTTAAATGCAGAAACTTACATGAAACATGATAAGACATTTTGAAGATGGCCATGTTTTGGTGGCGTTGCTCTTCTATTTAGTCTCTAGTTAACTACTGCAGAGTTTCCAGTTTGGAAATCATTATCATCAGACGCCATTGCTTACTTTACCGAAGACAAACCCAAAAAGTGTTTGTCATAGCAGTAATTACTTGCACCTTAGTGAAAATATAGCCTGTCCAATTACTAAAATTAAAAATGTCAGTGTAATATAGAATTTGCATTAATAAAATCTAGGCCAGGGATTGAAATATGAAGCATTGTGCCAAGTGCTTCACCGAATGGGTGTGATTTATTTCCGAGTTTACTATCATATTATCGATCTATCCACAACACAGATGGCCCTTTCTCAGCCTTATGTAATATATTGGTCAAGGAGAGTTGAGACGGCCACAAGACGGCACACAAATGTCCTAATTTTTATCATTTTTGGGGACATCTCTACTGCTCTTTCCAGCCAATAAACACGTGCAAGTAACGGTAATACTCAGTTTCTGTTTTCTCATGAGTAGTGCTTGTAATGAACAACATCTGTCTTGTTGTCCATATCTTTACTTTTATGAAAAAGTGTGAGAAAAATGTAATTGTTTGGTTTCAGCAATACCAATACTTGTCCTAAAATTAAAAGAATTAGGGTTCTCCTTGTAAAAAAAAACAAAAACAAAAACATTTAACGTGTTATTCTGTCAGTGTCTCACTGTTATTTTAGCATTTCACACACATATTTAAATCAAAACAATCAAGAGAACAAGCGTCAACCTTTCAGTGATGAAGTCAGTCTTCTTATTCAGTTCCAAACCCTTTGCATATACTCTCGATATACTCTCCACCTGCTAACATCCATACTGCTTAAAGTTATGAACTGTTCTGTACTTATTTATTTATTTTTTCTTTTCAGGATAAACAAAACCAAAAAACCTTGTTGCTTCTAGAATCATTTGCCAATCTTAACGAATTCCAAACATCAGTCTTCACGCGTATCTCCTGTAGACTTCACCACAAGCACATGGTCATGACTACCAAATCAATCGGAAACATTACCCCCACCTTACACTTTTAATCTCTGTCTTCCACCATTAAGAAATTACAATCCTAGATGGCGCCGTTTCATGTACAAGGGAGGTCACTCCTACTGTAGCATGATGTCAGATGCAGGGTAATAATTCACCACTAGTGGTAATGTTTCATTACATTCTACATACAGAAGGTACTAGTGATTCTTTGCTTGCAGCTGAGTCTAGACAGAATAAACACTAAGATCTGTGTTTGGAATTTGTTATGATTAAAGGCAGGAGGAGAATACTCAGGACTTTTGAGTACAAGGTGTACTTTATGCATGTTATCCAAGCTGTATCTCGATGGCCAGCAATACACGTTTGAGTTGTACAGGGTAGAGGCACAGAGACCCGCAGGGTCAATCTATGTGGAGTGCTAGCCCTTAGGGTCAGAATCACTTCTGTGCATCCCCTGAGAGTTGTTTACTCATCCTAGGACAGGAAATTGCTAACTTTACACCTGGTGGAGTTGCCAGTATAGTTACAATGATAATAAACATCCCTGAGGCCATGCATAAAAAACTGTTTGTTAGACGTGACCAGACCATGTGAGAAAAAACAGGATCAGTTAGTAGGGAATTCCAATTATCATTCTGGCCCCTGAAAAAGATAGGGATTTTAAAGAAATTAACAGAGAGAGAAAACTATTAAGTAGAAAACTTTCACCTAAATACCAATATATACTTTTGAGCAGGCTCTTTCTTGGAGGGTCGCTCAGATTACTCCCAACAAACATATTTTTAGGATGGCATGAGCTAAAACATCTTGGTGGGTACTTGATGACAACAAGGTCTTCATTAAGGTGCAGGGAAATTGTAGGATGCCAGGGTCAGGTTGAAAGTTAAGCGGTGCACTAGGTACTTCTATCCATCTGTACCACAACAGTATTTTCAAACGCACCTCTTAGAGCCAATGTATTCTGGTGGCAGTTTTTGGGGGGTGGAGGGGGTTCTTTGATTTTTTTTTTGTGAGTGTGTTTTCTAAATTGTATATTCAGGGTTTGCTTTTTAGAAATTAAGTAAATTTCATCAGATTGAGGAACCCCCACCCTAAACATAAATTCTATCTCACAGCATTAATGATCGCTCCAGCTTGTATACTGCACATATGGCTGCCCTGTACTCATCAGCCAGTACAGTTCAAGATTCTGTTGGTTCATTTCTTTTCATTTTCCTCACATTGTGCAATTAAATGGGTGAATAAGACAGAAAAAAAAAACACCTTTAGTGTTTCTGTCATCACGCTAGCAACCGTGTAAACAGAAAATATGGTAATAACTTCAGCATCAGTTTCTGCCACACCAACACACCTGAACATGGTGGAGTGATCTGTGCCCTGCAGCAATATGCTAAAAGACCTGGCTCATTGCTAGACTACCCGCTGCGGAAGACACCAAATCCATCTCAACTGTTTGATAATGCTCCACGTCTTTTGTTTCAGTACAATTTTTTTTTTTTTTTTGATGAATTAGCTTAATGAAGGTAAATGTAAATTGTATTATTACAAATTGTTCTAACAGAAAATATTTTAGAAATTCTTGACACAACCGAAAAGAAAAGCACAGATTCAGGGAAGTATATGAGACAGCTGCAGTTGTGGCCATGGTTACCAACAACATGTTCTGTATCATATCAAACGCGCGGAGCACCCACAGGCTTCATCCCATGCTGGTTTAAAACGCAAGCTGTTAATGCCCACAGTCATTTGCAGGATTAAACGACATCTCTGTACCTATCAGGTAACAAACCAGTTTCCAAAGAAGAGTCAAGGCTACCTTTTTTAAATTAATAACAGCAACTCTTGTTGGACAGTCTTAACCAGGCCAAAGAAACAGTATACATAAATCACAGTGTTCATGCCCCGAATTTAAGTACATGTCACGGAATGTAGATCATGAGTAATTTTCGACCATGTCATGTTGAGGAATAACAAGTCTAGCAACATGTATAAATTTGAACACAACTAACAAATGTACTATACACAATATGTTAACTTGACCTCATTTTAAAGCGTTTACTCGATTATGACACTTTTTTCTTTCTTTTTTGTCCTTATATGATGAGGGGTAAGCAAGCTTGTGCTCTAAAAAAGAAGTTGTGGTAGCATTACAAGTTTCATGCCTCAAGATTTGTACACTGTGTATGATTCAACAAAATGTGATAATTTTCATGACTTGCCTCAAATCAGAATTTACGAAAAAGATATTATATATTTTCGGGTTATACACTTTATCTCCTGACCAATTAGTACTCAAATCTCTTCCAACAAAATGGGTCAGCTGACCTAGATGCGATGAGCTTTATAAGGTCACAGGATAATTTCCTATCTATACCACCCTGTCATCAAAAACTGTGAACTTGGTTTAATCAGTCAACTGTTTCACATGTTTGGCCCACATATATAGAGTACTCACTTTTATTACTGTAATTAACACTTCATTGGTGTACAAGGTCTCTCTCAAGATTTATCCGCTATAAAATCTGTTAGAAAATCCAACTCCACCTCGCCCTGCTCTGACTGGGTGTCGATTTGGAGAGAGATTAATTTGAACTGACCAGCTGGGTGACGGCAAATGATTGGTCAGAAATAACAATACTCAGCAAGTGTGGTTTTTGATTCCTGGTACTTCATAGGTAGAGTCATTCAATTCTGTCAGTGGTTTTCGATATACATGTAGCGTACATAAATTATGCAATTTTCTGACAGTGATTCTCAGGGACATACCCAGCATTTAATTTCAAACACTAATAAGAATTTTATTGTCTTTGCCTTTTTTTTTTTTTTTTTTTTTCTTTTTTAAATTTTTATTTTTGGCTTTTTTGAAGGGGCAGGGTAGGCTTTTGACTTCGAAAACTGTATCTCTGTACCTGAGCATTTCACCAAGACAGGCTGTGCATTTATTATTTTATATCAGATATTCATTGTCAAATATTTAATGCACTTCTTTCTACAGCTTGTTGTTAAGAGTTTTGAACTGATGGAATATTTTGTAAACATCTGAATAAAATTACCATTGAATATTTTAATGACATTATTATAATGATCATTCACTCGATCTGATTCATTATTATTTTTTAACGTACAATTATTCATTATTTCAGTATCAGAAAAATTAAGTTCTAATATAAGCAATCATCAAGCATTATTCTACGATTGATATACTGCGTTTGACACTATAAGTGAATGTCGTTTTCTCGTAACCGTCATCGCATTTGCATGCCCTTGCCTCAACACCACCATAGAGTTAAGCACGGCCATAGAAAATTTTCCACCACGTGGGCTGTTTCATCTCATCGTCCAAGATTTTTTTTACCCAATTAATATTTCAAAGTGCTTTTCAAAGAAACAGAATCGTTGAATCTGTACGGTTAAGTTTCACGACCATTTTACCGTCAGAAATTATCCTACCTTACAGAAGAAATCTGTTTCCAGGCGATCTGCAAATGATCCACAGTCTTTGTTATCCACAGCGGATAAAAGACGTACTCTTCGATTTACAATTCGCAGCGCGAGCTGGCTGACCGCGAGTCTGCGCGGCTATAGCTTATTTCATTGAAATAGGCACCACTGTGTTTAAAATTATTAAGAAAGAAGAAAATAAAAACATTACCACGCGAAATTCTCATCAACCATTCAAGTTACCAATCAGCAAATTACGCTAGATATGCAAACAAACAAAAAAAGCAAACATAAAGACTAAAATATATACATGAGTTGTGAGTAAATCATGGATGTAAAAATTTAAGTTTTTTAAATTCAGCCTGTCCTGGGCCAAGTGCATACGAGCCCACCAGTGTCCAACTTGAGCCGAGTTTCAAGATGGCCGCTCACGAGAAAAATTATTTTGTCACATGACTTTCATATTTTCATTTCATTCTGAGCTTGGGCTAATATAACAGCATGGTTGTCCCAGTTTTGAAGGAAGCCGGATTCAGCATTTTGTTTTTTCAACTATCACCCATACAACGGTGATAGCGTTACCTAGTGAATAAAGGTCTTGGGGAGAAACGGTGCGCTCTTAGCTCCCAACCCTTTTTGTTCCACTTATAAGTTAAGGTGATTGGATATTAGTGCCCATACAAATGAATCTAAACAATAACAGTGCTTCATGGAGTATCGTCACTGATATAGCTCTGGTGCCTCGCGGCGCTGCAACCATTAAGACTTGTTTAACCACAGTCGAACAATATGCATAAACTAATTAACACACGAGAAACACCTTTTGACCGCCACAGGGGGTTTTCTCATCTCTTTTTCCTTCAGCCGAAAGAATGACATGGAACAAGTCAACCACGTGTATGATTATGGTACATATGCTAAGTCAATAGGCATATACATGAAAGTAGCCCCTATCCAGTCTAATGAAATAATTCATGCCATTCATCGAACCATGGAGGTAAAATAGCCTGTTGATCTAATCCACGTTAATGACAATTAATGTCAATCGCTTATCGCTCTGTGCGTATAGAATAAAACACAAACAAATTCGAGAGTACTTGCCTTCGAAAATTCGATTCTGCCCTTCAGATGCTCCTGGTGGTTGCCTTGAATTATCTAGTTCAACGACACGGAATATGCATGCAGATTTCCGGCTTAATATATGTTTAAAGGCTTGAAACATGAATCATTTGTTTTTATTTCTAAATATGCAGTCCATACCAACTTATCAGCTGGCTTTCTTTTTGGGCGTAAAAATGGCCTCAAACAACAGTTTTCAAAATGAAGGCCTTACCACATCAATCCCGAAATTGCCTATCTTGCAGCCGTAAAACGTCACCGGTGATAGCTATTAAAACTGTGTGTGGAGGGGCGCGGGGCCGACTTTGGGGGTGGGGGTGCGAGTAAGCTTGTCCCGCGTTCCGGGCAAGCTCATCGATGACGTCATTTCCGATAATTCTCGCCTTTTGACAGAAAATATGTTTGATCCCGTATAAGCAAAAATTGATATCTGTCTGATGCTGTTGACCATTTGTTTACATGTAAACACAGTTTTCCTCACGTGTTTTCATTCAATCCGCCACTGTACTTTCCTTTGCATGTAGACGACTTGTCTGTACTTTAATCTATAATTCTTTGAACATTATTTCCCATATGCAGGAAGTCCTAAAAACTTTTCGTCTACTTCGAGGTCAGGAAATCATGTGTTCAAGTTGACAGTATGCGTATGGAACAAATTAGAAATACTAGTGAATGGCCTAAATCACTCAGGTCATCGAAACGCTGGTGTTTACCCTTATAATTGGTAGCAGAAATTAAGTAACCGTTATTATTTGCTTCGTTTTGCGAAAACCTGCGCATTTTAACTCAATGATGACGTCATACAAGAGCATATGAGAAAATTCTGTCGAAAGTTCTTTTCATCTCCTCCGTAAAGATTATAAACGGCAACGTTTAGCTATCAAGACACGCCTATTATGCATACAGCAGGGTACACATCAGACTTCTATATATACACATGAATACCAAAGGTGGACATATTCCACATGTATATATCCGTTTTCAGCCACGGTACAACGCTCGCACGCTTGCAGGCGCAGTACGTGTTCGGATACTATTTCATACCTTGTGATCAAAGGCCTATATAATGTAGCTAGTTTCCATGGAAACGGGCATATGGTAGCTATCATCATCATCACTACAGATAACTTTCAGGTATCGCGACCTCTAGCATTGTCTAATTAAGGTCACTGAATTAGCCTTTAGCGTGCTCTGGTGAATAAATTACCCATGTCAAATGTATCAATACTACATACAGCTGTGACGTGTACATATACTAACCTCGATGCGCTCACTGGAACAAACTGTGCATCGATCGGGTGAGGTAAAGTAGGGTATATTTCCTGTTTCAAGAACGGCGAGCCTAAAGCGACTAAAATACGATTAAATTACAGGAAACGGAAAATACATTGAAGAGCTAGGTGAATTGTCAATGGTTTTATAAATCAATAAACGCCGCATTCTAAATAAATAAGTCATATATTAATGTGTAATTTGTAAAAATGGCGCCTTTCTATACATGTAACATGCGTGCTTGATTCCAACGTTAGTCCATACAAGAAGAATAAAGCGTTAACGATATAGGACCATAAACTTGCATAAGGGTAACTGCAACTTCCTTCCCTCGCATGAGCAAGTCACGCAATTCATGGGCCAAAATATACATAACCATATGTTGGAGGCCAACACGTATATAATCTGATATTTAACTCTCTCCGTATTTCCCGTTGAGTCCAAACAAGTGATAGAAGGGGTTTGGGCTGCGACTTGGCATAAATCAACACGAAACTTTATGAATACATATATACTTCAAAAGGGTAATGCGGTAACATCTTCATTCCAGAATGTGACAGGAGAAATTTTTATCCTGTATATATAGATGTAGGTATATGTCTATATAATTGGAACCTGAGAATAGACGTAGGTTTCCCCCGGCTCTGCGCGGTTTCCTCTCATCATAATGCTGGCCACCGTCGTATAATTGAAATATTCTTCACTACGGCTTAAAACACCGATCAAATATATATATGAATCTATAGTTGCGGCCATTGTCAAGAACCTGTTGACGTCAGTCGGGCCAGATTCAAATCAAGAGCATGCTCACACAAAAGAGAACCAGACAATTGCTGCTTTGTTTTCTTAACGTAAACTGGTTCAATTCGACTGTGCAACAAGATTCTTAGAAACATTTTTGGTAATGTCCACAGAGCTTTTCTATGGAAGAATATCTTGTGCCAAACCACTAGGGTATGTGCTGTGTGAGTGTAATGGTTGGAAACTTCTATGGCCGAATGACCTGGTGCCCGAAGGTGAACTGTCGGATGATCCCATAAATCATGCCCTTAGCGGGCAGTCGGGCATGACCAGCGGTGCGTGACCTCACCCCAATCTCCGGCCATGGACGACAGGAATGCGTCAGTAATGCGGAACGTCCTTGCACTAGCCGGCCATCATGCCCTCGTCCTTACGAGGGTCTAGAGTAGGGGGTGCTCGATCGCCGCTCGGACCGTGCTCGTTGTAAAAGACAACAAAAATAATATACTTCACTTTGTCAACTTAACCGGTTTTTATTTCCTTGGAAACAACATAGTCGAGCTGTCCTAATGGATATGTATTCCACATGAACAACTATATGTAATTAAATCCATCCATGATGTATTGATATTCTATCATCACAACCTGTGTTTCACTCCTGAACCATATGAAATCATTTATCTGCTTATCACTGCACACTTGAAACACGACTCCCTGAATACACACCTCTAATACAATTAATCTAACCCACATAAGCATAATTATCACTATATCATTTTAGTTTTCTTTTAGTCTTTTGTAACTAATACAAACTCGTTTTAAACAGTATAGCGCCATAATTTTTGATAACATTTGGTTATAACAGCGACAAGATTAGGCCGAAAATAAGGAATAAAGTGTGATATAACTGGTAAGCTTCACAGCCATCCATGTTTCCTGCTAAGTATACATGTAAGTGTTCTGTGACAATGTTATTATAGCGTTTAAATGCTTCCTTACAACGATTTCAAGTTTCACATTTCATCTCAAGGCCCATTAGGCGTATTAAAAGACCTTGCACGATTTTTAACTGCGTTGGTTGCTTGGCATTATTGGGTGGTGGGAAGGGGGGGGGATTGGTTTAAGGGACAGAACCAACGGTCTGAAATACGTTATAGATCAGCCGGCATGTTCCCCATCTCGTATTCGACGAAATCCCCCCTGCATCCAGTTTATCCTGGCTGTCACTGTGCGATTTCTTAACAGGTAATTTATTAACACGTTACACCAAACCATTCAATGCATCCTTGTGTTACAAACATGGCGACATCCTTCACTTCCTTCCGCACATAAAAAAAAATAATAATAATACAGAACGACGATTTCATTTTTCATTGTAAACACCTCGTGATCAACATTGTATATTGGTTTGGAACCCACGGAGAAGAAAACTGAGACCCGTGTATCAAATTATTTTGTAATTTTATTCCTCCTTTGCATGGCACACGGAGTTGTTATTTCACAATTGTGTAACCGTTGTCACAAAATCCTCGTCAGATTCTTCATAAACAGAATGCCGGGTCAGTTGAGCTACATCTGCATCCAAGATGGGCACCGAATACAGTGCCTCGCCGCTGACTCATACGCTCGATCGTGGCCTCATATTTTACACAGTTTTTCCAAATTCCATCCCGGTTTCTCGTTCAAACGTCGTTACGTTAACCATTTTGGACATTTTACTAAATTCGGTATATATAAAAACATGTACATATATGCAAGCACACATGTTTTGTTCCATTATTATTTCTTGAAACGTTCCGATCTGAACCGGCCTACACGTCCACATTTTGTTTTGCACAATACTCCTACTGTACTATTGCAACAAAACCGAACAGTACATTTATAGGTTATTTGTGAAAGCATGTTTTAACGAAGATGCTAAATCTTACCTTCTTGGTTTCCAAGAGGTGGACTGGAGAATGGATGCCCAGATCTGCTTTGGCCTCTCAGTTTAGATTCTTGAAAGCACTTAGTTCCTAGGCTTATCCTCTCAGAAAACAACAATTTTCTTTAACTCTTTGGGCCTTATTATTATTATTATTTTTTTTTTTTTTTTTTTTTTTCCACCTTCACAGATGTTTTAAAAAGCGCTTGCGTGCACCCACGATGTTCGCTACCTTCTTGTATATATGGTATGCGAGAGACCGGAGCGTTATAAATGAATCCGTACGTCACTTTTGACCTTTGACTGTCGTACGAACTTGCTTTTCATTGGCTAGTGGAATGGATGAATGGTTGTTGAGTGCAGGGTTGCAAAATACGAGATGACCAGCATTGGCCTGTAGTGACTGCCAGTAGTTTTCCATTGGCATGTATAATGAGGCTCTAGAAGGGGTCATCTTTCGGGATGGGTTTGTCCGGCAAACGGGGCATTATCAGATAATAAGCTTACAAAACAAAATCACGTATTTGTAAATAATTCGGTTTTGAACCCTGTGAAAGTGCTCCCATTCACTTGGAGAGAACTTAAAGACGATCGCATGTACAGTTTCGCCATTGTACATTGTCGGGGGAGCGGGTGGGGGCATGTATATGTAGGTCAAACTATTCAATACAGCCTCCAGCCCGAACATGTTCGAAGCACGTGGCAGTTGTTTCCATGACCACAGTTAAGCTCCCCTTTCTTTGTGTTAAGCGCTACGGGAAATGTTTTCACCACTGTTCAGTTTTTAGTGTTATCAACACATAGATCACATAAAATTGTGCACAAAACAACTTGCCAATGCCAATGTTATTGATGTCCAGTACACGTAGGCCCTCTATATATATGTGTCGTTTATACATATATACAGTGTAATGTATTATACAAAGTCCTTTCTGGGTGTTTCATTGTACTGAAATAATTGTACCGGCCTTCAAGTGTCTTCATGTAAATTCAAGAACTGTGACCAAAAATCCGGATCTAAATAGCCTATACTGGTAGGCCTACTAGTACAGGCATATGTGGGGACCTGTATGTTATATAAATAAATTTATTTATTCGGTTGGTGTTTTACAGCCCGGAGGGAAACCCACGACCATCAGGTTGCTGGCAGACCTTCCCACGTACGACCGGGGAAGTGGCCAACATTAGCTGGACTTGAACTCACAGCGGCCACATTGGTGGGTCATTAATACGCTGCGCTAGTGCGCTAACCAACTGAGTCTTTATATAAATAAAACATTTTCATGTAAAACTACATGTTTTAACTACAAAATCTGTCCTAACGTAGGTACACTTGTTTATAAGATAATGGTGAAATGTCGTTTTGTTTACTTGACTTATATGCTAATCTATCTGGTGTGAAGGCGTGTGGGGGTGGTGTGTATAGGCCTTCAAGGCAAATCAGTTTCAGATGGTAGGGCCTGTTTGGAACTTACACCCGAGTCTTGTCATTGTACATTTCAGATTTATACGTCATTCTTTATTATCCCTTGACTCATTCATTTTTTAGATCTAAATGATATTGTACGTGTATTATTTAGTATGATTTGTTATCGATCTTATGACGATGACCTTCTTCAAGAGCCTCATTTAACGTATTGATTTCACTGGATATGAATGCATACACGTACGATCTGAATGTGGTGACATATGTAAGACGAATTCAAAGATCGACGTACACATTTAATAGGTTTAACATAATACCACAGAAGAAATATGAGATCAGCATGGGAAAAATAGTTGTCATGTATAAATATACTGTTGTATACAATTTCATATTTAACCGTGTCAGTCGCGACATTTCGGCAATAAGCCACGTATGTTCACGCGACATTTAATTCCCTATCAATAGATTTCGGTGTTTATCAGGATCGACATCATCTGAGGATCGTGAAATTTAGTAACATTTTGCATATACATGTTCATATATTACTGCTCAGGCACATTTATCGAAGTAGGTTACCATTACACCTTTTACCACCATAAGTTCACGTCAACCCACAGGTACAGGAGTACATACAGACCATGTACAGAGGTTTATGTCATAGAGAATCAGTAAACACGTCCTATATAGACATAAACTGAAGGTTAATTGTTATGAATATATAGATATGATTTCCCTGTCATGTCATAAATGTTTTCAATTGACTGGCCCCATGTAATAAACAACCCACATATATGATGTCCACGCGCCTTACATTTTAAAAAACAAATCCGTTCATTATACAAACAACGGGCTTACAAATTACAATAGGTCATGCTCTCCCATACACAGAAAAACGTTGTCAAATTGACTAGAAAAGGTTAGTAATAAGCCTATCTAACAGATGCCAATTTTTTTCTCGTCATATTGACAAATATTTGATCTTTGGAAATCAAATTAGGATTTAGGACAAATTAGGACTGGTCCATTCACAACATTTGTCATGTTGATAATTCACACTCGTAAAAATATGATTAAATTGCAGGTCAGGTCTTACCGTCACCTTGATCAGGGACAATATATTTGGTTTATTCTTTTCTGCCTTGATCAGTTAACACAAGATCTGTTTCAACACTGACTTGACAGTGTCCAAGTTCATGTGGGCAGACAGCCTGTCAAAACACTTATACCGTCTACGTGATAATACTGCCACCCACAAGGCACAGGGTATGTTATATAGATTGACAGACAGTTCTGTGATGACCTGAATGGCCTTCCTTTGAGATTTCATGTATACACATCCAAACGATATCAAAACCTGTTAAACAATCAACGAAGATGATTTGACGTTATTTTTTAAAGGTAATTTTTAATAAGATCCAGTTCAAAATGAATTTGGCTGCATGCATGCATGTCAAATAAGGTTAGAATATGTTATACAAGTACAGATGTATGAAGAGTTCCAAGACTGACCTGTGGAAAAGTTCTCTTTGTTTTATCAATGTAAGAGCAAGGTCAGAAATCGTAGTGGTATCCTTCAAATTTAACAGGATGCACTAAAAAAGAGTCGAGATCTTTCGGATAGGCTTTGTCAAAAAGGTGATGGCGACTAAGTTCTTCTGAAATATCATTCATCATACACAAGGGTTCTGATAGAGTCAAACCCTTCACCCAAACAGAAAGGCAGCAATCAACCTCAGGACCTAGCATGACATACAGACTTCCTGTGTTGGTGGACATTGGATGGGGTAGCGAAGGTTGCATCTGGAAAGAAAATGTGGAGTTTCAGCGTCACAAACTTCTTGTGGTTAATCGGAAAATATAATTGCATTTTTATGACTCGAAAAAGTTGAATTCCAAAATAAACTATATTTTTACTTTCTGTTTTGTAAGATGAACATCTCAAACCACATTTTTGGACACTTGATGAGATATCCAATTCACTGGACATAAACAAGGTCAGGTTAAATTCTGGAATTACGCATACTGTATACAAACACTGAACCAAAATGTATCCGAAGACACACAATACAAGCACATTTCTGACACTATAAATTGAAATGTATGCCATGGATTTTTGCCTTAAAGAACAGCTTCATTTCAATTGTTTTTCGGACTATGCATGGAAGCATAAAAAATTGATTTTGGTTGGTCTTCACTAAATGACAGGCCAGCATAACCTGCTCAGTGAAGCATGAAGCTAGGTATCAGAAAATCACTGCCATGTTCACGTCAGCAGCGTCTGATACGTGGTAAGAGCTAGCTTCTCTGCATAAGGTGATATAAGAACCATGAGAGTGAGCAGCTTAAGCTGGAAACTCACTCAGAACAGATCCCGAGGATCCAATGGAACATTTTCAATACTCAGTACTGTTCAAACACACGGATCTTCTGATGAATCAACAGATCGAAAGAAATATCCATGATCAAAAAAATACATTGACTTTGTATGAAACATATAATAACAATACATATACTTTCTATAAATCTCCATTTCCTCTCCATCAAGAGATCAGGCACCAGGAGCAGACTGCTTTCAGTCTCAATATGGATGATTGCAAACAGTTTTAATAGTGATTAACTGAAGTGCATATATATTGCTGGTAAATTCATGCATCTGTTGCCGGAACAACCTATCTGACAATGACTTAACAACAAATGTGTTACACACAGAGATGCAGACACGCACACACACGCACAAATATTCAAAGTTCTTGTAAACGTGTTCTAATATTTTCCATTTCTTGAAACAGAAAAACAAAACACCTTTCGGGTACATTTAAGCGGCAAAGTTACCATCATCAGATTTCCCTCGTCTATAAATATCCAAGTTTAGTTTTTACGATTTTCAACATGCATATCACATGACATACATATTTATTATTTACTTTAAGCCATTTCAACAGACGTTTTCGAAAACTAAGGTCTTTAATTCCAAAAGACCACCAAACTGTTCTTTAAATTCCGACAAATTCAGTTTAATGGTACAGTGTATTTATATTTCATGTAGAATGCAAAGAAATAACCTGTCCCAATTTTATAGAAAAAAAATGCAGTACAAGTCACCTGATCTCTCTGTTCAGAGTCTAGTGGCAACTGCACTTATGATGGAGGTTTTCAGTCTGTTGGTTTGTTGCAGCGGAGTAGTACTAAACATCAGAAGGTCAAATTCATTTAAAACCTGAAAACAGAATGTTACTTGTTGACTTAATCTGATCAGACAAGACACGTACGTGTACTTGATCAAATCAGGTCACATTAAACCAACGGGGGTAGCCGGCATCTACTCCGGGTAAGCACGTACATTTATCGTCAGAAATAACGGCATATCATTTTGGTACAGTTAAACAAAAAATGGACAGAAAATTCCCCAAATTACCTATTTCAATATATTTCTTCATAAATGTATCAAAAAGCCTAATGGAAAAATGGCTGTCGTTGTTGTGAATGGAAACCACAAAATATTAGAGCCAGCTCTAATTTAATTTGTGTTTGAGATTATTGTTAATTCATAATATATTTAAATGAAAGCATCAATTCAGTTGACAATTCAAAATAAAATAATATGACAGCATAGCCTGATTTACCTTTACCTTTACCTTCACTACAGAATGCAGAACGTAGGACAACGTGCTACCGGAAACAAGTGATCCCTCGTGTAAGTGGAAATTCTGATTGCCTCCCCTGAATTCATGAATTGTCAAACAGACTAATTTCAAACGTTGCTTTATCTTATTGCTAATTACATTTGTTTCGTCACTCTGATCGCATAAAGATTATGACGATCAGCCACTGAAGTAATAAATTAAGCCATACAATCAAACTAACTGTCTGATTCACTGATACCGGTGTGCATACTTACTAGACAAACCAACAAAGGGCAGAATATATTTAGGCCTACACCACTAATCGAAAGGGGTAATCTTGTGTTTATTCTTTCACACGTTACAGATTTAAATAAATTGTGTACACCATGTTAATTGTGCTAGGCGAGTAGGCTACTTAGAGCTCACAACAACTTCTCGTACCGGCACTGTACTGGTAAGCCTACAGTATTAAGACAGTACGGCAGTTCAACCCACTCATTGTGACTGTCATATCGCGATAATCAGATATTTCCCGAGTTATTCTAGAACAACACCAGTAGAAGTCTAAAACACAGGCTGCTAGTTTTCTGTCTTTGGGACTAATATATTGCACTGTACAAGTATTTTGTAGGACTGGACACAAATAAATAAGTAAAGAAGTAAACTGATAAATAAATAAATACATCTATCAATCTATCCAAACTCCATCCATCCATCCCTCCGTCCACCTTGTGGATCACAGGAGAAGACAACAAAAGTGAAGGGTTTGTCCCGATTGACTTACCTTCACTAAAGCCAGACCTCACGTCCCTCTATCCAAACGAGAAATGCTATTTATCTCCCTTCACTAGTGTTCGTCAGTTTGACAAAGAAGTCGACCGCGTTGTAAATAGATCAATTTAATTAATTTATGTCATACCCGGTGACTAATTAGATGTTAGTGGAAATGACGAACTTCCGAATTCATCCTTAGTCATTATGACCTAACGCATTTTGACATACACACTTAGATTAGTCAATATGACACAACGTGACGAGAATGTCTTAGTCGCCACACACAGTGGGTAACCGTATTTTCGTCACACTGACCAACGAAAATTTTTCTGTGATACTCTGCTCTGTCAGTTTCATCGAACTGGTGGACGTGAAGTTACAATGCGGCCAGTGGAACTACATCGTACTATATTGTGGCTGCACGGTATTATTTTACCCTGCACGTTAAGTTCTAGCACATCTCTCCAGATTTTCCCAGAAAAGGAAGCTGAAATTCCATCTATGTAACAACGTAACACCAATAGTCTTCCGTATTTCTCTGCATTTTATGCAGCATGGTGCACATGTATGCTTCAGTTTTATGCTTCTTTCCCTTTAACTTCGATAATGAGATTTGAATAGTATATAATAGTTATTGGACAGATATGTCTGTATAGGATATTACTAGATATACATCCAGCTGATCAGTTTAATCTGACTCCTCAGACATTTCAAGCGCTGGATCCCTGCATTACATGAAAAACTCTGGAATGTATATGATGTGAAAATCAGTCAAACAAATAAATACTCAGACTGAATGTCCAATTAGCTGTCGCGCATCGAGATGTGTCATTTTCACTAGACTGTGTTGTTAAAAATTCCGTATCACTGTATCCTGTATATGCATGTATGCGCTGACCGAATACCGAAACCAAGGTTACGTGTAGGTCACCGGTGTATATTTTATACCTACATGTACAATAAGCGGTAATGGTTGAGTGACCAGCAAAACGTCGACCTCGTGCTCTACCTTATGGAGGTGATGTGACTAGGTATATTCTCTCTAAAGCGCATATGACTTAACACAGGTTTAATTGCTTATTCCTCCTTTCACAACATTCTTTAGGACTGTAGGCCTGTAGGTGTTGCATAGAATTGGGCCAAATGGAACAAACGTACATACATGCAAATATGCAACGTGTACGAATGTATATTTACCCCACATATATATTCCTACATATATATTCATCAAATTAGAAATTTTGAACCGTGTTGCATTAGCCTTGTACAAGTACTTTTTTTTCGCTCTGCTTAGGAGCCAGGAAGTAGACCGCAAAAAACATCACCTCAATGACAGCGGCAAAATATCTGTACACAGAATTAGAACAGAATTAAAAACAAACAACCGGCACTCCGCATCAATTATGTGGTAAATATATGCAAACACCTGACAACTGTGTGCATGTATGCAGCTGCTACCATTCGCTATTATCTATATATATTTTGCCCATGGGTTCAATTCCATTATCATTGTTGCATGCGGGTTCAAGCCTCTTCCCAGTTTTGCATGTGTCTTTAATCCGATTTCCATACTTGCATATGGGTTCAATCCATTCTTCACTGTTACATGCGGGTTCAATCCGATTTCCATTGTTGCATGTGGGATTAATCCACTTTCCATTGATGGGTATGGGTTCAATCCGATTCTCATTGTTGCATGTGGGTTTTATATTACCTCATGGTTGCATGTGGGTTTTATCCTATCCCCATTGCTTCATGTACATGGGCTCAATTCTATCCCATCAATCCTGTTCCTCGTGGCATCAGTCCGATTTCCATTGTTGCATGAGGGACAAGTCCTATCCCCAATACTGAATGTAGGTTTAATTCTATTATGATTGGTGTATTCGGGTTCAGTTCGACTCCCATTCTATCCCGTGGATTCAGCCCTATTCCCTTTGTTGCACATAGATTAAATCCTGTCCACATGAATGTCCGTGTGTTCAATCTTATCCCCATTATTGCCCATGTGTTCAATCCTATCAGAATTGTTGCACATGAGGTCAATTTTTTCGCCACTGTTACATGTGGGTTCAGTCCTATCACAACTCCTGCATGTGAATTCAATCCTATCCCAAATCTTGCATATGCATTCAGTCCTACCATAACCCTTTTATTTCGGCTCAGTCCAATCCAACTCTTGCATTTCAGTTCAGTTCTATATATGCGTTCAGTCCTATCACAATTCGTGCATGTGGGTTCTGTCCTATCACAACTCTTGCATGTGGGTTCTCTCCTATCACAACTGTTGCATGTGGGTTCAGTCCTATTAAAACTCGTGCATGTGGATTGAGTCCTATCACAACTCTTGCATGTGGGTTCAGTCCTATTAAAACTCTTGCATGTGGATTCAGTCCTATTAAAACTCTTGCGTATGGGTACTGTCCTATCATAACTCCTACTTGTGGATTCAGTCCTAAAACAACTGTTCCATGTGGGCTTAGTACTATCACAACTCTTATATGTGGGCTCAGTGCTGTCACATCTCTTCCATTTGGGTTCAGTCCTATCACAACTCTTCCATATGGGCTCAATTCTTTCATAACTCTTGCATATGGGCTCAGTTTTACCACAACTCTTGCATGTGGCTTCTGTCCTATCACAACTCTTCCACGTGAGCTCAGTGCTCTCAAAACCCTTGCATGTGGGTTCAGTGCTATCACAACTCTTGCATGTGGGTTCAGTCCTATCACAACTCTTTCTTATGGGTTCAGTTCTATCACAACCTTCCCATGTGTGTTCAGTCCTATCTCAACTCTTGCACCTAAGCTCAGTCCTATCACAACTCTTCCTTATGGGCTCAGTCCTATCACAACTTGTGCATATGGGCTCAATCCTAACATAACTCTTGCATGTGGGTTCAGTTCTATCACCACTTGATTGTGGATTCAGTGCTATCCCTACTCCTGCATGTGGGTTCTCTCCTATCAAAACTCTTGCATGTTGGTTCTGTCCTATCACAACTCTTGCAAGTGGGTTTAGTTGTATCACAACTCTTCCTTATGGGTTCAGTTCTATCACAACTCTTGCATGTGGATTCAGTCCTAGCACAACTCTTCCATGTGGGTTTAGTCCTATCACAACTCTTGCATGTGGATTCAGTCCTAGCACAACTCTTCCATGTGGGTTTAGTCCTCTCACAACTCTTTTATATGGGTTCAGTTCTATCACAACTCTTGCATGTGGATTCAGCCCTAGCACAACTCTTCCATGTGGGTTTAGTCCTATCACAACTCTTCCATGTGGATTCAGTCCTAGCACAACTCTTCCATGTGGGTTCAGTCCTATTAAAACTCTTGCATGTGGATTCAGTCCTATCACAACTCTTGCATGTGGATTCAGCCCTAGCACAACTCTTCCATGTGGGTTTAGTCCTATCACAAGTTTGCATGTGGATTCAGTCCTAGCACAACTCTTCCATGTGGGTTTAGTCCTATCACAACTCTTGCATGTGGATTCTGTCCTATCACAACTCTTGCATGTGGGCTCAGTCCTATCATACTTCCATATGGGTTCTGTCCTATCACAACTCTTGCATATGGGCTCACTCCTATCACAACTCTTGCATGTGGGTTCAGTCTTATCACAACTCTTGCGTATGGGCTCAGTCCTATCACAACTCTTGCATGTGGGTTCAGTCTTATCACAACTCTTGCATATGGGTTCACTCCTATCACAACTCTTGCATGTGGGTTTAGTCCTATCACAACTCTTGCATATGGGCTCAGTCCTATCACAACTCTTGCATATGGGTTCAGTCTTATCACAACTCTTGCATATGGGTTCAGTCCTATCTCAACCCTTGCATGTGGGTTTAGTCCTATCACAACCTTTGCACGTGGGTTTAGTCCTATCACCATGCACTGTTTCGTGTGGCTTCAATCTGATTCCCATAGCTGCATGAGGGTAAAAGTCGTTTCTTTTTGTTGCATGTGGCTTTTCTCCGATCCCCATTGTTGCATGTGGGTTCAATCTTACCCATATTGTTGCATGTGGGTTGAATCGTATCCCCATCGTTGCATGTACCTTTAATCCTATCCTCATTGTTGTATGTGGGTTCAATCCTATCGCCATACATTTTTTTCACGTGGCTTCAATCCGATTCCCACTGCTGCATGAGGGTAAAAGGGATTCCTATTGTTGCATGTGGGTTGCATGTGTTTTCAATCTAATCCCCTTTGTTCCATGTGGGTTCAATCTGATTTCCACTATGGCGTGTGGGTTCATTTACTTTTCGGCATCATAGCAGTAAGCGGTCCGGGCATACTGTGTGGACTTTATTAAGTTCGCTAACACCTAATCCCTAATCTAATTCCTTAAACACGCAATTACTTAAACTCTGATAATTGACACACAATACGGGATATATTGGACATCTTGCATGAAAATTCAAACACCATAGGATAAATATGTGTAGTAATAAAACGTTCCGCCATGGATTTAAAAGTAAATGGTGGACGTGAGCCAAATCTATGACACTTGGTGCCGGCTCGGTCTGACATTACCTGCAGATTAAATATGCAGCTTTGTTTCAAAACAAAATGTTTCAAACCTATGGATGTACCGGCATAAGACTGATACTGAATACACAATATTGATTTGAATATAATTGACATGCATTTTCATGAACATTATCACTATGATCATATATATCGGTAAAGCCATGTCAACAACGGAAGAGTTCTGAGCTTACGTCTGAGATGTTCGACATCCACATTCTGACAATGTACATTTCTGGCATACACTTTTAAATTTCTTCCTGTTTTAACTTTTATTATGTTCCATTCAGCATTTATTTAATTATTTATTTGATGGGTATTTAACGCCGTATTTAAGAATATTTCACGTATAAGACGGCGGAAAGCAGTATAGTGGGAGGAAACCGGGCAGAGCAGCTGGCCAACTTAATAGTAGGAATCATTCATCTTATTGATGACGCTGACGGCAATATGTCAGGCACGGCGGAAGCAAATTAAGATTGCCCCGACTGTCTCAACCCACTAGGCGAGGGTCCAGGGGCCGCCTAGGTTTCGGAAGCTGGGCACCGCTAGAGACCTTGAAAGCGATTTCTTGTGTCTAAAATTAGGAACTACATTAAGATATATGAGTGCTGAATTCTTATTATTGACGCACATATGAGTGTTCAGTGGCGCAGAAAAATGCAATTGTTGGGTTGAAATATGGGAGTCGAACTTTCACTAGGTAGCGAAAATTGGACCTTTAGTAGTACATCTTTCGGCAATGTACATTACTGGGGTAGGCCTACCATATTTTTTCACCTAGTTCAAAAATAAATTTTCGAAATTCGGGGCTAAAACGATCTTACATAACGGAAAATGATGCCGTTATCCATGTTTAAAGTCCCAATGAGTATCCTTTTGCAGATAATTTGCTCACTTTAACGATATTGAATCTCTGAGCGGTCAGTAGATTGCACAGATGGCGCTGTTTTATGACAGCACAGATGGCGCTGTTTTCATCTAACAGCGTGTGTATAAATACCGTTCAGTAATCTGTTGATTCCATTACTGATGTAGGCCTACCTGAAGAAGTACTCAGACTGCAATTTGGTTAATTCATTGCTCGTTTCGCTCAGGGTTAATTATTTCGAAGGTAAGAAACTCGAAATGTCGATTCTAAACTATTTCTCTCTAAAGTCATGTTCAGAAATTCGTCTGAATCCGTCTCCTCTGGCAGAGGCTGTCGAAGAAAATCCTCAATGCGGTGACAACGTGCCTTCGACATCTGGGTCCCAAATAACCCCACAACGTACTCGCCCGACACGTGTGTCATCTATTCCCAATCAACCCAGACCGCTTCATTTTCCGTTCCGTGAATTTGGAAAAAAAAAACTATCGTATAAACGAAAGTTTCAAAAGGAATAGTTTGATAAATACACCTGGTTGCATTATCTAGAAAACACCGACTTAGCTTTCTATTTTGTGTTATCCCCCAGCAGTAAGGATGAGCCCACTTTCATATCTAAAGGTTTCAGCAACTGGAAAGAAGCACAGGGCGTATTTAGAGAACACGAAGCTAGCAAGTGTCATAAAGAATCCGCTGAACGTCTCATTACCTTACCAGCAACTACCAGCGAATCCCTCAGTCAAGCGCATGCTGAAGAAAAGGCGCAGAATAGACGCATTATGTATAAAATATTTGAAAATGTACGTCACTTATGTCGACAAGGTTTACCATTCGGCGGAAGCAGTGCTGCTGCAGATGAAGACAATGGAACTTCACGCAGCTTGCCATATTGCGTGGAAGTGACGACCCGTCTATTCTACAGTGGTTAAAAAAGAAATCCAAAAAATATATATCGCATGACATTCAGAATGAAATGATTCGTGTTCTTTCAAGACAGGTCAAAAATGAAATTCTGAAGTCTATCCATCGCTCCGAACTTTACTGTATAATGGTAGATGAGTTAGCCGACGTTTCCAATCATGAACAGGTCGTACTAGTTTTTAGGTGGGTAGGAGAGGATTTTATTGTCCACGAAGATTTCCTTGGGGTTTATTTACATTACAAAGTCCAAATTTGTTCGCAGCAGTAGGTCAAGAAATTGCTTCTTTGGCTGTTAAAACCTTTCAGGCCTGTTTTACGAGAAGATTCTCCAAAACGCAAAATCACTTGACGCAGAAGATCCAGTGTTATCGGGCAAACGCAAGACGCCTTCACGATACGAAGTTGGCGAAGGGGCAGGACATTTCCCTCAGACGCCGCGAGAGGTCCACAGGCAACAGTACTTTGAATTTCTTGATCGTATCATTCATGCAATTTATGACATGTTTGATCAGCCGGGGTTCCGACAATATAGAAATCTTCAGGATCTGCTTCTGAATGCCTGCAATAATAAAGAGTACAGTCAGCAACTAGAAGCCGTGGCAGCATTCTACACATCAGATTTTGATAAAGAGAGACTACGTACTCGGTGAGACACACTTTCTGTCAAATGTGCCTAACGGCAAGACTCGCCTGTTGATTTGAAGTCTCTGATTGCCCTTTTTATCTGATATGTCACACCATAGGAGGACCTTTTTCTCCGAGTTTTGCATTGTACTTCGTCTGATCCTTGTTATGCCAGCCACAAATGCAACAAGCGAAAAGTCTTTCTCTGCCCTCCGAAGGCTAAAAACATACCAGCGGTCAACCATGACACAGTCTAGGTTAGATGACCTCATGGTCTTGCATGTTCATAAGGATTATACAGACAACATTGATATCAAAACTGCAGTCAGTCAGTTTGTTGAACTCTCAGACTATAGGCAATCAATCTTTGGAAAGTACTAATAGCCTAAATCGATCGGCAAGCAAATATACCAGCGTAATTATTTCAACCTATTGTGTGACACTCATGCGTCCACTCAATGCAAACCTGTGTCAGAAAAGAGCCAGTTTCTGACGGTGGAATACCAGCCCTTACAAGTGCGGTTCTCCGACTCGTTCTGTCTTTTCAATACGCTACATTACAATTATATAGTTGGTTTCATGGGCAGCAGATTGCATGACAGGCTTCAAAATATAGTGGGCCATCAAAACGCGGTAGAAGTTATTGACTTGATACGCATTTGGAGTGAAAAAAACAACAACACAATCTGTATTTACCTATAGATGCTGGATAATTTGTCTTCACTTTTGTTCTGCTGCTGTTTCTTTTTCTTTTTTTTTTTTTTTTTTTTGGAAATTGTGGATGGTCGGGATGGTCGAGGCGGTTCCACCCCCATGTATGTACGAGTATAAGGGTTGTCTATTCTTCCCGCTATGCACAAAATTCACGTTTATTTTAATTAGGTATATATTAGACTTTATAACTTGCGTATAGCAGTTCATGCAGACTGTGTCTATGAGTAATGATACTCTGAGCAAATAAGAGAAAGCAAATCATCGCTTTATATGTAGGGTACATGATCACACTAACAAGCGCGCAACAAAGAATAGATAGGCCTAGTGTGCATTACTGTACCCTTGCACATTAAGATGTAGCTTAGTAGTCATGCATCACTATGGAAACACTGGATTCCAATTTTCTAATGTGAAAAACACATATTAAAATCCCATTGGTTACATTACACTAACTCCATATGGGATTTATTTGTTTATCATGCATACAGATATGGTTTATATCTTATTGCGTAGGTTCCATGACGATCGATATTAGAATTGGTAATGATACCATATAGTGTTTGTATGCTCGTATATGATATTTATATATATATCCGATAGAAGCTTCGCCGACCTGTAATACCAGAGACGTATATAATGACCTTGAGGGACACCTGATTCTGTACATGTTTATATGCATTAAACCGTGTTATTCCAAGACGTCATTCTTGTGACATTGTTGTATATAAAAAAGCTGTACCGCTTGAATTGAGGCCGTTTAGACGTCAGCAGATTTGACAGATATATATGTACTTGTACATTGCGACCTCATATGGGTCACGGGTTTGCCAACTTACAGCAAAAACCATTAGTCCACTTGGCCCAAGAGGGCATTCATACAGTGTATCTTTCGGCGTATGTAGTTTTATGGGTGTGCACCCATGTATGAAATCTGGGCTGGATAGCTCCTGGAATCTTTAGGATCATTGCTGTACTCTTTGAAACCTCAAAAGCTGCCAAAGATAGGGAAACCAAACTTAACAGTCAAGGCAAGACACTGGTCGGGAGTGGTCAGGAAACTGTTGACACTTCCAATTTTTCACTTGCTATGTGGTTTTGGTGGCCATTTTGAATTAAAAAAGAACCCCATTTATGAAGATTTTATTGTCAAAAACAATTGAACCAATTTTGCATACTGTTGCTAGAAATATATAAAGCCCTTCTCTCACCATAAAAGTTTCGTATGCAAATTAGGTTCTGACAGAGTGATGAAATATTGTAACAGTGCTACTTTCTATATGTAATCGAGGAAAGCACACTGTAAGGTTGTGGGCTCAGGAAAGAACACAACTCATGCCTTTATATGGTGAACTAATTTCCTGTAACTATACAGAGTCATTTTTCAGATTTCGGACAATAAATGAGTTAAATGTAAGAACATCTTTCTGTTGTTATTTCCTTTTTACCACTTGAATACTAGCAGGTAAATATATTCCAACTGCTATACAAGATACACATTCAATTATTTCTAGTGGTGTGACCTGAATGCACTAGAGGCAACATAGGGAAATGTCGCACTCTTTTCACCTATAATCTTATAGTTACATTTTCATAACACCAATGTGTTAAAGACCCTGGCAAGAGAGTAACCCAACCTGCTCTTTCATTTTACAATTGAAATATGTAACTCCAAGAAAACTGGACACTTATAAAATGCTTAATTTGAATAACAATATAGCCAAATGAACATATGGTTTGATGCAAACAGGATGGTTGAATACAAACGACAAATGCGTTGCATGAGCGTATCCTCTGGTACTGCTGGAGTCGGTACCGTACTACACCAACTAAGGTTCACAGGGCATCACGATTTCACTCACAGTAGACCGAAACGTCGACGGTAACCGTGTATATCAATGGTTCAGGTATGAAGAATCCGTTAACTTGACAAACAAATTAGGTTCAATCGCCGCTGACCTAACCGTCAGACAGTGACTTCGCAGAGCAACGTACGAGACAATTTTAGTCTGGTTTCCCGACTGAAAATTACAACTAATCTCTGTCCAAAAGACACTGTTTCTAGTAAAGAATACAAATATTTATGTTCTTTCAGCTAACTTACCCGGAGCATCACACTTCGGATGATTCCGGTTAACTTCGGGAATAGTAACCTCGGGTAATACATAACTTCTCACATATGCAATGTATTCTTTATGTTTTTTTAGGAGTTATAAGCGAAAGATCAAAGCTACATTGTCGCATGAAAGCTGTTGTTTATTACTACGCCCATCGTATATAACACACAGTACCTGCATGGCAGTCTTGAATCCAGTTCATTATTTTTCAATGTTATCATTTTCTTTTTCTTTTTATTAAAATGTATGAAGTCCACATCGGGCTAACAGAAATGGTAGTGAGGTAATAGCGTGATCCCCTGCAACGCTGTTGCATAAAAGCTTTAATTCTAGCTCTGCCTCTTTTTAAGCTCGTTGCCATGTGTCGAGTTTAAGACAAAACTTTTAGCGTCAGTTGGTGCACATATGCGAATCGTCAAAGAGTAGCCCCTGCAAAAATTATCGCTGATTTTACAGGTTATGTTTAACTAACTATAGCTATGTATATGCAATACTTAACAATTACGTGATTTATTTCATTGATGTTTTTACGTTTTTCGGAGAATATTTCAGTTATACGACGATGACCAGCTTTGTGGTGGGAGGAAAACGGACGGAGTCCTCAGAAAAGCCACGGCCATCTGCACGTTGCTGGTGGACCTTTCTACGAGCGGCCGAAGTGGAGGCCAGCACTGGCCAGGTTTGAACTCAGCGATCGTATTGGTGAGAGACAACTGGGTCATTGCGCTCCACTTGCACGCTAATCCCCTTGGAGGAAATCCCGGTAACAATCACCACGATACCGCTGCCTTTATACATATGTATGCGACCGTTTTGTTTTAGCTCACATTGGTATATGTTTACCGTCATGTACAGTGTATGTATAGATTTCACATGTATTATATGTGGGCTCGACTGTTATTACACTTGATGCAGCTCCAACACGAAAACATGCGAGTTGGTTATATCACTGCAAACGGGTAAATCATACATACGTGTCATATCAACAGTCTATACCTGTTTACAATCTGCGTGGATGTGGGGCATTTATAGTTCATATCACGAGAGAGTGTTTACAGTTAACTGAATTCTGACTATGTAGCCTTACGTAAGGGCCGAGCGAACTCATGTCAAAAAACCTTGCTCCAGAAAATTACAGTTGTCTCTGACTGTGGTACGTTAAATAACTAGCAGATAAACAAAACTCTGGAAAAGTGGGTATGTTGCGGTACGTGTCAGGACATTTCGGTAGGCAACATTTTGACACACAACATTTTGGTAGGTAGCATTTCGGCGCACGAAAGTCTGTTCAGCAACAACATTTCAGCGTGAACATTTCACGGTAAACTGTAAACGCAACATTTCGATACACGATAGTTGTATTTTATTTATTTATTTGACAGCAAAGGACAGTTTGTCAAATGTTAAGTTAAATGTTAACCACTTTGAATCTAATCCACTGAGACAATAAGTGGCAGTTCAAAGAGCTAGATACCCCAACAATCTACACATTGTATGTACGTATACTTTCAGTTATATGACAACGAGGAGTGCTTAAACTATATATATAGGCTGACGTGTGTCATCTTGTGGCAGGGCGAATCCAAAGTGCTGCCGCCAACTAACATCATGCCGAAGACACCAAACATGACATCCACCCATGCCGTCATATGCCTGACACCGGGCAGACCAGTTCTCTTACCTTGCTCTAACCTCTCCATGCTCAGCACCAAGCAAGGCAGCAACAAGTTCTGTTTTTGAAGTCTTTCGGTATGACCCGGCCAAGGATTGATCTCGGATCTCCAACCACGGGACCACTGAGGCGGTTATATCAACATATTGCTATACAGCTATACATTCATTTGTCGGTTCACTGCATGTCCATATCATAATTAAAGACAACTTTTGGCTGCGTCTGTACAACTATTAATATTTCAATACTTCGAGACATGTTTTTGTATTGGATCTTGTTCTGTTTAATTCACATCAGATACACCTGGTCCATGTATGAACCCACTAACAGGAACGATACAAGGGTACATAATTAATTGTATCATTTCATAGAAAATAAAATAAAGAGTCTGGATTTGGTGAACATAGGCCTTGGATACAATTGCCAAACATAACACCAAAGTCTTACACTAATACGTTTCTTTTTTTTCTTTCAATTTTTTTTTAACTTCATGGCCGTTAGGTTAAATATATGTATACATGCAAACACACACACACATATGTAATATGTGAGGTTGGGATAAGTTTCTGGATAAGTCTGATTTGCATCATGTAATTTGTTTGTAAAGGACGGTAACCCAACCACCATGTTCTTAAAATATTTTGCTCCGAAATGTTGGGTGCATGCCGAAATACCGTTTATTGACGTAACGTTGTCGTCTAGAATGTCTTGGTATGGCTTGCATATTATATGGGGGCGTTTGAAGCAGGTGTGTCACAGGATCAACTGAATAAGTTACATTACACAGCACAACGCCTCTAGCTCAGTTTTAACAGTATATACCCCAATCCTGTACCGTTGCCATAAACAGTATCTCCGTCACACTAATCATGCGGGAAGGTGTCTTCTTGTAACAGGTAGGGTTTAATGTATAGGACTTTTAATGACGACATATTTACGCTGCACAGAACGCCAAGCTACCCACATTTAACCTCTAACCATAGGCGACAGACTCTCACTCGGCCCACCGTTGAATTATTTGACCGACTACATTATGCTGTATATCATCAACTTCCAGGACTATGAAGCCATTGTCATCTATAACCAAGTAAAGCCATGCAATAATCACGAGCCAGTCTGAAATTAAACCGCGGGTATCTCATTTACAGCCGTAGAGGCCTATACCAAATGGCGCTCACCTCATGTGACCAATAAGCTAATGATCGAATATAAACAACTGTGGGTTTATTTTCAATCTGAGCGTATGGATCGTATATGCATATATCTGTGCCATCGAAAAGCAATTGTACCGAATGCAAAACTTTGAGGGGCTAAAATGCGACTTCAACTTTTGAAACGCGTTCTTGTCTGGATTTAATATCGAAGAGGTCGACGCGAAAACCCGACGTTGAATAAGTCGTCTCGGCTCCAAGAACCCAATATGGAGACATTCTGGATACCGCGAGACTTGCCTACTACGAGATTCTAGGAGATTCCAGTACGCTAGCCAGCTTAGTAGTGACTCTCAGTTGAGAATGTAGGGAAGTTTCGAGTTCGAACTCTTTGATTGCTGAAGGTAAAAAAGTCTTACTGTACCATGTGATCTGTCAGAAATATTAAGCAACTATTTTTGAATACATTTACTATAACATGGGCGTTTGAAAAAAGTTTGTCTCAAAGTTATTTGAAAAGAGCTATTTGACAGCACAATATATGGAATACATCCAGACGTTGAGCAGACTGAGGTGCCCTATATGATTTGGAACGAACACATGTAACTGTTAACTGGTGAGAGACTGTAGCTTAAAGCGACCTAAAGTGACATACTATATACTCTACAAATATAGGTTTTGAAATTTCAAAGGTTGAAGATCCAATCTTTACATGCCTTATACATTTGTCAGTGCGAGACAGGAAATATCACATTGGCTATAGCTCGACCAGGTTACTTTACGTATCGAGAGATCTCTAAACCGGAGAATACTTCAAAGGCTGGATGAAACGTGACATTTTTGCCTATACGATTCAACATCAAAAAGTGTACACTGAAACATATATCAAAACAAATATATCATGTACCAAAGCTATCTATATAATTACTGGGTTATGAGTTCCTGCCGGATCATATATGTGTACACAGACTTAAAGATCAAGCCCACAGGGTAAAGCGGTCACGGGGTCGAATGCAGTCCTGGCTGGTTCGACTGCGACTTTCTGTCTGGATTCTGAGTCACCAACATATTTTAAAATCTAAGCACAGATTTACTCCTAACTTTTGCCGTTTTCGTTTGGCTTAGGTTTGACCGTATGCATTGCAAACAGTTCTGAAGATAATGTATTTTAACGCATTGTAATTTAACATCATATTCAAGAAATTTTCACTAACACGATCACGCAGCATAATACACCAATCAAACAATTAAATACGGTACACGGTGCCGGTCAGTCTTAAGAATGGAGAGAAGTGGCACTCATACCTGTAGCATTTATGGTATTAATATGAATCTAAAGTTGGAAAAAGCTTAAAACCTATCCCCATTATAAATTTTCGGAACTCCATTAACCTACCGATTTTGAAAGCCAGCACGTGCGGAAGAAGCTGGTATTTCGTGAAAGGTATATTATTTGGGCTATTATAAAATAATAAAATGTCATTTTGATTTGCGCTGATCAATGTTTTAGCCAGAAAAAAGAATGTTAGATCTTTAACAATGCAAGATTGCGCAAACGTGCCGTCGATCGCCAGCCACAGCTTTTTGTCACCACGGACGGAAAGGCCAAGACGGAAGTTTGACGACACTCGACAAAGGAAGTTGATGGGAATCCCCGGGGCCTCGTTTTCATCCGGCCAGACGTCACTGCGTGAGGGAACCCCAATACAACATGGCGATTTCTGTAAACACGTGAAACGTGGTGTAGGTGTCTTCATAACGTTGTGTACCGGTATATCGTGCTTCTGGCAAGGTATATTGTCAATCAGAAACTGGCTTAGATTTCTCGAGGCTGTTGTTGATGCTCTTTTCAATCATCAGTCAGTGGAGACAGAACTTGGTAAGTAAGGAGTTCAATAAGACTGACCGACTAGAACCTGTAGGTGGCCGTGAAGTGAGCTGTCATCATTTTCCGGCACTGATGATTGGCAGTTACTATAGCTGCTCCAAAACACAGAAAACGCCAAGTTGAATAGCAGCATGCTATTATATAGCCAAGTAATCACATGGCGTTACCACTATGCTACAACGCCATGGGAAGGTCTCATTCAACACCAATGGCGCGAACTCGGCCACCTACCGCCCATTTTTCACTCGACCAGTTGGGCTCTGCTTCTGTGTTGCATTTTTCTCCTTAGGTTGGACGCTTTGCACGCGTTCCGACCTCTAACGCCAACTGTCAAGTCATAATGAAGCTCGAGCAAAGTCTATCTCTTTCGTTACGCATCAGGGTTCGCCATGTTTGATGAATTAAGTATCCAGATCTAGGGCTCGTTAAATTTTATCCTAGAAACTTATGCTGAGCCATGATATCAATCTTTGCAGGCGTTGCTGCAAAAATATGTGAAATACTTCTGTTGCTTAAGAGGAGCAAATGTCACCATGGCCCAGATATTGCTCCAAAGAATGAACAACTTGCTACAACAGAGTGTAAATCCTAAGATAAAATTTACAGACAGATTTGTACCCATAATGCTTTGCGTCATCCAACATGTCATGTTCGTGTGTTAACGAGGTCTAATTCGAGTTTATTATGATTTAACAATTGGCCTTAATAGTCAGAAATTGTAGCGGGTGCAAAGCGTCCAACCTAAGGAGAAAAATGCAACACAGAAACAGACCCGAACTGGTTGGGTGAAAGCCGATAGGTAGGTGGCCGAGTTTGCGCCATTGGTGTTGAATGAGATCTTCCCATAGCGTTGTAGCGCAGTGGAAATGCCATGTCATTACTTGGCTTGCTATTACACTGTTACATTAATTGTAGGTATTGGAATATGCCGTAAATTCACTGCTAGACCCTGCTTATATCATGCTAAAATGCCATTTGTTCAGCACCTGGGTGAAGTATCTTAACAATGGCACCTTTGGGGCCACCTTTGGAGTGTAGTACAACAAACCAACAGCAGCCAGACATTGTATAAGTTAGAGTGTGTTCAGCCACTAATGACAGTCAACGACTGTCTGGATTGTGGACTAAGAATACATGCAATTTACAGTTCATGCATGAAAGATTCACAATAATCAACTTTACTTTGGCTTAGAACTCACTGGTTTAGGATGGGTGATTTCTTGCAAAATTCAAATACTGTGTCCAGCATTAATTAATGCATCAATCCATTGTCTAATTTGTTGAAAGGAAACATCAGAGCAAATAGAACCTAAATTAAAGTAAGTGTAGATGATAAGATAAACCAATATTTCCATTGAAATTCCCTTGTTATCCCTGTTCAGCAAACAGTGAATTGATGTGTATTGTGGCAAATTCCCTGTTCAAAAAACCCAAAGCTAAAGCTGACAAATTTGTGTTATCAGCACTTTTTAACAAGATTCCATTGCATAACAGAGAAGTCTCAGACAATTTCCCATGACAACAATAATCAAGAAGAAGGTGTGAAGTGCATTGCAAGCTGATCAGTCTGACTGAAGAGATTGATTTGTGGTGCAAGACAATGTGAAAATATTTTAGTTGGGTTTATCTTTGTGATAAATACTCAATGTGCAACCATGACTAACTTTGTGAATGAATGCACTGCATTTATTTGAAGAAGTCATGCACAACATATCCTTCTACTGTGAGCATGACACATAACATCTCATTTGACATTGTTACATATTTGCTACTATCAAAATAGAGACCTCAGTCCAACAGGCTGCAGTGTCTGATTGCCACATACTTGAGTCTAAATACACAGCATGTGAAAAAAAAATCTAGAGAATTTTGAATTTCCTGAAACCTTGGTCTGTACCCAGATTATTAATTCCCCAGACTTTTACTTCAGATGACATAGGTGTATGTAAATATCTACATATGTAAAGATACAGTGTTTGTATATTTGTACTTCATGTGTGCACAGATCCCACAGGATTTTATTGAAGGATTGACTGGCTGACTGGTTTTAAGTCAAAATGACTCGTTTTGCACGAGGAGGCTCGGCAAATAAGAAAAAACCTCATGAAGGGAGCACTTGGGAAGATTTAAGCCATGTAAAAAAGGCTGGGAAGTCATATGCTGTGAATGAAAAGTCAGAACCAAAGGAAGACAAGAAACTCAATAAAGACTGTATTACTGATAAACACAGTAAAAGAACACAGGATGATGAAGTGACTAAAGCACAGAAGCAAGAGTCAAAGGTGAAGAAAAGGGCAGTAAGAGATAAACAGCAGTTGAAAGCTCGGCAGAGAGAAAAGCGAAGACTGAGAAGGAAGCAAGAAAGGGATATGACGAAGGTTTGTTGTCAGCCAGGTTGTAACTAAATTGTTATTTTTTTTAAATTAAATTTCTTGACTCATTTGGTGATGTGCTCAAGTGTAACACAGAAGTGGTGTACTCAAGTATGTGTGATTCCAGTTTGGCATGTATACAAAAAGTGGTGCACAAAAAAAAAATAAATAAAAGTACTAAGTACTCAGAAAGGAAAGGGAGTGGTTGGTAAAACAATGATTTGGTGTTGGTGTAGGATGGATAGATGGATATGGCAGCTCTAGCATAACTACAATTACCCAATAAATAACCAAATAGATACATAAATAAGATGTTCATCATAGGATGTAAGTAGATATTTTCTAATATGAGCCAAAGTTGCGGCTGGTCAGTCTTGTCAAAACACATTGTTACCTGTAGTATGCAGGCCTGTGACATAAAGCTCTCTATTACCTGTGAATCACTTTACTTTGTGTGAAGGTTTGCTATAATTGTCGTGAAGCTGGTCACCACTTGGCAGACTGTCCTCAAATCAAGAAGGATCAAGAACAAGGCACGGGTATCTGCTTCAAGTGTGGATCTGCAGAGCATAACTCAGCAAAGTGCCGAGTGAAAGTCGCCCCAGGTACATCTAATGTTACATTGTCTCAGATTTGTAAACAATACGAAAGTGTCTCACAATTTGTGTCCCCTTCTGCTTAAAACATTTCAGCAGAGTATTCATCAGTTTTTTTAGATATTTCACTGGTTTCTTCATGTATTGAGGGTGACAATCTGCGTTAAGCTTGATATCTGGACGAACTATATATGGTGTGATGACAAACCCTAGCAGTTCCAGTAGTTATGACTGACAATGTGTAAGGTCACAACCCCTAATCCAATATTAGCTCACTGAATTATCAAGCCCTTGACCAGTGTGGTTATTTGCTCGATCCCAGCTCTCCTCGCTGAACTGCGGCTTGTCCAGTTGTTTATCGGGTACTTGACAAAGGCAGGTGGTTGACCTAGGCTCTCCAGTTTCCCCGCACATACACCTGAATGCTTTCGTATAGGTGAAAAATTCAAGTTGAGTACGGTGTCGTACATTAATTAAATAAAGTTCTCTTTAATATAAATGTGCTGGCCAGTGGGAAAATATTTCCTGTCTAAGACATGGATGTTCGTTATTCCTTTTCAGCTTTGATTCTTTGGATTCCTTGGTGTAATGGCTAATAAGTGACTATGTTGTACACAAGTATAGAGTTGTCACCCTGGACAGTTAACTAATTTGGTAGTTTTTATCTGAAACAACAATACAGTGGCTTGGCATAGAAATGTTGTCACATTGAACAAGCTCTCTGTGCAAAATTGGTTCCATACAAGCATTTGCATTATGTCTTAATTTGCAATACATACATGATGTGAATCAGTAGAAAGGCAGCAAATGCCCAGCCTGATGCCATTTCATAGACCTCAGGCTAAAATGTTCCTTTCTCAGATCTTCATCTTGATATGCACTCAAGACAGAATGACATTCTTCTCACTTCATTGATACTGATACATTGTATAAACATTGTAGACAGTGTGCTATAATCATTGTTTGATGTTACAATGGCATATGTTCCTGTCTCACACTAATGCTACCTCACAGAATCAGAACTTACCCAGTATACATATTGAAACAATACACCATTTGTTGGAGATGGTCAATGTAATGACGTGCTCTACTGATACACAATGCACTGATTACTTTAACAGGTGCTTATCCATTTGCCAAGTGTTTTATTTGTGGTGAGAAGGGTCACATATCTAAGAAGTGCCCAGATAACCCCAGAGGGTTGTACCCTAAAGGTAAGTGTCAGAGGTTGTCATGGATACTGTTAATGCCTTGTCAAGCAGCTTGTTTGTAGGCTTGTGTTAGATCAACATGATCACAGGTAGGCCATCAATGAAAAACCAGCATTAGATCAACATGATTACAGGTAGGCCATCAATGAGACACCGGCATCAACATTGAGTGTTGAGGTATGGAGGGCTGGTCTGGGAATGAAGACATTGTATTCTGTCTGTTCCCAAGATATGAAGGTGCATTAGTGTAATCAGATGATGCAGATGTAAATAATCAGTAGAAATACAGGCGAAATGCATGCGTGTTGATTTTCAGACTAGTTTTAGGACACAATTCTGATACAGTTCTACCTGTTGTAGATTGCAGCATGTTTAGCAGTGCTGCTTATTTTTATAAAAACAGACATTCTACTTATGGTTGGTGTATGATTGTCATTTCTAACAGATATATGTAGTGTATAGTGGTGAAAGTATGTTGTTTGAAAAGTTACATATGCATTGGTGTGATGCCCTCATGTTATCAGTATTTTAAAGCTTTCCATATTTTCAAGAAACCTGCAAATACTGGTCATGTTGGAATAACAGTCGATTGTTGAGAAGTGCAAGGTATCAGTGTAAGGTATGTTGGTTTCTTGTGACCAGGTGGATGCTGTAAGCAGTGTGGGTCGGTCGAGCATTTCAGGAGAGATTGCCCAGAACTCCAAAAACAGCAAGGTATCATATTTAAACATTTTGTGGCTTACATTATTTTGAAATTTTATGTAAAGATTGCAAGTATGATTTCCCTTGGAGATTTTGAATAATCTTGTAATGCCTTGGTTGCACTGCCTGTTTGAAATCTCATAGGCTTAAATTTACACACTCACAGAGAATTTATTTGTTTATTTGAGTGGTGTTTTACATCATTCAAAACTCAGGAATATGTCACTCACAGTCCAATGCGGCTTACATTATGGTGAGAGGAGAGTTATTGTGATGATTCAAAGGTTCATACACAGAGAAATCCAGTAGTTTTCATAGGAGCAGTAATGAGCATGACCCTGGATGTAAGAGAAAAGTGCACGACTTTGGTTGTTGATGCTGTTGCAGGTATTCAAGACGTTACCTTTGTAAGGCGAAACCTGCATATCACCTTGGTTGTTGTTGTTGCAGGTATTCAGGATGTTACCTTGGAGACGATCAATAGTCACCAGAGTGCCGACTCTCAGGCGGAACATACGCAGGAATATATACCCATCAGCAAGAAAAAGAAAAAAGTGATCAATTTCTGAATTTCCATGCACCCATGAATTTAAATTTGTCAAGTATATAAAGTATGAAATAAATTTACACATTTGCCTTGATTGTTCTCTTTCATATATTTCTTTGGGATCAAAAGTGAACTGCAAGGTTTTCAGATGATGCTAAAATTGTTGTCATAACAATAGGGTCAACAACATCATTTGTATCATGTGACAATTGACACTGGGGTGAGGGCCAGTATTATTGACTAAAATCTCATAAGCCTCGAAAACCCAGTTGGTGACAAGGTGGCCTCATGTTGGCATGTTTGAGTCTCCATACAGCAGGATGATGTCATACAGGCATATCTGGCCACACGCGACAATTAATTTCCCATTTACGTACGTGTTAACATTTGATCTCCCAGCGCTGTCCCTAAATCCGCAAGCCCTAAACCCTCAGGGCCTGATAGCCCTTGTCCACTAAGAAAACTCCAGTCAAATTCCTGATAGGGCATGACCGATGAAATTTTTGGCGAAATTGAAAAACAGCTGACAGGGGTCAAACTTACCAGTCAGAGGTCAGTGATCCCTGATTTATCATTACTTTTGCCTGGTGTGCCTCCATTTCCTCAAAAACTCACAAATTTAAACCTGGATTGAAACTTTGAAGTCTGTTCTACAAAATGATACCACCTAACAAGCTGAAAAATGAAAAATGGCAGCCCAGAGAAGCAAATGAAAATATCTCTTAAAAATACCTAGGATCTTCTATTGTCCATGAATTGAAGCATGAATTGTGGTGTGTAACCATCTGGGACTCCATATAATGAGTGATCTCCTGCTGACATATTTGAGTCTCCATTCAACTGTGATGTAACAGCTGTCAGTTATGTGTGATCATTATGTCAGGCGGGGGTGCTATGTTACAGGTGTTGGCTAGATGGGATTGTAATGTTAGAGAAATCAGCCAGGTGGGGCTGTGATGTGACAGGTGTCATCTAGATAAGACTGCTGATACAGGTGTCATCTAGGTGAGACTGTCATCATACAGGCGTCAGCTAGGTGGAACTGTGATGTTACGGGTGTCAGCAAGGTGGGACTGTGATGTTACGGGTGTCAGCAAGGTGGGACTGTGATGTTACAGGTGTCAGCTAGGTTGGACTGATGTTAAAGATGTCTGTTAGGTGGAACTGTCATGGTACAGGTGGTAGCTAGGTGGCACTGATGTGAAAGGTGTCTGCTATCTGTGACTTTGATGTGACAAGTGTCCTCTTGGTGAGACTGTGATGTTATAGTGTCTGTGAGCTGTGATGGTTTCTTCCCAGTTTTCTTGATATAAGAAAAGTATTCTCAAGTAAGGCATATATTAACACACCAACAAAAAGAGTCAAAGGGATGACTGGAAGACTTACTATCAGGCACACCTCCCTGTGGATTACTAATTTCGGAATTAGTAGAAATCGATAATGACTGCAAATATCTCTCTTGAGTGAATGGCTTGTATTAAAAGCCAGGATGTCAACAATGTCACCAATAAACATGCCTGACAAATACACAAGACTGACTGACACAATTTTGCACAACTACTGATTCATACTTACAACAGCACGACTCTGTTTAATTGCATCATTTTTATTGGGTTACATTTATCATTCCATTTAGGTTTCAACTTAACATGGCATAGTCATATGAAAATGTTTGTATACTAAAAATATGGGCATTCATAAACAAATTAAAGCCATTTAACATTGTGAATGTAGATATCATGCTAAATAAAGTTAATACTTGATGGCTCTGATTGCGGGTTGACATTGACACGGACAGGTGGTAACTAAAACCAGAGACCAGTCTCCTTGGTAGCAGTAACCATAGTCGGTTACTCAGAGCTTAACATATTAGACACGATCTGTCTTCTCCAAATACATGCCTACTGGTACCTCATTTGACCAATAGATGCCTACTGGTAGCCTTTTTCTTCCAACACATGCCTAGTGGTACCTCCAAATATGTCCCTACTGGTACCATTATTCTCCAAATATGTCCCTGCTGGTACAGTTATTCTCCAAATATGTCCCTACTGGTACCATTATTCTCCAAATATGTTCCCACTGCTCCTGTTATTATCCAAATATGTCCCTACTGACACCCTAATATATATGCCTTTACCGGTACCGTTATTCTCCTAATAAAGAAAACTGTTCAACAAAAGCTCATATGGCCAGTGTTTTTGAGTTTTAGATCTTTAAACAGTAGTCCACTGATGAGGAATTGCTGATATAATGATTATTTTTTTTATTCTCAAGCGCGATTTATTACTTACAACACAATTCAGTCTAAACTATATAACAGGAACACCCAAATGTTTGTGTTGAAATGTAGTCAATATTAAACAATACACTGAACCAGACTGGTGCCATAAATAAACACTTAATGGAATGTAATGAAACCCAGCCTTATGACCGCCATGTTTGTTTTGATTTATATTACTTTTACAGTACTTTTATATTATTTTTTTTTTTAAGAACTCACAATTCTACACCTATTTATCTTTATGGTGTTTTCTGTGTTTAATTCCTTTTCTGGGAAAGGTATCTTACAAAATGTTGATTTGAAATAACAAAACCCTAATATTGCAACCAAAGCACCAAATTTAGTTTCCTTTTGCACTATGATTGCAATTAGATTTACTGGACCATAAGGAACTTCTGTTTTGGGTACATACACCTAAATTGTTAGAAGTCAATATTTTGTCATTGCACAGTTTTGCAAACATTGTGCCACAAGTTCTTACAGTTTTATGTGTAAAACTAGATGGTCTGTGTGTCTGGCATTAGTTTTGAATTCAAGGCTGGGTAAAGAAATAAACCAGGATGTCAACAACAGTTAATAAGTAAACCAGGTATTCAAGGCCAACTTAAGAAATAAACCTGGAATTCAACACCCAGAGAAGAAATAATACTGGAATTGAAAGCCAGGTTAGGAAATAATACTGGAATTGAAAGCCAGGTTAGGAAATAAATCTGAAATTCAATGCCAGTTTTGAAGTTTTGTGTAAACTTTCTTTACCTGCAAATGAAGAAAAGAAAAACAAAACCGATATCCTATAAAATGCTGAACAATGGCATGCAACACATATCCACATGTATCACAAGAACTCTGGACAAGGGGAGATGACTTTGGGGAGACACTATCGCAATACACATATTAGGCAAAGTAACAAAGAGTCGCAAAATATATAATGTAGTATTTACATATAAATGCTATAAAGGAGAACAGAAATGGTCATCCTACAAGCACATTCACAAAATATACAAGCAGCACTTCCTTGCTGTACGACTAAACGAGTTGAACTCTACAATGTGTACAATTTGGGGGATCACTCCTTTCTGTTTCTGGTTCTGAGAATTCTTATCCGTTATTAAGGCCATTAAGAGTGTTGACATCGGCACCATGTAACAACTTCATTTTATATTTCCAGGTTGTAGTAAAAAAGAAATATGAGCTGAAAATTTATGAAGAACAGAATGCACTGCAGGAATCTGAACTGTGTTACATGGGGATCCTCATTGGTTTTTCATAGCAAAAAAAAAATCCTATCTACAGGGGGTAACAATAGATCAAATATCAACTACAGCTGCGTATGTCCAATATTAAAATACACATGTAGGCCTATATAACATGCAATAAATCTTGACAAATATGTTGATTATTGTCAATGACTTAAAAGTCTGTCAAAAAAACAGTGCCTTTTCAGAGGCAAATGTATGGAATAAAATATTATTTCAGGTGCTTGCATTTATCTGGTAGGATATCATGCTACCTTCCAAACAAACCTAAAAACACGTTTCTAAAATCAAAAGAACTCAGAAAACTTGCCACATAATTAAGGACGCACTCTTGGGTTATTTAGGTTAGTCGGTCGAAAGGAGTTGGAATCTACTTGTAGGCTTCAGTCACTTGCCATGAAGGCGTGGACTGGTGGGTGCCTTAAGCTGTTCGGGCAGTTCCTCTGTGTGTTGTGCCAGTCTAGGCCCTGGTCTGTGGTATCTATACTGGAAACTCTATCAAGGTGTCTGTATGGCTTGTTCCACTCAGTAACTATATGCACAAGTGACTGTGATCGCCTAAGTTAAGATGAGACATAAGCTAGCCTACACATACATGTAAATGTATATACCCGCTTCTTACTCATATATGCGATTTGCATAGTGTGTAATGATTATAGCTCAGATTGCCGTACATTTGTGTGATCGTACATGAAGTATGAGCATATTTCAAAATACTAAACTCTCATATTACAATGAGGATCTCAAGGGCCCCAGCTGTTTGCCTTAACCAAAACATGCATTCTTGTTTTGCTTTAAATCTTAAAATGTAGCTTAAAAACTATATTTTTCAACCATGGCTTAAAATTTCCAATTAAAACAAACCCATGTACAGATATAAAAACTGGTCATGTGACTATCCATGTTGAGAGGGATAAAAGAGACAATTACACGATCAAGTAATATAACTGATTCCAGATGCGTATAAAAAAAACAAAAAACAAACAAAATAATTTTTAATAATGAGATAAATATCATGGTCCGAAATATGGACACAAGAAGAGGCAGTCTATTAAGAAAAATAGTACAAACTAAAAGCAGGTTTTTTTATATACATTCGCATTACTGTTATACATGTATTAACAAAACTATCTGAATCTTTCATACTTCTGTAGTAAAAAGTCAAGGCCCAGATTTGAACTGCTGTCAGGCTGTAGTGTATCCTGACTACGATTCTATACTGACCTCAGGCGGGACATGTCTAACCGAACTGAGGTCAGGCTTCATAAACATGAGACATTGACAGCCATATAAAAAAAGGGTCAATCTGAAGTGTTCTATATGATGAAAAAGAGATGATTCAT
This sequence comes from Acanthopleura granulata, assembly GCA_016165875.1. Taxonomy (NCBI): domain Eukaryota; kingdom Metazoa; phylum Mollusca; class Polyplacophora; order Chitonida; family Chitonidae; genus Acanthopleura; species Acanthopleura granulata. The sequence goes on from JABBOT010000008.1 coordinate 7,099,917, forward strand.
GGCAGTATAGCAATTCAAACATGTCTTTGCCTCTAACATACATGTATATGTACACCACTGAATATGACTAGATCTTCACAGCAAGTAATATCACTTCTCTTGTCCAGAACGTTATGTCTACATGACAGACAACAAAACTGAACAAATGTCCTACTGAAGAGAAATGGCCGCATGACCTCTGATCAGGGAGAACTTGCCCACAGGGCTGGTCACTTCTCCTGATCACTTGAGACTGGTGAGTTTTCATCCAGAACTGGTCACTGCCCCATCAGGCCTGCGTCCTGGATCATTTTAATCTGTACCAGTAGTACACATTTATTCACCTTCCTTCATGAAATGTACATCACAAACCAACATAAAGTAGCCACACTGTTACCATGATTGATATACAAGAATTTGCTGCACATAATGCCCACTGTATTGATTTATTTATTTATTTGATTGGTGTTTTACGCTGTACTCAAGAATATTTCACTTATACGACGGCGGCAAGCATTATGGTGGGAGGAAACCGAGCAGAGCCTGGGGGAAATCCACGACCATCTGCAGGTTGCTGGCAGACCTTGCCACGTAAAGCCAGAGAGGAAGTCAGCATGAGCTGGACTTAAACTCGCTGCCACTACATTGGTGGAAGGCTTCTGGGTAATTAAGCTGTGCTAGCAAGCTAACCAACTAAGCCCCCCCCCCCACCCCCCCACCCAGTATTGAAGTATATTAAGAGATTCTATTGGTGCTGTACAACAGCAACCTTACACCATGTTTAGGAGTATAAAATATTGGTATTTGCGTAAAAATAAGTATGTATGAAGATGAAAATGGCCTCTAATAGACAGAAAGCATTGCGCCAAATAGGGCAACAGCCTTCCGTCAGAAGAAATGGTAAGATGGTGAGTTGAGCCACTCAAGGTAAAATGAGAACTCATTGGTCAATAATGCCAAAATCATCATGTCTTGGCAACTTTGATTGGCTGGAGTAAGTAGAGTTCATTGTCATGGGACACAATTGGCAAGCTGTGACTCCGATGATAGTCAATAAGATGACTGACACTTTCAAATACTCGGTCTTTAGTTCGTACCTGCAAAAGACAGTCAAGGATTATTAGGTCACCACCATTTGGCAAATTTCACTGAGAAGAATATCACTGTTACTGTGCTGAGTAAATATGCGCTGGACAGTTGCAGCTCACAGGGGAGGCATGAAGAGAATGGTACTGGGCCATTTCCTACTACCCTGGCTCTCAGTGTGAGCTGGGAATAGTTAAAGCTGCAATGGTATTGTTGTTTTGGGTTTTTTATAATGTCAGGGAATAACAGGTTTCACAGACATTACAAAGCTTGTACTTACAACTATATCTTAACTTCAAAAAAACAAACAAAAAAGGCTTTTCAACAACATCCATTCTTTTTTGAGTTCATTAGATTTAGAATTTCGTAAAATTGTGAAGTTTAACTTTTTTTCTTGCACCTGGTATGTGAAATCACATAGCATGGCAACATTAAGAAATTCAGGTATGATTATATTGGTTTGTTGATGAGGGGGGATAACTCACCACCCCCTCTGGGTCCACGAGAAGCAAATGTCTTGCGGATCCATTCTGACGTCCACTCAGCACAAATTGGCCCTGGCTGTTTGTGCTCTCTCTGACCAGGAAGTCTCCGTCTTTCTTCAGAAATTCTTCTGCCTAGAACAGAGAATATAGTAAAAAGCTGATCACAACTGAGCAATAGTTGTCACACCCATGTGACAATGTGGTGTAAAGAATATGTAGAGTACAAGAAAATCAGATATACCTATATTAAATGTTCAACGAAATATTTCACTTTATGATTCTATCTGTTGTTCTGTTACGCTTTTCTGCGTATGAGCCTAGTTTTTATCACTTGAAGTCTGATCAACAGAATACTGATCTGGACTGCAAAACTGTCATAAGGTGGTTGTCTCCTCCTGTTGTAGTGTCAAAGCCATCTTTCATGGATAAGCAAGTTACATCGTGAAAATGGTCAGTGTGGGTGCTATGCTGATGAGTCATTGCGCTTTGTGTCCAACTTTTTTAGGTCTTGAAGCGAAGCGGACAGTATCCTATGAGGGCATTTCTGAGTCGGTTAAAATTGTCACCGATTTACTGAAGTAGTTCCACAGTAACTAAGTCATGAAATATGACTCAAATCATTTTTTGATGATAACAGTGGTGTGTTGTTTGCAGGCACTCTTTTGCTCCATGATACAATATGTCAGAAATTCCAGTGATTCTGTCAGGCAAACGTTAAAAAGAATGTTTGTTGCAGGCAACATGTTCCACTCACTAAATTCAGGCCAACTCAAACTTTTCTTTTCACCAACTCTGAGGATATTTTTGGATAAAAATAAAAAACTCAAGAACCTTCCGTGAAAATTCACAATTTAATGCTTCTAGAATGCTTGTTTGCAGATGCAATAGTTTATGAAAACCCAGAGTTGAAGTCAGCTCACACATTCCCACATGTACAATTCACTTAAGCATCCGAATCCAAGACATGACCACATGAAACAAAACTTCCATTTTAAGACCATCGTACACTTTAAGATTGTGCGATCACACTACGCAATAACCGAACCCCTTTTAAACTGATTAGGACCTAGTTCCTTTATACTTTTAGGCATTGGAATTCTTCTCCAACTGGCTGATTTCAGACTGACTTTTGTTTCAGATTTGAGAAACGCAAGGCAACTGATTTGTGAGAACAGCTGATTGCTAATATAGCTTTGGGGTAGGGTGTTTTCAGACTTTTGGGGGGCAAACTTCAAACTTTTTTCTGGCCATGAATGCACATGCCTGTAGCTTTTCTCTTTTTTTCATTCTTGTTTCTGTTCAAAATTAAAAAAATCTAATTTTCTACACACTATTGGGGTATGTTGGACATGAATCGTAATTTCCAAATGTGCTATGTCTCCCTATCTGGAATGAGGGTCGGCCAAATTTCCTCAATATAAATGAACTACAATACTATGTAGTAAGACTCAATGTTTTCATCTGACCATATTTATTCAACAACACCAGTCACTAACGACTGTGATAAACTCACTGCTTTCCTAGATATAGCACCATGGAACCAGTCCTCATCTGATAAGCTGGGTACAGCACTCTTCTTGCCTATGTCTATCCTCAGTTTTTTCTCGGGCACCCTTTCTGGCAGCTCTTTGGGGCTTCTCTCACTACTGCTGGATGAAGATTCACTGTCTGCAGGTAAACTAGCTGTGAAAGGTTCTGAACAAACAAAACATACTGGTCAAGACAAATTGTCAATAAAAATATGGTTTCAACTGCTAGATAGATAGCATGGCACTTAAAATAAATTAGGTTAGTGTTATGAACGTACTTCATTCCAGAATAAACAGGCATTCAAAAAGTGCTAGATGTACATCTTTAATTTCAGTGGCTTTCGCAACCATCTAAATTTCAACTTAGGGATGTATTCTGAATGTACGCCTTTCCATATTATACAGCACTGACAACGTATGATGCCTCACTCAAGTCAAAGACATAAAGCCTTCGAGCTGCCAGGGGTATTTCAGAACAAACACTGATGACTTTTCATGAACAAATCTGACAAAATATCTACCATTCATATTCTAACATATGAAATGACTATATCTGATCACGTGGGCTGCAACATGAAACAAGGTAGCTCAAATATTTCACCCACAGACGGTTATAATAAGTAAACAAAATCCACAAATGATGGTTCAAAAGTTGTCACATTACTAAAATATATACATACATGAGGACATGATAAAGTTCTGGGAATAAGAAATTTCATGACTTTTTCCAAAAGTTTCAAAGTTCATAACTATTTGACAATCCATGACTGATCAGGTTTTTTGTGTTCAACCCAAACTTCCGTCTTTGGCTGTGGTTGAGAACTCAATTTAATGCCAGCTAACCTAGCTATATGGACACCAAATACCTATATGTAAGCTTCATAACTTTGTAAACACACAACTCACTCATATCAAATGCATCCAGCTGTGGGTGAAAACTGAGTTTGGTATCAGTCAATCTATCTATACAGACACTCAACAACTAAGCTTCATAACTTTGTAAACACACAACTCACCCATATCAACTGTGTCCAGTTGTGGATAAGAACTCAGTTTAGCATCAGTTACCCCAGCAATACAGACACTCAAGAGTTAAGCTTGTAAACACACATTTCACTCATCACAAAAGAGTCCAGTTGTGGATGAGAACTGAGTTTGGTATCAGTTAACCCAGCCATACACACATCAAAGAGTTAAGCTTGTAAACACACAACTCACCCATATCAAATGCGTCCAGCTGTGGATGAGAACTGAGTTTGGTGTCAAACAGCAGACTTGAGTTGCCGTTAAAAAGCAGAGGGTTTGTTATTGGTGCGGCTGCTGCTCCAGCTGGAAGCAAAATACATACACATACATTATGTCATGTACTTCACTGCCACACATTCTGCATTAATGTCGGTCATCTGACAACAGTTCATTGCTGACATACCAAACTAACAGGGAAAAAAAAAACCATTAAAACTCTGTCAAATTACACAACTAGGAATCAAAAACACCCCAACAGGATCTGACATTCTTGTGGGTAAATAAGGCTTCTGAAGTTGGTCATTATATATTAATGTACATGTAGAAACATGTAGCAGTGGATTAAATGTTCACCAAAATTGCAGAATATTCTACAACTTAAGGGAGTAATAATTGCGCTTTTGTTCTCAAAGATCTCGGATCCTGAGCAAAGCTTAATTGAGCTTCTTCCCACACCAACACAAAACCACATTTAAATTGTCAAGCCCTGAACTCAATACAGCTTACAAAATTGTCATTCATTTACATTAAATTTCAACAGAAACAAGACTGGATCAGTCAGTGTGAAGAGCTGGAAAGATTTCTGACAAATAGCATTACAGTTTTCGAACAAGGCACAACAGAGTTATCTCTACATGGGGAAAGAGGTTGGAGTTATCTCCCCTTGTGAGATACTAACGACGAGTACTGTTATTTCTCCGTCACACATTTCCCTGTACACTTGGCCCTGACCAGATGACCTGTCTCATGAAACCATATAAGGGGCCTTTCTGACTCACCCTCTGGGTTATCATAGGCCGTTGTCCCCTCAGCTGGGTCCGACAGATCTATCAAGGGAGCCACTGTGTCTCTCTCGTGCATAAAAACTCCTGGCGCCTCCTTTTCAGATGCATAGTTCCCATCTCGGACCTGAAATTCAGAAAAAAATTTACCGTGTCGATAGTTTGTATTATGTCCGCAGGCCTTTTTTCAAACTGGCACCATGTATCCTTTATATTTTTAAGAGCACTCCTATTATTACATATTGCCTCATAACACCATCCATGGGCACAGATAAAGAAACCTAATATTTAACTTGCCAACATAAAGCCACAATTAAGACATTTAAGCTCTTTATAATATTGATGTTTCACGTCATAGGGGAAGATTTAAAGACCTTCATTATGTAATGTGTGTGCACTGACCAAATGTTTGAAAGGACTCACAGGTAAGTTGGACTTGGGTGCCGAGTACTGTGGGAGGGGCGGGACAGGTGGGGGCTGTGATCTTGGGGAGGGGGGACGAGCCCCAGGGCGGTCATTGTAATACTCAGGTTCATCCCCCCAGGCCGACGTCTCGTTGTCAAATAACGGGTTTTCTATTCTGAAATTACAACAGGTGAAAAGTTACAAGCTGATTCTTTAGTATCAAGAAACGTTTGATTGAACAGCAGCTGCACACATGTACAAGTGTATAACAGTGAGCCCAAGCACTTGATAGGCATTGTTCTAGTCTGACTGATAAGGGAGTCAGCTGAGTCTGCATGCCTATAAGCTTTCATAATTTGGGCGTGGACAAACTTTTGATGATTATATGTATCACAGGTCCCCTCACTGACAGAGGGCACTAATGGCCCATGCAACAAGTTCCCTATCACTTGAACCATGAGGTGACTGGTTCCAATCCACCTCTTGCTGGCTCAGCTGTAGGTTTAAGTTTGAATTGAATTTTTTTTTTTTTTTTCAGTACCATGCCAGACTCAAGAATATTTCACTTTTATGACAGTGCTGAGGTTTTACAGCTGAAGGAAAACGGTGTGCCTGGAGTAAACCACTGCCCTCGGCCTGGTTTCTAACAGACTTCCTCGCATAAAGTCGCAGCCGAGCAGCAGGAGCTGGATTCAACCATGAGCCACTTTCCCTGGTCAAGGGCCTTGCACTCCCTATGTGCCAAAGCTGTTGCCATCTAAGCCACTTAGTGACCTGCTTTCAGTCCCAAATAGGGCATATAAATCTGTTGAAGGCAGCTGGTTTCCCTCAGACTCCAATTTCCTCCACCTTTACATTAATACAGTCAATATGTGTCAATCAGCACCTACATGTACACTCACCTATCTGGTACTGTTAAAGCCCTTGGCTGTTGTTTTAAAAACTCCTTAAATCTGAGCTCAAAGGCCTGTCCTATAGTGGTAATGACATCCTCTGCTAGCCCTCCCCCACACTCAAACACGTGACATGCCCGGTGGTTGATCGGGTCCTTAGCTACATACGACACAAAATCTAATGTTTCCTGCAAAAGAAAAACTGTGAGTCGTCACAGTTATCCACAAGCATTTCAAATGTTTCTGATTTATATAAATAATGCTCTACATAATAATGAAACACACTGTCACAGTATGTTTATTTAAATGTGTACACATGTTTTTTAATGTATACACATGTAAATAATTAACAAGCCACATCAGAGAACAGAAGCTTGTTTATTCATTTCAGATTTTTGTCAGATTTATGTCAAATGTCATATGTCAGATTAGTTTACATGTACGTTTTACATGACTGTAAAAGAAACTGAACAAACTGTAATTAAAACGAGTAATGACAACATAAACAAGCAATCAAATGTCTTACCGCATCTCCTCCTGATGCAAAGGATATTCCTGGCATCTGGTGGTTTGCAATGATCTGCAATGGACACAACATACTTGGACTTCATTGCCTTTAAACATACAATTATATCTAACCTGACACCTTTTACAGCAGAGAAATAAAAATATGCAACCATCTGTACATGTATTTGCAAAAGTCTGTGAATATTAAATAAAAGAGTTTGACTCCAATGTGAAGCCTCTGAAAATGGGGCAGCCAAAGCTGCTGTGCTGATGGAGTTGTGACTTACCTCCCCTGATTCCATCACCATTAGACTGAGGCTGTCTGTTGTAATGGTCAGGTTAACATTGGATCCAGCGTGTTGCATTTTGGGTAAGTCCCCTAACATCTTGCTGATCTTTTTTTCAATCTGAAGAAACCGGAAAACATGGGTGTCTTTTCTTGAATCTTTTCAGTAATGCGTCACTTTAGGTGAAAAAATAACTACTTTGGCAAACGTGCATTTTGCCTGTACTATATATTTATCTGATGAGTGTTGTATGTTGTAGCTAATGCATATTTCACTACACGAAGACGTCTAGCATTATGGTGGAAGGAAACCTGGCAGAGCCCTGAGGAAACCCTTGCCCATCTGCAGGTTGCCTGTACTCCTTCCCACACGATTGCTTACAAGTACATGTACTAATTTCTCACATAAAAGACTAAACTTCAAACAAAAACAAAACCCTCTCACCTTTCTCTTTCTGTTAGTTGTCTTCAGCCCAGCCGCCTCAGTCACTCTGTTTATGGCCTCTCTGTAATCACAATATCATGGGTTACAACATGATGTTGGTGAGACGAGTGGGATTGCCTCTATCATAGGGGCCGTGAGGCCCACCACGAAACACCCCATCACACTGAAGGACAGTTCTGGCTGTGCCCTTTGAGACTTTCCACTCGCACCCACTTTGTGGTCTCTCCAGTCCGAACCTCCTTCTTAGCATATGTGTAGTAATTACTCATGATGCCATAAACAAACTTTAGAAATGCTTTTATCCTCTTTATGGAATGGACAACATATTATAATATACAGCAATGTCATTTTTGTTTCTACTTCCTCAAACTTTGAAAACACACTGTAAGGATTGGATGCACAGTAGTAACAAGTTACTGATCAGGCGGAACTGGTGAAACACTCTGCTGAGTGGTGCGAGCACAGCGCCCTGCCGGGTGGTGCAGGCACAGCGCCCTGCCGGATGGTGCAGGCGCAGCGTCCTTCTGGGTGGCGCAGACGCAGTGCCCTTTTAGGGTGGTGCAGGCAGAACACCCTGCTGGGTAGTGCAGGCTCAGCACCCTGCTGGGTGGTGCAGATACGGCCCCCTGCCGGGTGGTGCAGGTACAGTGCCTTTCTGGGTGACACAGGTACAGCACCCTGCCAGCTGGTCTAGGTACAGTACTCTGCCAGGTTACACTTCTCCAGACACAAGCATGATGTATATACTTTAGCTGAATTCTTATTATGTTATATGTTACATGTCAGGATGTTCATTATGTTCAGCTTCCAACTTTGCACACTTTTTCAAAGTGTATGAAAGAATTTGATTTTCCCTGAATTACTGATATCTACACAGGAACCACACAAGAAATAGCACCGGACGATCTTTCTGAATGTTGGTTAGCTAACATTTAGCGATCCATATTTCCCTGCATAAAACTACCGAAAAATGTGAAGATTATTTTGACCTGCCACTTCACAAATAATCTGAGTAGTTTCCAGCATACCTGGCCAGAGCAGTCCTGGTCTCAAAGTCCAGGTTCCTCATGGACTCCTTCACCTCCAGACAACCAATATACTGAGGAGAGAAAATCAAACAAGATAATCAAATATATCACAAACAACAGAAACAACAGAAATTAGGACTTCATCCATTCTCAGAGGAACAAATAGTCTGTCACATGAAACTTCACAAAATTGTAGTATACACCTCCTCTTTGAACAATGTAATGTCTTTTTAAAGATTTACTTATGATGACTTACTTGGTTGATAACTTTGGTGTTTAATGCCTCACTGAAATTTTTTCCACTTATATATCATGAGTAAATTTTGTGGGTGCACAGAGGAAATTTGAAGCGCTTGAACCAAACCAATGTCCAAAGTAACTAATGAACTTTCTCCCATGGCTCAGTTGGTTGCCGTGCTAGAGCAGCATAATGAAACAGAAGCCTCCCACCAATGCAGTCCCTGTGAGTTCAAGTTCAGCTAATGCTGCCTTCCTCTCCAGAAGTACGTGGGAAGATCAGCCAGCAATGTTCAGATGGTCATGGGTTTCCCTCGGGCTCTGACAGGTTTGCTCCCATCATAATTCTGGCCACCGTCATGTAAGTGAAATATTCCTAAGTACGGCATAAAACACCAATCAAATAAATGAATAAATCCCACATGGTCAAGCTAAGAGCGTATGTGTGTATGGAGGACAAGTGGTCTGCCACCAACATGTGTAAGGGCAATTAAAGTCCACCCCCAATCAGGTTTGTCAGACTTACCTGTACTCCATAGCAAACGCCTGTGTCTGGGAGCAGCTGCTTGTGTCTGGATGAATGCTCCCGTCATCAGGTTTGTCAGACTTACCCGTACTCCATAGCAAATGCCCGTGTCTGGGAGCAGCTGCTTGTGTCTGGATGAATGCTCCCGCCATCAGGTTTGTCAGACTTACCTGTACTCCATAGCAAACGCCCTAGTCTGGGAGCAGCTGCTTGTGTCTGGATGAATGCTCCCGCCATCAGGTTTGTCAGAGTTACCCGTACTCCACAGCAAACACTCGCGTCTGGGAGCAGCTGTTTGTGTCTGGATGAATGCTCCCGCCATCAGGTTTGTCAGACTTACCCGTACTCCATAGCAAACACTCGCGTCTGGGAGCAGCTGCTTATGTCTGGATGAATGCTCCCGCCATCAGGTTTGTCACACTTACCTGTACTCCATAGCAAACACTCGCGTCTGGGAGCAGCTGCTTGTGTCTGGATGAATGTTCCCACCATCAGGTTTGTCACACTTACCTGTACTCCATAGCAAACACTCGCGTCTGGGAGCAGCTGCTTGTGTCTGGATGAATGTTCCCACCATCAGGTTTGTCAGACTTACCCGTACTCCATAGCAAACACCCGCGTCTGGGAACAGCTGCTTGTGTCTGGATGAATGCTCCCACCATCAGGTTTGTCAGACTTACCCGTACTCCATAGCAAACACTCGCGTCTGGGAGCAGCTGCTTGTGTCTGGATGAATGTTCCCACCATCAGGTTTGTCACACTTACCCGTACTCCATAGCAAACACTCGCATCTGGGAGCAGCTGCTTATGTCTGGATGAATGCTCCCGTCATCAGGTTTGTCACACTTACCCGTACTCCATAGCAAACACTCGCATCTGGGAGCAGCTGCTTATGTCTGGATGAATGCTCCCGTCATCAGGTTTGTCACACTTACCCGTACTCCATAGCAAACACCCGTGTCTGGGAGCAGCTGCTTGTGTCTGGATGAATGCTCCCACCATCAGGTTTGTCACACTTACCCGTACTCCATAGCAAACACTCGCGTCTGGGAGCAGCTGCTTGTGTCTGGATGAATGTTCCCACCATCAGGTTTGTCACACTTACCCGTACTCCATAGCAAACGCCCGCGTCTGGGAGGAGCTGCTCATCTGGGTGAATCCACCCCCTATCAGGTTTGTGAATAAAGCTGCCCGTTTTTGTCCAGTCAGGGCCTGCCCCTGCTCCCTTTGTCTTGTGCTTCTTGTACTTCTCTTTCACCGCTGCCATTCTGAAAACACAGAGTATCACCAGATTACTTTTGGGCCAGTACACCACACAAACACAATCACGACATGCTAATTTGACTATAATTAAGTAAATGTGGTTGTCTGTTTGCCTCTAGATAAGCTTACACGTTGGAGCCAGCCCAAGCTTATAACTCTTGAATCCTGGAGTAACAGACCGTTGTACATGTACCTTAACTTCTCCAGAGAACCATGATTCAAAAAGTTTGCAATGCAGATATAAACCAATACAACTTAAGCAGTCTAATAAAACAAAATCTTTGATACAGTTTCAGTACAAATTGCCTGAGATGCATATGGTCAGCCTTCCAGCTGGAAAACTGAAGTACAAAATTAGTGAAATCTGAACCCCCTCTTCAAACAAGACAGCCTCAAAAGGTGCTACTTTGGACAGTTGCTGCTGGGATGGTAAAAGCAGAATAAAACAATCATTTCTGAAATCCATGTTTAACATTCAAACTATATAAGTCTTAGTTGTGAGAGGCAACACTTTGAGAGTCATTGATCATGTGTAAAAACAAGCTGATCAGGCTATAAAAACAAGCTGATCAGGCTAATGAGACAAGCAGGGTTACAAGCTTGACAATTTGAGTTGTCTGGTTATGCTGGTACATGAATGTTAACAGTACACTTAAAACACTGCATGTATATACATGTACAAGTACTGTACCATGTACATGTAGGCTTAATAATACCATGGCTACAAGAATAGTCTAACCTGCCAGTTTACAGGCACGACAAGTGGGTAAACAATACAGCGTATCTCAGCCTTCAAAGCATGGCCTTACCGACAATCCCAGGCTACACTGTACAATAAAGTGAAACCGTACACTTCAAACTATTCACTGAAGATTAACAAACAGACCAAAGCCACTTTACAACACACTCACAATTCATGTAGCTGCCAGAGGTTCAGTTTATCAAGTAAAGCTTAAAATGCCATTGGCAAATCAATCAAGGTTACATAGTGAAACAGCCTGAAATGCTATTAAGACACAAAAACATGCCAATCTACATGATTTCAACCCGAATAACTACATGAGAAGGAGCCGCTGGATCTCCATCTCGTCTTCCTCCAGTGTCTCCAAATAAGCATGTCTTGCAATGTTCAAAGAGCATCTGAATGGAATCAGTGGCCTGTCAGATTGCACTGCTGAGAGCATGTGTTAGCATCAGTTCCTGATTGGCTCGAGTTCCCTTAGCCTCAGGTGATTCAGACAAGGAAGTAGTCATCTTTATACCTGCCCCCCCAGAGAGCAGGTAAACAAGGGCAGCTCACCAAGGATTTACATTTTTCATTAATACCTGATATGTGTAACTGATCACTACTAATTCTTAGATCCCAATGCTTCTGGTTAATCCACTTCAGCATTCAATGGTACAAGTAAGACGTAACTACAATACTTCACACATAGGTTATACTGTACCATACCACTACAGCTCATCTGGACTGTTACATTTAAACATGCTGTTTAGGTACCAGTATATTCTGTGCCAGGCATGTACTGAACCTTACGGTTGTCCATTCACCTATATCAGCAACATGTACCAACCCCCAAAAAGTGAACTTTAATGATTCACTTTTTGACCTGGTACATTCAGATACTGGTTAACTAAATAAATGATTTCATGTACACTAAAGTGACAAATTAATGCTTCCAAAAAAACATGATGTAATGTGATATCTGTGAATACACTGAATAGCACAAACATAACAAAGCAGAATTCCCACCGATGTGCTCTACAACTCTCTCAACCTGTACATATCATGATGTCACTCTCAGGTGCACGCATCTTCCTGTACCTCCATGTTCTATTTCATTTTGCAAAACTACAGCAATATCACAGGTGAAGAGGTTGTCAAATCACAGTACAGTACATATGCACCAAGCAAAACTGATATAATAACATACTGGCACAATCATCCACAGTAATCTGATGCACACTCGTTAATCCTTGAGCAGAGGAGATTCCTCAAGCGCTGTGCAACCCTGAGCTCACAGTGTACAAGTATGTAAATGTACTACAGTGCTTAGCAGTGATTTGAACCATTACGCAGAAGGAGGGCAACAAAAGAGTTCAACTGACAGACTTCCAGTGCACCGCGAATCATCATGTAGCACTGTTATAATTACAGGGCAATTAGCAGAGGGACTGTGCCCAGCAAAAGGCCATGCAATATAATTACGCACGTACATGCATATTTGCATAAATTTCTAGCGTCTACCAAGTTAGACCTGTACAAAGGAGTCATGATCCATGCTATTTCATATGTAATTGTTTAGAACGTGGTCAGCATTGTCTACACACCCAAAGGTTACATCTACATATATGATACACAATTAGAAGTTACATAAGTTGTCAGCCATACACGTCATAACATGTTCATACATGTACCCTGATATCTTCAGGGTATCACCATATAGCATCTTTTAACATTTAACCAAACGCTGGATTTAATATCTGTCAAAAAGGTAAAAGCTTGTGCCTAATTATCAGCAGAATACATATCCTCTCCACCTGGCCTAAAGTTAGGGCACATATACACCCCATGCCAACTTATGATATCAAACCAACCTTGTGCATGTATCTGACACAGCATTGGAGAGCTTTACAGAGCAAGATACATGTACAATATATATGTACTATGCGATTAGCAACATCAATCGGTTCTAAATGCCATATAAGAGATTAGTTGGATACAAAAGCATAATCTTCATGCATGTGCCACAGAAACTTATCTAAAAGACATCCAAGTCACAATAATATTTAAACCCAAAAGAGAATGGCCTGTCAATTAACACAAGCAGACCACAAACAAGTATATACCCACCAAAGCTTTCACATTACACAAGACTTCAACACACAGGTTGTTCCAGCAGTACCAATAGTTATGCCATATACTGACAGTATGTATATGTGTTAACATGCTACACTTGGTACAAATTTCATACCCAGAGTCTATCTCTGCAATGGTTCGTGAAGTTTGACCCCTGGGCCGAGGTCGGCAGCCACATCCACACAGCATAGCGCCAGAAAATACCACTCTTGGCTCCTGTATCCCCAGACTTATAATCAGGAGGGCTCCCTTATCTCTGTATCATCTAACGGCTAGCCGTTCATCACTACACATAAGGGTTGCCAATCAGTCCAGGATGAGGCTCGCTGCTTTATATACTAGACACATGTAGCTAATGGCTCAGTCGTAGAATCAAGATGAGTTTCTGTATCAGACAGAGTCCTCAGTACTGTGATACTCCAAAAGCATGCAGCAAAGTTTTCAGTCTCTCAACAACATCCACAAATCACCAGGAGGGTGAAGCACAATCAAAAGGCAACTGCATGCAGACAAGGGGGCATCAGCTTTAGGGAGTACGGGACAGGAATATTATATGTGTCAGGAGCAGCTGCCCCAAAAGAAACATAACTCCTTCACAGAGATTCCAGTCTCAAGGGTTTTACTATTAACATGAAACTCCATCATCAGTTTCTCAGCAAACTTTTTACTGCCAGGCAGGGATAACTTACATTTAGACTATTTTTGACTTGAACCTGTTTAAAGAGGAATCATACAAGTTGTGCAAACTTCTGCCATCGGACAGGCTTTCTCACAGATTTTGCTGTCATTATGGAACCAAGGCACTCATGGCCTTGAATTTTGGGGTACATATACAATAGACTTTGGAGAATATTTTGCAGTACTAATCAACAGTATTGGCCATACACACACACATTTATCATATGTTCAACTTATCTTTTGGAGCCACATAGTTCTTTCAGAGGTCTTAGCTCCAGCAACAATATAAATATACTAGAAACGCTTCTTGGAACACTGTCTATAAAGTGCTACCAACATACTCATACAGCAATATCTCTAAGTTCGTGAAAAAATAAAAATCCAAACATATGCACCAAACGCCATTTCCAAGCTAAAACATGCTATTTTAGTCACATGGTGTACTATGTTTACAATCGTTATCAAAGTCTAACTTGTGCACTGAGCGTATCCTATAGCTAATGACCACTGGTTAGCTTGTAAACCAATGTTTTTCAGCACAATAATGAGCAGTATTACTTTGTAAACAAGACATTTTGGGTTCAGGAGCGCGAATTGAAGACGGGCTACTTTCCGTCATGTTGTTGTTGTTTTGATAACTCCACAGAATGATATGGCTGCCAGCGAGAGCAGGTGTTAAACTTTTTGCTGCTTCAAGGGGTTAGACCTGTTGCTAAGTGTAAATATTAGTAGTATTGCGTAGAGGAAGTTTTGTGGAATGTTTCAAGTACATTCTTACCCCTGTTGGTGAGGATATCAATGGAGCTGTGTGACCGCAATTTATGAGAATTTTATAATTCTGCTGTCTTTTGAGCAATACCACTAACTTTTGTTGCTTAACTTTCCCCATGTGTTAATCTTAAGGACCAGCAAGTTTCAAGGGATAGAGTCACTGGGTCAAGAAATGACAGTTAAATCCTTGAGAAGACCATCATTCCAGATAACAATGGCGAGAGTTGTATCACTGGTCCTTAACTCTGTTAAGCCGATATTTGTGGTTCTGCAACTAAACAAGGTGAAGAAAACTGCTACAGGTAATGTACATATTTCTGGCACTCTTCCAGGCAGGTATAAAAAAAACTTACACCTGAATATGGGGTATCAATATTATCATGATATAGCATCCTCAACTCCTGGCAAACATTTACCAGGATACCAAAGAGACAAACAGCTGGCAGTGGTAACCAACATCAAACACCATCATCAGCTTTAGGAGGCCGTTTTTGCTCACCAGAGTGTTTTCCCACCTGTTGTTATGTTTGCTATTAATTCATGTTGCAGTATTACACAGAACTGTGTACAGTCTGGTACACATGGAATTTGCACATAACAATAAAACTACGACAACCCAATGATTTAAATGTTAAAACATGTAGAGGCGAATAAGAGCAGTATGATTTGTTATCAAACAATTTCCAAAATATTTATTGCAAGGTTTTGATTTGGAAACGTTATCAGTTACTAAGATTTAAACCAAAGCATATTTAATACCTGTACAAGCCATGACCCTGGTAAGTCTGGTGCACCCTAAGCTCCACACATGATATCTAGGGCCATCCTTAAAAAACAGTTTGCTGGGTGTAACCTGACCCCTTAAGAAAAACAGTGTCAGTCAGTAGGGAAATCTTTATAGTTTTATTCTGGCTCTTGAAAAGGATAGAGATTTTAAAGAAATTAACATGGAAAGAAAATAAAAAAGAAGCTTTTATCAAAATACCAAAGAAAACTTTTTAGCAGGGCTTACAGGTTATGCCAAATGAACATACTTTTATGGATCGCCTAAAATAACATTTTCATCAGTCAATATTGCATCTAAAATATTCTTTTGTAAATACTCAAAGACTACAAAATAGGGTAGTCCCACTGGTTTGTTAAGGTATGCTGAAGTACAGAGACAAAAAAAAAAGAAGAAAAGAAGTGTCTGATCAAGGTTATCTATTTAATAAAATACGCGGATAAACCACTCGTCACAATTTACCTGCTCACATTACCTGGGCTTATTTAATTGGTGCAGCAAACCACTACATAGACTTCCTAGTCCTCAAGCTAACAAGAATGAAGACAAACAAAACAGCAATGACAATATTACTCTCAGTTATAGCTGGAAAAAATGTTGCCTTGCTCAGTATAAATGTACAAGTCAAGGTCTTATTTGCTGGCCTTATTCCATGCCATAAAGTGACACATAAATCAGAGCTGCTGAAAACATCCGCAACGCTACCAGATGGCCTACATTACAAATTCAGAAAATTTCTCAGTCTGATGTAAATATAGCTCCAACCCAAATTGCTTGACAACACTGTTCTCTTTACTCTACAGATAGCATCCCTTTCAATGTAATGCAATGCAATGCAATGCAAAGAAAGGTAAACCCGAAAAAGCAGGCTGTAAAATGTCAAAGATACACACATGATACATGTAAAATGTCATTGAAATGAAAAATATAATTGTATCAAAATTAAATACTATTTCCAGGACCAAATCAATCACACAATTTTCAAAGCAATAAAAACTCTACCAATTCAATATGTGGCATTTCGTTATTGACCACTTTGCTTCAGGGAAGATATCATCTACATCTACCCCACAGATGGGAAATCCACTTGCAAAAGTACTCACGATTCTGGGGTTCTTCCCTCATTGAAGGGGTTTCAGCAGCAGAACATCGGTCTGTGTCATGTTGCCACCGAATGGCCAATGCTACAACTCAAGGTTCAGCCTTTAAATGAATCGGCCAGGTTTTTGCCTGTCATTGGCGCTCACATACGTGAGTGCATGTACAATGGCTATGCACGATTTTACAACAAAACCAGTCCAACTTCATCTGGGTGTAGTGAACACTGTCTGTGTTGTAGTCTATCCAGTGCTGCATATTTACATGCACATGTAGGAAGAGAAATCCACAGACTGGAAAGACAGAAGACAAATCCAACTTAATGCAAGTCCCATGTATCTGACTCGCATATATCAGCAGACTGCCAGACAGTCTTGATCAGTAAGTTACATGTAGTGCATCCAACAGAGCCTTTTCAGCATGTCAATAAAACCAAACTGTCAGCATACATGCACGAAGCCAAACTTTCAATATATCTCTGCCATGTTAATCACATTTCACAAAAGAGTCCACCAGACCGACCCTTCGGAACATGGTTTCATGAATTCGTTCAGCATTTCGGCCAGAACACTGTTCGACTGAACCAGACAGAATGGCTAAACTGCTGTCCCTCTGGAATTAAGGAGCCAGTGTTTTGCCTCATGGAATTCTTCTTCATCCGACGCAGACAGGACAAACCTACCTAACATGTTCTATTGAGAGTGATCTCGGATTTGACCAGAGAAGTCCTCCAAAATCTCCTTTCTCTAAACTGCTGTGTTCCCACCAGACATTGTGTTCTTCTAAGACACGTTTTGCCTACCGCTTTGAAAACGAAGCAGACAGCACATGAGTATATCCAACATGCTTTTTGTCCAGTGCTCTGCGCAGTAGATGGTCCAGACAGCATCCAACACGCTTTTATTGTTATTATTGATTTTCTGGGTATTTTTAGAGGGACTTGAGTCAGATACTATTCTCAGAATATATTGTGCTTATCCAATAATGAATCAGCCAGTATTGGATCAACAGACATGATTTAGATACTGCCTGGAAGCTGGCTGTCTCCTCAGCTCTGGCTCCATCTGACCATGTGGAGGTGTATCACAGAACTGTCCAGCCAACTGACCCCCTACTGACCGCTCACTCGTGGACGTCATCAGACATTCCAGCACCATATACAGCCAAGAGTCGCTACACGTTAGCACAGACACCTCGCACTAACCAGTTATTGCACAATTCTGTGCAACATGTGACTCACAGAATTCTCTGGTCATCAGGTAAGGAATCCAAATGTGGAAATTCCCTGCCAGCAGTATTTACACAATACACTGTACATCTTGCCCAATCATTCAGGAATTTCCATGGATTTCATCACCTCTTAATAAAGAATGACTGCTTTGTGCTATGAAAAACACTGATGAAAAACCTTTTAAAAAAACACCCTCATGAGCAAAATTTCACATTTTGCCACATAGCTCAAAACACTGATCAAACATGGCCATATGTATATATTCTGAAAGCTAAATGATTTCAAAAAAAGCTTTTCCTGAAATTTACCTGACTTTAACCTCAATCAAAATAAAACGAAATTTTGAACAAATTCACAGTTGTTTTTCAAAATGCTATTTTTCGCCAATTTTTCAAATTTTTGTTGCCCAAGTAGATGATTTACTATTTAAACTAAAAAACGGTCCCACAGATTTTTAATATTCATCTTAGACTGTTCCGAGTGATCATTTGAAGTTAAAACTTTCAAAAATTCAAAACATTTTTGAAACTTTGATATCCTTTTACCAAGATCTTTAAAACTAGAAAAGATATTAAATACTTGTGGGATTGTTTTCTAGGTTAAGTTTAAACCTATATGCGTGCCAAGTTTCAAAGCATTATGGTGACATATAAAAGTATTTCACCACACAACAGTATCAAAAATAGACTGGCAGAAAAAGACCAAAATGTCTGGAAGAGCATTATTTGCGATAAAATTCACTATTAATTCATCTGCCAATTAATTTTAATCAAGAATTCTTCTGCATTCAGTTAAAATTTTGTGTTAAATCTTAAAACCATGAAATTTTAAACTGGTGTTTTATCTTGACATTTCTGGGCAGAACCTGCTCGAATGTGCTTAAAAACCCCTCCCCCAATAGCACCCAGGTGGGGTGATTAAGCCTGTTGTTTTAATTAACAGATCTGCTGGGGTAGTGTGCACAAGCAGCCAGGCACAGTTTATAGCGGGTTGCAATGCACAATTTTTACCAGAGGCATGTCTATTCACAGCAGGTAACCCCTTCAGTGAGATAATCCTCCTAACCTGGGGGAACTAAGAAAACACATCTGTCTTGGTTCACAACATGTGTTTGTCAAACTTAAGGTATTTATAATTCAAATTTGACTTTCATCTTTAAGTCAGAGGAAAGATAGGTAAATGGAGAAAAAGGATGTGAAACTAAAACCTAATGACCTAATTTCAACTCTGTGGGACTCTTGTATCCTGAAGCACTTACGCATGTAGCTCTTATTTACTGCCGACTTAGATAAGCCTCAAACAACTCAATACTAAATGTACATGCAAAATGACCATCGACTTACTATGACTGGTAAGTTTGAAAGAACAAAATTATTGAACTTTAAACTTCCATGAATTCAGTTTTTTTTTCAATGTTTTGGCAAGAATTACAGAATTACCTTTTCCGCTTCACCTCTTAGGGAGGCTTCATTTAAATTGACAAAAAATTCTAATATCAGTTCTGCCGTCCTAGTGTTCACAGTGTCATGCAGTTGTCACTGATCACACACTAAATCTGTCAACATCAGGTCTTTGCATTTGTTTGTATGTATGTATGTATCTATGCTTGGGTGCTACATGTGGCAATGAGGAGTCCTCAGAATGCATATATATGTGTATATATCCTAATTCCTCAAATTTTCACTTATGTAAGAGCCACTTTCAGTGCAATTTATGCACATTTTTAAATTGATTCTGGAGACAAAACTACATTGGTTGGATTGGCCAGTTTCAGGGTTTCAATAAAAGTATATCGTAATTTTATCAGTCAATAGAGCATAATGCCTTCAGAATATGCTGGAATAAACTCCTTGCAAACTTGTGAAAAGGTTGAAGAATTACAGTATACACTGTGTCTTCAATGTGCTGCCGCCACTGGGACATCACGATGAAGACACCAGACAGGACACCCCACCCAGTCACATTATGCTGACATCAGGCCGACCAGTCATGTTTCCTTGCTTTAACATCTCAGTGCTGAGTGCCATAAGAGAGGCAGCAACAAGTAAGATTTTTGAGGTCTTTCAGGTTTGATCCTGGATCTCCCTACCTCTAGGCAGATGCGCTAACCGCTGTTTTGAATGGTCAATTGGCTGGCAGTCAGTTGAACACTGCTGATGAATGCATCTGTTGCAAATGCTGTGTTGCTTGAAAACTTTCAAAAACGTAATATTTTGTCTCACACTGCAATTTATAGGCATTAAGATTAAGTGCAAAGCCTTCTGCAGAACAAAAACTAAAACTTGTCAAAGCCTAGCAGAAAGTTTGGCCCAGTTTGGGTCAACTGGTGTGGTTCCTGCAGGCATGACGAAACTAGGGATTACTGTGTACACCCAGCTACCATTAATCTACTCCCCACAGAAGGTATTTAACTTAGGAGGACAGCTCTTGCCAGGCAATAAGGTATACAGTTACTCAGAAGGCATCCCATATTACACAGAAAGTAGGGTAATCATTTAACCTGTTCACTCTAGTCTACATTTAACTGTTCACACCAGCTTTTATTAATTTGCTTGGCCAAAAATGTAGATTTACACATCCTGCCATTATTAATATATGTTTATCCTGAGAAGAGTTTTTTTCTTCTTTAAACTTCATTATGGATTACATCTTTCAGAGGCATTTAGAAGTTGAGAGTGGATATAAGTAGTTTGTTGCTACTGATTGTCCATTATGCTTGAAAACCGGTATTAGTATCCATACTAAAACGTCACTTCGAAATAAATAGTTGTTATCCATATAACCTTGCTATGTTATTCATTGTGAAATCTATAATCAGAGTTATGTCTTACCTGAGTTTTATTCCAAATTTGTGTCTTCCCATTGTAACTGCAGTTGGGTTTACATACAGAATCCAAGGTATACAAATCTACATTTACCCAATTTGTGGCGTGCCATATAAGAAGAGTCCAACTAATGAACACATCACCAAGATGTTGATCACAAACACAATGTTCTAGTCTGTTGTTATGATCAAGAATTCAGCCATGAATTGTAAAAGTGAACAAGGAGGGCTACAGTAGACCGAAACACACAGTCGTCACAGAGTATATGGGCCATGCACTGAGAGCCACCAATACACCAGTTACCAGTAGACTGGTGCAGGTAGTCAACTGGTCAGATCAAATCACATCAGATCAGCAAACAATGACTCAAGTCATGCTACATGACTGTGACCTCAAAAACAAACTTGACACCACAAGACACTGCACAGTACTTAAGGATATCCTGCAACTCGTGTCTCTATGACGCATTAGGTAAGTGGTCGTATCACATTTAAAATAGTCAAAATTCATTTTGGAAAGTCACCCAGTCTTCTACCATTTTTTTCTTTAAAATCATTCCCATGCTTTTATTTTACATGTAGGCTACAGCTTTTCAACATGAATGAATAATCTCTTTTAATAACCATTAAGAAAAAAATAAACCCTAAATAATCTAAAATGACTGTCGCTTATTTTTTCTGATTTTGAGAATTCGGATGATTTTAGAAAGTTTTTGCGATTTGTTTGAAGGTATGATGATGCCGTACTAGGAATATGTCAGATTCAGGACCAGAAATAATATTTTATGACACTGATTTCCTCTAAAAATGCACTTTTTTGAATGAAATTTTAGGTCACTGACAGTAAGCAACTTCTAAACATCTCATAAACATACACATACAGTCAATTAAAGAGAACATAAACGTTATACATGAAAAAGTTACAAGAAATGTCATTTACAATACCTTCCTCCTATGATATCTTTATAATGGAGTGCATGCAATAACAGAGCTAACGCTAAAGTTCAAAAATGTCAACACGCCTACACATATATATAACGTAATGCTTAAATTCTTCACCTTACAACATGATGACATGCTGTAAAACCATCCATTATCTTGTTCTGGAAATTTCTACACATATCTGCGTACTGCATTTCTGAGAAGTTAACCTGTTGCACACCACCAACAAAGGAAAAATTCTTTAATGTTTAATGATAAAAAAAAAGGAGAACAAAAGTACCCCTCCAGGTTGCTTTAATCCTAAAATAAGAGCTATATCTGTTGTACATGTATTAAAAACCTCTTCTAAATGATCAGCAAAATTAGTTTTGGCCAATTCGATTTTATGTCTGGCGACTACCTCTGGTAATGTCTTAGCAAAATTAGTTCTATATGCTCCAAAGCTGGATGCATACATTCCCACAAGTCCCACTGTTCCTGTAAACTCCATTACACCATTCCACATCTACTCGATGCAACTGTCACAGCTGGAATATTTTCACATATATTGTTAAGCAACTGGCTGGACGGGGTTTTGATCCTGTTACAAGACAAAGGTAAGAGCTAATGTCAATGCCTGCAGCAAGTGGCTGTGTGGAACAAGAGCCACACAGAAATCACTAGGATTCGCAAACATAGCTGCAGAATGTGCTAGTTCATTTCATGCCAGCAGTCTACAAGTAGATCCTCATATACCTCTATGTGGTACACTGTAAATGTGGAAAAGAAATCACTCAGAAATTTAATTCCTGAATCTATGTGTCATCTTAGAGCACTACTTTTTAAGGCAAACAAACAGATGGGTAACATAGATCTACAAGTTCTATTCACTATATCATACTGTACAATTACCAGGTTTACATGAGCCAACCCACACCCATGCTTTTCCTGGACGCCCCTCCCATGGTTTTGTGACTTTCTGTGTCTCTCACGGGTTCATGCACATACCTCTAAAGTGCCAGTCAAGCTGCAGATGTAATGGATATTTTACCATTGGTCATAAAAACAAATTTGTTTTGATACAAATATTTTGTAATACACATATTATACATACACTTGATTTCATTGCACTATGCTATTGCCATTTTGGCTCATTTTAAAGTAAAAGACAGCTCATGACTGAAGCACTGTTAACTGAAAAGATTACAGAATTGCCCTTTGAATGCAAAAACCTGTTTGAATTTGTATGAATCCATTGCTGAATTATCTTCGTTTGAAGTGTGAAGCATTTAGCTGCTGACTGGGGATCTGTCAGCACCTATGCTTTTAAGCTGATGAGAAATTGAACAATAAATACCAAAAGTTGGTCCCAAATATCCACCATACAAACATATAGTACCCTTTTCTGCTGAACCAAAAAATCGAAAAAAAAAGTATTAAATATTATTATTATAAGCTTTGATGCTTTTTCATCTGATTTTGACATCAATTTTGTTTCCTTCTCCTTTAATGAAGAATCAAATATTTCTATATTCTTTTCAAGGTTATTTGGACTCTGCAATTAAAAAAAAACAAACAAAAAAGGCATGAGAAGTGTATTTCCCACATAAGTACACTGCACATGCATGGCTATGTCCACTGTAAGCCCCATGTAGGCATTGGCTCACATGACTGTCTTACCTATTTTAAACACTTACATCACGAACAGCAGAGCCAGGACCATGTCATGCTGTATGACGTTTAAAGGGTGAAACTTTTCAGCATTCTCCTTGCATATGAACTCCTGCCACTCTGGAATGTATCTGTCATTTTCAAGTGACCTTAATCTTCAGTGTTTCCAAATCACAATGATGTATCAGTGAAATCATACATTTTTGATCACAGTAATCAGTGGGGAAATCACCTTTTTAAACAATTAGAATGTCTGGAATAGGTACTTTTTCTTTACCAGAAGAAGGGGATCAAGAGGTGACATCTGACAGGCTAAATGGGAGAACCAAAATAGCTGAACCCTCATCAAAATTTGGGCCCTGCTAGGGGTTCTTTGATAACTCAAGGATCAAAGGACAAAAATTCTGTTTTGATCTTGTAACAGTAAAGTTCTAAATTTGTCACAATGGTTACTTGATCCATATATACTCTTACAAGACTGAAATAATTCAATTCACAAATAATAAAGGGGTGTGTCGTAAAGCAAACATTTTAGTGGACTTACTAGCTGGAAAGTGTTCATGCATATATGTTCAACATCAGAAACAGGACATTCTGGCCATGGTTTTAAATGATTGAGACTATCATTTATTCAAACTAACAATCATCAATAAAAATGATGGTATCAGGCTCCTTTTATTTTCATTTTTCTTAAAAATTTTGCTCATATCACTCTGCAGAACAGCCAGTAGGCCACAACACTTGACAGTGGGACAGTGTACAGTGGTCACAGCCTTCATGGAGTGACGTATATTTGTGTCCCTTTCTCTTGCAGAAAAGGGGCCAAGTGAATATTTAATGGGTGTAATGAAGTTATAATGTTTCAGTCTGACTTTAATAGCAAATCACTGTGGAATGAAACCAATAACTTGAGCCTAACCGGGCTTTTGGTAGCATGACAGATCAGATAAGGAAGTTACTTCCCCTCAATGTTGGGTTAAAGTTATCTCCCTTGAATTTTGGTTGATTTTTTAAAAAATGCCGAGGATATTTTATAATATAAAATTATATTATAACAAATTATATAACAAATTTTGGGGGTCTGTCAGATTACAGCAAACACAGATAATATTGTGAATGGCCTCCTGTCCCTTCTCTAAATTCCCACACAATGAATCCAACTGACATTTTAACCCTCATAATTCTATAACCAACCTTGATGAAATTGCTGTGTGATCTTAAAATTCGGACATTCGTTGCAACAATGAATCGCTGCAGATTTCTGAACTCAAAGTCGATGGACACAAGTGGCACTCCCAAGTCACCTTAAATGGTCATTCTCGTGCAGCTTGTGAGTTGAGTCTTGAAGGCTACATGTAACTTCTGAACTCATTATTCACACCGGCTCATTAGAAATATCACAACTTTCACAACATATTGACTGCCAAAGCTTTGCTTGGTACCCTACAGCATACCTGTACGAGGCATGTTCAACTACATGACAACATTGGTGCACCCAAAAACCAGATTCGCAAGACCTGAAAAGGCAGAAATCTGCAGACCTTTTACACATGCACATCATTAAAATACTTTAGAACTGCCGATTTAAAATATTTAAATGGAAATACATCACCATATTCTTAATCAATGGAATTTGTTGAAAACATCCACTTACACAGACGTTTTAACAACTGGAGCTGCAAACTTACTACAACGATAAATGTGTGTTATATATTTTTTCATGTCCTTTTTCCGTGAAAATATTCTCTTGAATCATGAGCATTATGCACTGTAATATGGAACCCCATTTTTCTTTTGCCTCACTGATTTTTACAGGTCATGCAGTCTACAGATTTCTGCTTTTTCAGGACCCAAGAATCTGGTTTTTGGAAGCATCTTTGTTGTGATGTTCAACATGTCTGGGACATGAGCAGTGTACCAAGCTTATTTTGGCTGTTGCCAAGCCACCTCACAATCTCGAGCATGGCTCAATTTTGAGAGCCACAGTCATAAGCAAACAAGCGTGGTCAATCTTTTAACCTTAGAGTGAGCACATGGGCACTGACTTTTTGCTCTTTTTAGCTTTATTTAGTCCAGTTCATTCTTTTCTCCTGATTATACATTTATGTAAAAGGAAATATTTTAGGCAAAATCAGATTCTACAGTGTAAATAACTTGAAAATGGCAAGAAATCAGTGGCAGTGTCCTTGCTGTAATGTTAAGAGATAGCCCCACCCAGCTTGTTTACATGTTTTTTGAGAGCAAGGGTTTGCCTATCCAGACAGTCGCACATGCACCTGACAGCCCTACTCCAAATCACGAGGTGGCTTATATGTCAAGAAGACTGTCATATTTCAAATGAGGCAGAGCAAATAAGCAGTTCAGAAGCCAGCCTTCAAGACTCAACCCAGGTACACTGGAATCAATTTTGAGGGTGACCTGGACTGCCACTTGTGTCCATGATCTTTGTGTTCGGAAATCTGTGGCGATTTATTAAGAGGTGGCAGTGGACTGAGTGTTGCAATGAATGTCATATAACACAATAACAAGTCCATCTATATAAGGACTAACAAATCGAGAGCACACAGCTGTCTTGGTAATGGTTACCCTAAACTTAAAAGAACAGATTGATGGGAAACATAATCATGGCTGGAGTAAAGTTAGTCCAAGCGACCTGCATCTGTGTGCGTAACTAATTTAATATACTGACAGGTAATGCATACAGATGTCAGACCGAAAAGGCTGGTAGATGTTGTGGGTGGCTTACGACCGCTTGGTCGCTGCAGTACTGTCTCCCTTCTATTTCCTAGTATATCCAGTACGCATACTCACGCAGTTACTAGAAAGTTTAAGCCTAACCCACTGGCCCACGCCTTTTATCAGCATAGATTTGTCTGTACACTTTGAAAAGGGCTTGGGCCCCCCCGACCCTCTTTTGTACGCCTGCAAGGGGCCTGTCGCTGAAACCCTAGACTTTACCATATCCAAAATGACCGTACAACAGTTGGGGGCTCGACATGTCAATTGCAATTGAGCCCTCATCCCTTTCAATTGTTCAAGCCCTGTAAATCTAAATGAAATGTTATCGTTTGACACATGGCAATTCGGTTCTTGAAAAGAGATCCTTGACCAACTGTATTTAATCTCAGTCTAAAAACGGTCTTACCTAAAAGTGTCCTCGATTTGTTATTGCATAGCGGTATCCTTGGACGGCGGAGATGTATCTTTAAAATTCGTGATAACATTTGACAAGTTCCAGGAAGTGATTCATCCATCCATGTCTGCTGCGACACGCATGCTCCAGCGTTGAAATCACTGGTGATGCAAATTAACGGACCTAAAATACGAGAAAAATCTATCACATTTTGTAAGAATATTCTACGCAGATGCTTCCACTATTGTAACGTTGCAATCAGCATTTTCTGTAATGAAATTTTACCATAAACTAAACAGATCTATACGTCTTTATTTTTAAGGCATGGCCTTCCTATATTTTGTTTAGTGCTCTATTTTTATATGCTCATTTTCTCAACAACTCGGTGGTTTTTGCCGGTATCTTTTAACATTCAGTATCGTTAGGCAAATTCCCGAATATGGGAGATGTCAAGCTTTGACTGGTACCTTTTCTGACAATCACCACAATGTACGAGTGACTAAAGAAAGTGAACAGAATCTTCTACAAACCAATCAATGTATGCCGTTTTAACCACGTGACTTACCATGCCCAATCATAAGCTGTTGACTCTTTTTAAACCACATTTCATTCGAAGTCCACGAACAGGAAAGGTGTTGTTACTGATATCTTATCCAAGTTCTACCTCAACTATGGCGCACAACAAAATTTATTATTCAGACAAATATTGTGACGATTACTATGAATATAGGTGAGTATGATACACCTTGTGAAAAGAGCTGTTAAAAGATGAAGTTGTGTATTAAAATGTCTGAAGAGGTTAAGTTCTATCGAGTGGGGTAGAGCCCGCGCTAAAGCCAGCAAGCTTTGGCATGTCTACCACTTCACCAATATCCAGCTTTGCATAATTGTATTTCCATATTGTATTTAATATTTGACAATAAGATGTGTTATATTTGGTTTCATTTAGTTAATGTATGGCAATTTTTTAGTCAAGAAACAAAAGCATGATGTACTCGCTCAACATATCCTCAGAGTGAGAGAAATATGACCAAATACCCTCATCCTTGTGAACAGATATACTCAAAATTAGACCATCGAGATGGACTCAGGGGGATATTTTAAAATTCTGATATTCATTGCAACCGGGAATCCATCATCCATACTCCAAAAAAAATCGCCGCAGATCTCCGAATTCAATGTCTATGGACATAAGTGGCACGCCAGCTCACCTTTTTTGCCCATTTGTATGGCATTTTCCACATGAATCTGAATCTATCTTCTTAATTCACTACCTTTACTGCTGAAAGTAATTAAATGAAACGTACCAAATAGTTCACTGTTGGCAGCCATTTTGAAAAGTCTCGTAGCTTACTCTTGGTCCTGAAATGTAACAGAGTTCTGGTTTGGAAAACATCTTGAAAACTAAGATGTTTTCATTGGCGTTTGTAGGTTGCAATCCAAATCTTCATAATACAACCAAGAAAAGCATAAAATTTTTCATTTGCCAGTTCAGTTTGAATATACGTAAGTTCGTCATGACACAAGCGCGGACCTCAACGAAGGCAGTTCAGTCGACTGCGACAATTTTTTTGAGTTCGGGCAATGGACTCAGGGTTGTGATAAATGTTAGAATTTCAAAGTATCACCCTGAGTTCAACTCAAATTCACAGGCGCTTCAAACTAGCCCGTAAACCCTGTATGTGCCATATACCAACCTCCTACATATATATAAGAAATAAAGGTATGAAACGACTTTCAACCGGCACCACCCAATTGCTTAGAGATTCGAGAAATAAAGCCTTCATCCTCCAGATTTTCCGCTCGTTTCTCTGCCTGGGGCTATTATCTTCTCAAACCACTGTAAGTATTTCCAGTTCAGTTGTATTTTGTCCCAGTACTCATGTGCTATCTGAGCCCATAAGACATTGGGTGTGTTCACGTGCCATCTTTCTCTGCTCTTTCCCACAATGCATTGTGTAACTCGATATTAATTCAGGGTATACTTAGAGAAATGACCACAGACAGGTTTTTCAATTTAAGTCTTTCACTGAAAAACACCCATAAATGTAAAGTATGTATGATATTGTTAACATTTTTTGAACTCAAGTTATACATTGTTCAAGCTGCTTCTGTGTCAGACATGGTTATTTCCCAAGCGGAGATACCACAGCCATATTTCTGTCATATCAGAAGGTCATTATAAAGCCTGTTTTAGCAGAGCATTTACAGTGGGCATGGTAATTGGGTCATTCAGATTTCTTCAGGTCACAACTCATCAAACCAGATTTTCACTGGTAAACCGTTTCACTGCTTCCTCAAGAAAAAATGTGGTAGCAGGTGTGACCTCTCACTGAAACCTGAAATTTTGCCCATGACCTACATTTAGTTGTACATGTTGCTGAAGTGTTCTGTTTCAAAGTTTGGAACAGAGGATAATATCGTACCAGAAATGTGTAAGTTTCAGCTTTGACAATAGTATTTTGACATTTATATACCTTTAAAAATGCACTTTTTTGTTCAAATATTAGGTCATTTGTCATACATGTATGTGCACATACTGGATCTAAATTTAGAGCTCTCCAAGTGATCCATTCAGTGGACTGTTATGGGGGCAAACTAGAGGCCCTGGAAGAAACTCAGGCCAATCATTCAGGCTACATCATGGTTTCCTCCTTTTATTAAAGCGGCTGTGAAAAATTTTGAATGTAACGTTAAGCTACAGTGAAATAATAAAAAAACAAAAAAGACTTGGGAATGATGACACGTTTATCTGCCCTTTGGAGTTCTGCATATCAGTGGAATAACCATATCCTCATGGTACAATAACTTGGTGTAGATGTGCACAGAATCTCGCTCTATTCAATCTCACATTGGTAACAAAAAACAGCCGCTACATATACATAAATTTGGGGACCACCTCACTGGCCTGGTGGTCAGAACCTCCACCTCTGGGTCAGGAGGTCCGGGATCAATTCCGGGTCAGGTTATACAAAAGACTTTAAGAATGGTACTTTTTCTTGCCTTGCTTGGCGCTCAGCACTCCGAGGTTGGAGCAGCGATACAGTACTGGCTGGCCCGGTTTCAGTATAATGTGACTGGGTCGGGTGTCATGTCTGGTGTCTTCGGCATGATGATAAAGTTGCAGCAGCACTTTGGCGGAATGGACTCACCCTACCACAAGGAGGCACTGTATATCTACATTCTGTGGACCCCTCCTTCTCACATGACTGAAAAATTGTTAACTACGACGTAAAACTCCAAGCATACATACATTAGTTTGTTGGTAACCGTGTTATGATGTATGGTGTGCTGTATATCTGGTTTACAATAACATTTGATTTAATGTCGATCCTTCAGTTATTGCCAGCACTATTCCTTCATCTTTTCATTCAGCTCATTTCAGTCCATATGTTGATATTTCATTGATTGCAAACCTGCCAAACAACCCGCACATTAACTGGCATATAAACCCTATACGAACTTCACTCTGTGGACTTAAATGTTCATGATTTAAAATAAACAGAACAACTCACCACCACAGAAAGATTCTTGATTTTTTTTTAATCTAGCAATCAAATAAATTGGAACCCAGTCTCTTTTAAACATTGTACATTTAGTTGCTCTTCTGCTTGCAGACATGTAATGCTACCGAAAGAAATAGCCAAACTGGTGCCCAAAAAGACATTAATGTCTGAAGCTGAATGGAGGAGGATAGGAGTGCAGCAGAGTCAGGGCTGGGTGCATTATATGATACATGAGCCAGGTGAGACAGGGCTGGGTGCATTATATGATACATGAGCCAGGTGAGACAGGGCTGGGTGCATTATATGATACATGAGCCAGGTGAGTCAGGGCTGGGTGCATTATATGATACATGAGCCAGGTGAGTCAGGGCTGGGTGTATTATATGATAGGTGAGTCAGGGCTGGGTGCATTATATGATAGGTGAGTCAGGGCTGGGTGCATTATATGATACATGAGCCAGGTGAGTCAGGGCTGGGTGCATTATAAGATACATGAGCCAGGTGAGACAGGGCTGGGTGCATTATATGATACATGAGCCAGGTGAGACAGGGCTGGGTGCATTATATGATACACAAGCCAGGTGAGTCAGGGCTGGGTGCATTGTAGGATAGGTGAGTCAGGGCTTAGCTCAATCTATGATACACAAGCCAGGTGAGTCAGGGCTGAGTGCATTGTATGGTACCTGAGCGGGCTGAGTCCGGGCCATGTGCATTGTGTGGTTCCTGAGCCGGGTGAGTCAGGACTGGGTGCATTGTGTGGTTCCTGAGACGGGTGAGTCAGGACCGGGTGCATTGTGTGGTTCCTGAGCCAGGTGAGTCGGGGCCGGGTGGATTGTATGGTACCTGAACGGGTTGAGTCGGGTCCAGGTGCATTGTGTGGTTCCTGAGCCGGGTGAGTCAGGACTGGGTGCATTGTGTGGTTCCTGAGCCAGGTGAGTCGAGGCCGGGTGGATTGTATGGTACCTGAACGGGTTGAGTCGGGTCCAGGTGCATTGTGTGGTTCCTGAGCCGGGTGAGTCGGGACTGGGTGCATTGTGTGGTTCCTGAGCCAGGTGAGTCGGGGCCGGGTGGATTGTATGGTACCTGAACGGGTTGAGTCGGGTCCAGGTGCATTGTGTGGTTCCTGAGCCGGGTGAGTCGGGACTGGGTGCATTGTGTGGTTCCTGAGCCAGGTGAGTCGAGGCCGGGTGGATTGTCTGGTACCTGAACGGGTTGAGTCGGGTCCAGGTGCATTGTGTGGTTCCTGAGCCAGGTGAGTCGGGACTGGGTGCATTGTATGGTCCCTGAGCCAGGTGAGTTGGGGCCGGGTGCATTGTGTGGTTCCTGAGCCAGGTGAGTCGGGGCCAGGTGCATTGTGTGGTTCCTGAGCCAGGTGAGTCGGGTCCAGGTGCATTGTGTGGTTCCTGAGCCAGGTGAGTCGGGACTGGGTGCATTGTATGGTCCCTGAGCCAGGTGAGTCGGGGCCGGGTGCATTGTATGGTCCCTGAGCCAGGTGAGTCGGGGCCGGGTGCATTGTGTGGTTCCTGAGCCAGGTGAGTCGGGGCCGGGTGCATGGTGTGGTTCCTGAGCCAGGTGAGTCGGGGCCGGGTGGATTGTCTGGTACCTGAACGGGTTGAGTTGGGTCCAGGTGCATTGTATGGTTCCTGAACCACGTGAGTCGGGGCCGGGTGCATTGTATGGTCCCTGAGTCAGGTGAGTCAGGGCCAGGTGCATTGTGTGGTTCCTGAGC
This sequence comes from Acanthopleura granulata, assembly GCA_016165875.1. Classification (NCBI taxonomy): domain Eukaryota; kingdom Metazoa; phylum Mollusca; class Polyplacophora; order Chitonida; family Chitonidae; genus Acanthopleura; species Acanthopleura granulata. The sequence goes on from JABBOT010000008.1 coordinate 7,131,819, forward strand.
CAGGTGAGTCAGGGGCAGGTGCATTGTGTGGTTCCTGAGCCAGGTGAGTCGGGGCCGGGTGGATTGTCTGGTACCTGAACGGGTTGAGTTGGGCCCAGGTGCATTGTATGGTTCCTGAACCACGTGAGTCGGGGCCGGGTGCATTGTATGGTCCCTGAGTCAGGTGAGTCAGGGCCAGGTGCATTGTGTGGTTCCTGAGCCAGCTGAGTCGGGGCCGGGTGCATTGTATGGTGCCTGAGCCAGGTGAGTCGGGGCTGGGTGAGTTGGGTCCGGGTGGATTGTATTGTACCTGAACGGACTGAGTCGGGTCCAGGTGCATTGTATGGTTCCTGAGCCAGGTGAGTTGAGGCCGGGTGCATTGTATGGCCCCTGAGTCGGGCCGGGTGCATTATACAGTACATGAACCAGGTGCCAGAAAGGGACATCAGACATCAACATTCCATCTCGAAAGCTGTGTATTGACACAGAAGTGTTTTTGACATTGGAAAGTGCAAAACCTGTCCACACCAGTCCATCCTTAAAAAACTGTCTGTTTTGCGTAACCTGACCCCGTGGGAAAAAATGGGCAGGAGGGATTTTTTTTTTTCTGGCTCTTGAAAAATATAGGGATTTTAAATAGAGAGAGAAATAAAAAAAAATCTTTTGTGAAAATACCAATAACAACCTTTGAGTAGGTCATTTTTTAAAGGGTCTATCAGGTTACACGCAACAAACATATTTTTTAAGGATTTAATTCTGTACATGCATCTTGCAGCCTGAAGTAGACAGTTAATGTTTTCATGTATATATGTTAACTTTTACTGTGCCAAAGCAGTACACTTAATAAATGATAAATTTACAACCATTTTTTTTTTTTTTCTTTTTTTTTCTTTTTTTTTTCTTTTTCAGAACAACATATTCTGTTGTTTAGGCGGCCAGTTACAACTCCTCCACCGGAATATTAGACTGACCAGCAGGAAGTGGGCAGTTAGTGCTTATACCCATTTTACCACCCTCATTCATGAAAAGTTCCCACGACTGTGATTGTTGGAGGCACTGGTTTTACTGCCATCCCGGCGCCACTGTCGCCGGATATTTGCCAGCATCTGGGTGGAGCCGCACCTCTAGTCCCCAGTCACTAGAGCTCCTGTTGGACTCGGTACCTTTGCTGACCCACTCAGCTCCTGTGTGGAATGTACTCTGGGATGTGACCTGTATATATGTGCATAGTGAACAAGAGATTTCTGTAATGTGGCCCTGTGTCTTCCTTTCACCTGTATGTTTCTTTACTGTCTTCACTCTTTTGTATGTATGTGCCTGCTTTCATCTTGTACCAAAGCATCTTCATTCATTGTCTATCACCAACATTTTCAGTGTAGTAGTACACAATACAATAGGACTTAAATTACAAAATTTGAGTGAAATTTTCATGTACAGTGTGCAACCCCAATCAAAATTTAATGTTATTAAAATTAACTTTTTTAGATTAATCATGGACATTGAAGAGAAGGTGTGATAACAGAAATATTTGGATTTAAAACTTTATGAAACCTTCAATCATGTCACCGAAGATTCTTGTAATAAACTTCTCTTTACCTGAAATTTGTTGTCTTGGTGAAATTAGATGTGATGCCGTGGTTTCAGAACTCGACAAGTTAAAGCTGACTGACATATCTCTAATGTGACGTTAATCCCAAATCATCTAACTGCAAAGAAGGTAATCTCCTTGTGTAAGTCTGCCATTTCATTTTCTCTCCAACCGTTTATCTCTCTGAATTCTCACCTGCCAGGTGTATTGCTGATGACTCAACGAAGTCCAGTGGGGAATACTTGACTTTGTATGCTGCGTTGGCAAGTTAGACACCGTTGTACTCACTGGTTCATTCTGAGATTAAAGAAGTTTGAGTGGGCCTGAGTTGACTGGGTGTAAGGGGGGTGACAATCTGATCAGAACAAGATGGCCCTGTTAGAGCCTGAGGTCTTGACAGGCCATAGGATTGATGGCTATACCATCCAGTTTCTATTACCTTTTGTAGAAAACCTGAAAAACCCAATCAGGGGAAACCTGACAAGTAGACAGCTTCGTGTGTGCATTGGATACTTGTGCGCAAATGTACATGTGGTCAAATTTCAGTGAGGAATTTTCATGCTGTACATAAAGGGCCAGATGCATATAAAGAGGAATAACCACACTGTGGTGTGGACTTGTCAGACAATTGTTATTCCTCTCTTCCTAGTGTATAAAAATTAGTATGCCTATCAGCAGGTGTAGCTCATTATAGCATAAGTATACGAGGGATAAAATTATTCCATGGTGTAGTTTAAATCTTTTGTGAAAAGGAAAGTTTTTTTTAGATGTCTTTGACGCATCCAGCTGAGTGATGTGGGTAACAATGGGGATTAGCATGTGAGAGCTAGTCGCTGAGAGGATTAAACACTTAGCTTTTAATCTTTGAAACACAAGATGCAGGTTTAATTCCGATCTTGATCAGGGAATTCATAGATTCTCTTCACTCCAAGCATTTTGGTTTGACATGGGTGAATAAGTGTCCGAAGGTGCATGTGAGGCCACTTGGGCTGTTTAACCTTCGTTGAACATGAATTATATGTTCCACCTGTATGTGGATGCCTGTACATCACACCAGAGAAAGATCAACTTATTTACCTAGGATCGATAGTTTGTCCCAGACACTGATCACTGTGTAAGGGTCCGTCCACAAAGTACATACTCCGAAATTCCAAAATTTGTTATCTTCCCTCCATCCTGTGCGCATCTAGTACAAAATTTCTTGACCTCTCTTCCCCCACCTCCCACCCCCAGAATGTAGAACGCTGAATTGCCATGTGGGTTCATAATACAGGAATGCCGTCAATGCAACATCTATATGACAGTTGATAATGTACTCGCCGGAGTGATCTCCCCTGAGTTTAGTGTGGCCTCAAAGCCTATTCAATGGTGGTGACAGCAGGCCACACACCACAATTTCCCATTTACTTACATGTTAACGTTTGGTCTTACAGTACCGTCCCTAAATCCGCAAGCCCAAAACACTCCAGGCCTGATTGTCCTTGTTCCCTCAAAAAACTCCGGCCAAATTCCTGATAGGGCATGACCAATGAAATTTTTTGCTGACGGATCAAACCCACCCAGTCAGGTCAGTGAACTCGGATTTCTCACTACTTTTGCCTTGTGTGCATCCGCCTTCATCTCCTGAAAAACACACAAATTTATGCCTGGAATGAAACTTTGAAGCCTGTCCTACAAAATTATCCCACCCAACAAGCAGAAAAAATGAAAAAGGGCAGGCCAGGGGAGCAAAAGAAAATACCTAAAAGTAGAAATGAACTAGCTTCATCCTTCCAGACCCGGAAGCATTAATTGTGGTGTGTAGCCATCTTAGATAGTTTCCAGCACGAGGCATATTATGACTTTATACCTCGGCAGGTTACACGATTCGGGGAATTAAAATATAACAGGTGATTAAGAACTTAGAAAAGAAAAATGAATGGCTGTAGCCCAGACTTATATGTACCTGGCTATGGTAGCACAGATGCGACATTTTCCTATTTTTGTGAAAGTGAAAGACAGTTGATGTTCTAAGTTAAGTTTGCCAAAAGGATTGGGCAATATTGTGTTTATTTCGGTAAAGGATTTTTTTAACGGGTACTACGACAGTGGAAACTGACATTTGACCGTGTTCCGCTGCCTAGCATGAAATGCAGCCATTCTGTCTTGGCTGTGACGTAATTGTTGCAAGCTCGGAACATTCTTGTCGCTTGAGACCAGTAAGCTGCTAGGTTTGTGTTGGTAACTTAAGTATATATGTAGATTTATAACTTAAAATGATCAAGAAACCTTCTCCCACCAAGACACAGTGGTCTGCAAATACTTTGCAGTGTTATTCATCCATGTACTTGTTATAATTCAAACATATACCATTAAAACAGTGTGCTGTTCCTATTACATGTTACGACTCAGAACATTTACGTCACAGCTTATAAACCGCTGATATCTCCTGGCTCTCTGATTGTTCAATTCGTCATAAGCTTAAAATTACGAGTGCCTTCAGATCCCCAGTCGGCGGTACAATACTCCACACTTCAAATAAGATAATTTAGCAACGAATTCATACAATTTCAAACAGGCTTTTCATTCAAGAGGGAATTTTATAATCCTTTCAATGATCAGTACCTCACTTTGATCTGTCTTTTACTTTAACTTGTGTAACCTTTCCAATATTCACCTGGGTGAAACCGTTTCCATCCCGGTGAGAACCTTTTCGCCCCCTTAAGAATCTCTTCACCAAGACGGAAACTCACGTGATACAATTAAGACGCCTCGTTCTTGCTTCCGTACAAGTGAACGATTACTGAAGAACGTGCATGAGGAAAGAGAAAACATCTGTTGTCTACTGTTATAAGACGTACCTGAACACTCTTTTCCGCCATCTTTGAACCAGAATGAGGTATCAATAGGCCACCGTAATGTAAGGATTAATGTAAACAGGTAACTTGATGGGATTATGGCAGCAGATCGTGTAGTTGGTCTAATCGCGAAGACAAAGGAGGTGGGCGTTCAGTCCTGGCTTTGGACCGGTCGTTAGCTCTTAATTCCATCAATTAATATGGTTTGCATATCTTCACGTCACGCGTGAGAAACTTCGTCAGTAACTATCCAAAGGTAATTCGCTTACCTGAGGCATTTCAGTTTCCCCCGACAATGCATGCAATAAGTAATCGGCGACTCTTCATGCAATTCCACTTTGCAGCCTACAAACTTTTGGTCGCTGACTGCTTTTCCTACAATTATGGGGTATATCCGTTCCATGGATTAATGCACTGTACACACATCTATATATATGTTACACCTGGGCCAGTTAACTTACCAAAGGAAAGGATCAGGGGCATTCCGATTTCCTCTATCAATACAACATACCGCCATCGTGAAACATTACTTGAGAATGGCGTTAAGCATCAATCAATCGATAAGTTAAGAAGCGGTCGACCATACTCGATTGCTGTTTGTGCAGCCTGGCGTTGGCGGAAGACAACTTATCGTCCATCATGGTTGTGTATGTGTATGTCTGGTAGACGTGGGGAGTTCGTTCAAAGGTCGCATGTCTTTCCCGGGCACTACAGATTCCTCTAGCAATAAAACAGACAATAATCGTAGTTAAGTGAAATATTCTTGAATTATCCAACGCTTAAAAAATCAAATAAATAAATATGTAAAACCCCAGATGTTTGTGGCTGTTCATATTCGGCTGTGGGCTTCGGGGTTTATCACTACATTTTCCTGGTCAGATACCAAATGCTGCAGCGGTTTTGCTTTTCTTCTCTTTGACACCGACGACTGTAAGATATGTCTTGAAAATAGTATTCCATCGACAATTTATGAGTAAATAAAACAAATGTAGCTGAATTGATAGCTATTATGACAGTCAGTGAAATTCTAGAATATTTGGGCCACTTCTACAAAGCGCCTTATGGGTTATGCTAAAAGAATTACCATGGCAACCAAAACGGAATACGCTTTTACAGTGTATAAACTTAAAGACCGCTAAATGTGAACATCTCCCCCGAGGTACCTACGTTCGTCCTTGACTGTCTTTAATGTAACATTTGAAGAGATATTATTATTATAATAATATAATTATTATTATTAATCAAGCTTGTGAAGTCGACCTCAATACATGGAAATTTCTCATTCCACTGTTTGTATATTATACAGCTGTTAATAGCACACCTATCTATATTTTTGGCTATTTATGGCTATGACCATATTCTAGTCGACATAAAGTCTTCTGCGTTACACTTGGGACGAAAGCGTACAAATGGAAAGCTGGACAGATATCTTTACCTCCTGAAACAAAACCACTTGTCGGCCTACCCATCTTAACATAACTGCGAATACAGCTACATTATCATAGATGATCCCTAACCCGTTATTTATCCTCTGGTTTCCAACAGGGGAGTTTTCAGTTTGAACTCTTTTATCGATGGAGGTTAAAAAAGTACTACTGTGCAATGTGACTCGTCAGAAATGTTAGGCAACTTTTGCTGATATTAATTCACTGATCATCTGTCTCGCTGTGTCCCAGAGAGACAAATAACACTTTTTTTCCTTCATAAACGTCTTAGGTTCATAAAAATTCATCTATTAAATTTTCTTCACGGCCCTTCTACTCTTAACAGCTTTTTTGAAACTTTTTGTCCGACGCCAACGTTATAGTAAATGTAATCAAAACTAGTTGCCTTACATTTTTAACGGGTCACGTGGTACAGTAGTACTTTTACTTGATATATGAAAGAGTTCGAACTTGAGTGAACGGTTTCAATCCGATGTTAGATGTGGCTGGGGATATGAACATCTCCTAGTCGACATCTAACTGTCTTCGTTACACTTGCTTCAGTGTAGTGCTGGGTTAAAATTGGGACGAAAGCAGACAGATGGATCACTTCTGAAAATCCTACCATTGCACATATAGGCCAATCTTTCCCAACACCCATGAAATACAAAAAAAGGAAAACCCAAGGCAAACTGTATGCTGAAACCAAGAGTTTTATTGGTCTCCCAAACAATGTGTGTCCTTACCTTCTCCATGACCTTAAATGGCGTCTTACATAGTTTTTAACTACACCTCAACAATGTGAATACAACATAGTCTTACACTCAACTGGATGTAAGTACATATGCTTATAGTGTAATCTTCAAAACGACTCTGCATCAAAATGAAATAGTAATCTCAACTTCCCCATTCGCTATCAAAAGATTTAATACAGTATTTACATGGCGAATGCCTGCTCCAGTGATCTTACATATGAGTTTACTTCTTATATCAGTTCAGCTGTATTAGCGTTTGACACAGAACCGTTTAACGCTTCGGCCACCTGAGGAGCATAGTGATGTGCGACTGTAATATCTGGCGCTACCCGGAGTCCACCAACCTACATGCAGCATTCCATCTGTCATTTTAGTTACATGAGGTGAATGTGTAACAGATATAGCCCTCTCTGGGGTCTTTCGCCTTCAAAGTTGCCTAGTGTCACCAAATATGCACGTAGAAGGTCATATGTAACGTTACGTTATCATCTAACGTTACGTTGGACACTGGCCTGAACAAATAACCTGTACTGAGATCAACACCACACTGTCTAGCATTCTTCATGTACAAATCTAGGTCCTCAACTGGACACAGACGCGGGTCTTGTTGCTTCTTAACAATAAAAATGTTACTTTGCCCGTTGCTTCGGAAGATCTTACCAAATGTGTGATTAAATACATATCCGGATTTATCCGGCAGTGTCCAGGCTTGCTGTGATGCTAAATCACTAGCACGATCTCCAGCGAAAAAGCTAGGTTGGAAGAAGGCTGGATTCCTATATAGCACAAATCTCTCTCTTAAAGTAACATCTGGACGAGATAGCTAACTGCGGGTATAAACTGCATGTCTTTTAAGTTTTGATGGAAAAATTGGTTTTGCTTGAATCGACAAGACGTGAGCTTTAGAGTGTTCTTCTTTATTACTTCTAATGTACTGCTTTACACTTATTGCAGTGGCCGGTTTTCCACTTTGTTTTCCTATATCCCACACTATCCTCCTCCCGATTTCCGTGAATGCAGCTATAAGATGTTAAACAACGCCATCAACACCGCCAGCAGCAAGTCTAGTCGGACATAAACAATCACAACGCAAACCTTCCTGTAATGCACCGTTTGTCTGCACTTGCCAAAAATTTGCAATTGAGTGCATGTATTTTCGATTTACCGGTTTTGTCCTTCCATGCAAGGAACCTTCTTACATCCTGAAGGTTACAAGAGGCCAAAGACGGCTTATGGGTAATATCTTACAAAGTTCCACAAATGTTTCTACAATTTTTTGACGTTTCCGAAAATATGGTTTTTGTGCCTTCTTTCTAACCATTGCAAACGGTCATCAATCGCGCCAGGTCCAGAACAGGTTTGGAAGTCAGTGCTGGCTGAAATCATACAGAAATATAAACCCTTAGAAACCCAGCCCTGACACCAGACCAGTTTTTGTTGGTATTCTTAATACTCCAATATCTCCCAGGTTACCCAAAACAATGTAAGACTGGCTGTGGCTGACAAGTTTTGACCACCGTACAGGTTTGTCGTCAAACACAGGAACAACAACAGTGCATAGCTTTACCCGCTGTTCTGACAAAAAATTCAACAGTGGGGAGATAAAGGAAAATGGGGAAACATACATGGGTTTATTTCTGATTTTAAGGGCTTACCACGTGAGTCATGCAAGAGTTGGAATCAAGATAGTTTAAATTCACAGAGTGAGGGTCCTATGCTTTCTCAACAACCTTAAATATGCTCTTCTAGCATAGAGTCAGAACTTTTCAAACCACGGGATGGTCGATCTGCTGGGTTATCACAAGACCTGATGTATGACACGTGTAGGTCAATATTGTGAGCAAAGACGTATTGAAACAGTTCCTTTGTGATATCATTGAATCTAGTCCACCCTGCCTCTGCCACACACTAAGCAATGACATCTTGTCAGTTAAGATATCTACCCTCTTATTTGATTCCTGACCCATTGACCCAACTACTTTCAACAGAGCCTAGACCTCCTTCGAATGAATCGGTCTCTTGTCCCCCGGGTCCCCAAAACCTACTAGCTACAAGCCCTTAAGCGCCCCTGACAAGACTACCCATGCGTACTTAAAGCCAGTTGCATCTGTAGCAATACACACGTGTTCATGATAACTTCACACAACCTCCCCAGGTATCAAGAAAACGCCAGTGTTCAATCTCCGTTTTTAACTTGCCATCAACTGGGACACTCCTACTATGTTTACTACCTGACGCTATTAAATTGCTTACTTTGCAAGTGTGCAGCCTTGCAGCTGGCATAGCAAGGTCCACTGAAACACATTTACATCAAACCACTGGAGGGTCTTCATTCTTAATCAGTGCTACATCGAAGAATTGTTTCTCTCAACTCTATAAACTTGTCTTTCTTATCTTCTGGGAGGATGTACGCCTGTCTCTCTGAGTCTGTAGTAAATCCCAAATACTTGACCGATGTAGAAGGGTGTTGACAGATCTCCACAAGTTCGGCGTGTAACCTAGCCTTGTTAAAATTTCAAGAATAACATATACCACCGCCAGGTTAGAACATTTTGGCCAGCACGGGACACTAAGTTTGTAACAGCCATTCTATCATCAATACATTGAGTGACGTTAACACTTCGCGATAGATTGTGACAACCATGCCTATAGACTGATATGTGGCTGTCGATACCTTCCAGGGTGGTGTAAGACATAACCCATCCCCCAAACTGAATTCCAAAGTATGTTTGTGACTCCAAGGTAAGTTTAACATGGTCATAAACAGACTTTCCGTCACACGTCATCATTTCTGCACTTTCCCCAACCATTCTGTGTACATCTTTCAATGTTTCTTTATCCATAAATTCAAATACCTATCAACATGGCCAAGGCATGGTATGATTTCGGTGGAATAGCACATAGTGTCCCTTTGAAGTTACCCTTAAATTGCTGAAAAAATGAAATTACATCAACTCCTTTCTCCAACCAATTTTTAATATCTCCCTCAGGTGTCATCTTTTCCCATTCTTTGATTTCCCCTGACCCCTGTGAATATATGTTCACTAAGGGAGCTAGTTTCCCTGGGGATAAGTGCAAAGAGCCCAAAATATCAGTAAAAGTACACAATAAACATTGGTGAACCCAAAAAGAGAACAATACAGCAAGAATACCTCACTCGTCGGCTCTATGGTTACTTCCCCTTAATGTGTTTCATCTTCTCGCAGTCCCTTAAGTAATAATCAGGTGATGCACAAAATAAACTAACACCCTTCGGTTTGCTAGAGGAGCGTTGACCCTGTCCCCGTTGATGTCTACCGCCAGTCATAACCCCCCATATTTTAAAATCCATCGTCGTAGTCTCCCCCCCCCCCCCAATGTTGTAAGCACCCACAGCGTTGGGCTTCAGGTAAAAGTAACACAGGCATACCAATCTGATTGTGGGTAGGAGAACATGGAAACTGGGGAAAACACCAGGGTTCACATTTGTCATGGGAAAAGGAGAGGCTGGTCGTCCACGCTAAACAATTGGCTCATCAGCATTAACAGTTTCCGCCTGTTTCTTCTTCATACATTTTGACAGAGCCTTACATATTGCATCATTAGTCTTTCCAGCAATAACTGACTAACAGATTTTGCTCTGTTGTCTATTGGCTTGCCTTGCTAGCTCTTCAAACATGCCCGAGCCCGGGTGGCCTCGTTTCCTTGCCTCTCTGGCTAACTCATCCAAAATCATGAGAATTAAACGTTCACCAGGTTGGGCTTGGATTGACAAAGCCCTCACCTTCTCTTTCCCTTCCAGTGCCACGTCTAGCTCCACTCGATTCTTCCAATGTGCTATTCGGCGCTTAAGGACATCGAGTACCGATGATGGTCTTTCTCGTTTTGGGGGTGTTTCGCATCCCAGTTGTTAACAAAATGACCAATTTTATCACAATTCAGAGAAAATTCTAGGCCTCTGATTGGTCTATCTGCCTTGAATAGGCCACCGTATTCGCAAAAACAGGCAAGCAATACAGTCTCGCGCCATCGATATTTCTTCTGTATCCCTACAGAGTCAAGGATTCTCGCACCTGAGAATGGACAGTACCCATCCGTGCACCTCCACACTGGGACTGGTTCATCAGAGGACTGCTTCGCGCTGGAACTGTTTACCGCCAACATCAATTACATCAGCTACAAATGTATGCGTCAAATTTTATGGTTCATATGGGTGTTGTATTATGTATTCATCTTTGTATTTGCCTCTTTAATGTATGAAAGCTGGTAGGCAACTCTCTCATGCCTAAATGAACCAAGTCCCTATATATAGCCTCCCAAGCCTTGTATTGCACCAGACAAGTGTAAACCATTACATGAGTGTATTGTTAATAGTCACCTCTACGAGAGGACTGGGCATTCGTATAACCCGAATAGATACTATTTATGGACTCAGGATCCAGAGGGCTGGTTATTCTTATATGCTCTATTTCTAATACAGTGTCAGCGGGAATTAGATTCGTAAAAGTTGGCTACATTAATATATGCTAAATTTATATAATAGTCGTATCCAGGCTTGGACTGGTCGTCCTTGTTGTTTACATGTATGAATTAAATCCAAGCGGGAATCGGTCATTCATCTGTACTTCAGAATCACTTCCGCGAAGAAAGTGACCCTTTTTGTAGCAAGTGACGACATCACTTAATCATATCCAGGTGGGAAATGGTCATTTTGATGTTTACATACCTGTTACAGAATCTCATTTCAAGCGAGGGCTGGTCATTCTGCTAGCCTAGATACTTGTAAGTACATGTAGGTCCACTACCTATTCACCACCACATGAGAACTGGACATATTTAGACCCACATACCTGTATAAATCCTACAATATCACCTCCAAAATCGGGCTGGTCATTCTTATTCCATGTCCAGATATCACAGAATTACCAGCAAGCTGAATCCGGTCATTTTTATAGCCTGTATGGATACTACAGAAGTACTCCCAAGATGGGACTGGCCTTTTTTTCAAGTTATAACCTGTATAGATATCACAGAAGTACCTCCAAGCTGGCGCTGGCCAAGCTTATAGCCTGTATAGATACTGCAAAAGTATCTCCAAATCTGGGACTTGTCATTCTTATAGCCTGTATAGATACTACAGCACTACCTCCAATCTGGGACTGGTCATTCTTACTCCCTGCAAAGATACTACAGAAGTACCTCCAAGCTGAGACTGGCCATTCTTATAGCCTGAATAGAGAACTACAGAAGTCCCTCAAAGCTGTGGCTGCACTCTTGTAGCCTGTATAGATATTACAGAAGTGCTTCCAAGCTTGGGCTGGTCATTCTTATTGCCTGTATTGATACAAGTACACCCAAGCTAGGGTTTGCCATTTTTATAGCCGGTATAGATACTACAGAAGTACTTCCATGTTTGGGCTGGTTATTCTTATGTGTTGGCCCCACCTTGCATGTAATTCTGTAGTATCTATGCAGGGTATAAGAATGGCTAGTTCCAGGTAGAGGTAGCTGTGTATCATCTGTACAGGGTGTTTAATAAATGACCAGCCCTAACTTAGAGCTACTTCTGTAGTACAGCCGGATCGTAAGCTTATATCCTCCGCTCATCGTGGCCGGACGGCCGGCGTATGATCCGCTGACCATACACCGACCACACGCTGACTATACGCCGATGGTGAGCAAGTCTGCTGTCTATCGTTGTATCATCCGGCCATCATACGCGGATGATAGTCGGATCATGGCGCCACTATCGGTGTGTGATTTTACGACATTACCCAGCCGGCATCATTTGAACATTATAGCTGTAGAGCTGTAGAGTTAAATATTTATTTTAATATCCTGTAAAACAGCATGTGATGACGGTGTGAAGGCCTCTCTAATTCTGATAAATCGGCACTCCTTTTTTTCTAATACTCCTTAAATCTTCTATGGACAAAATTTATTATCAGCTTGTGTAAATCTGTTACGATTGAAGACCTCAAACACGGGCAGTTTTGCGTTGGAGGTCATGTCTATGTCTCCATCGTACAGCCCGTGTGTTGATTACAATGTTTCTCGAAAATAAACGACGAAAGCGTTACGTTCCTCTTCAGCGGATCTCAAACTGGTGCTGTATGGCATTCGGGTCTGTAAGGTCACACCCCTATGTTCATCAAATCTCTTCTATACAGTCAGCGCAAAATTAAGCTTGATATGTCGAAAATTGCATACAGTAACCTTTCGATCCTCTCGTAGGCACATGTTGAAAATGGTGAAACATCACGCTTAAATTTCCATTCTACGGAATGGAGTAAATAGTAATGCCAAGAAAACACTTATCATGGCCTGAAAATGACAAAAAGTCATCAGCCGAGTTCAATTAGTGTTTACATGACCGCAGTCAGCACGTCTGAATGATCGGTGTGCCGAAAAACGATACGTTATAATGACGATAATCTGCGATCGAGATACGCCGACCATCCAGTCATCATCGCGTTACCACCCGCGGAGGGAGGGGAACATGATCGGCGTATGGTCGGCCGAGAGTCAGCGTATCATCGGCAGACCCTCCGCGTATCCTCGGGCCACGATGGACGTAGGATTTAAGGTTAGTATCCGACTGTATCTATATAGGGTGTAAGAAAGACCAGTCGAAGCTTGGAGGTACCTCTATAGTATTCATCCAAACTATAAGAATGACCAGTCCCAGCTTGAAGGTACTTCTGTAGCCTATACAGGCCATAAGAGTGACACATCCCAGCTTGGAGGTATTTTGTGTTATCTATACATGGTGTAAGAATGGACAGCCTCAGCTTGGAGGTACTTCTGTAGTATCTATACAGTGGTTAGGAACCGCCAGTCTCAGCTTGGAAGTACTTCTTTAGTATCTATACAAGATGTATAAGATTGAGCGGCCCTAGCTTGGAGATAATTCTGTAATACGTACATGTATTTCCATAATTTTTGAGCCACATTAATTTTTTCATATTTCCTCACCTATTAACAGCACATGACTCTTTCCGCTTTGAGGGGATGAGATTTACGGATTTACTACCACCAGTATGTATACATGCAGTGGAGTGACATACATATATATGCCTAAACCGGAGGCAATTTTTACCGGAATTTGACGTATAGTTAAGGCATCGACTTCCGACCCTCACCATATGTAAAAAAAAAAAAAAGAAAAAAAAAACAACAACAAATAAAACATAGCGCCAGATACACCACAAACGGTATATCTGACTTATATAGTGACTTATTATTTCAAAAAAGTCATAAAAGCAAGACTTGAGGACATTTTGGTTTGATGTTGGCGGCAACCAGTCCCAGCCTGGAGCTGTCCCCTGATGGATGTCATACACCCCAGATCATGAGCGCTGCTGGCTGCATGCCTTCATATCCTGGATCATTGGCCGTGAACTGTGTTTACGCTTCAAGCATGTAACTGTTGGCGTAATTGTGATTATGATATGAGACCTGGTCACAGAAAATAAAAAAATGCACAATATCTTCTTGGTCCTTCAAACACAAATTGATGAGAGAAATAACACGGCAATATACGACATGAACACAGAGGTTTCCTGCCCAAAAAACTCACAAAAAAGCCTCTTAAAAGGATATATGCCAGCATAGGAACCCGAAGTTATCTCCCTTTATAAGTCCGTCAAATACTGACTTATAAAGGGAGGTAACTTCGATTGCCTGTAATGCCGGACACCATATGACTGTACATTATATATACGTTATATTTCTCTATAAACACTCAGACATGACAAAGCCCTCCAGGCTTTTATATGGACATCCAAGTCCTGAACAAACAGTCACCAGGGCAAGAACAAATCACCTCTCAACAGGTGTCCTCAGAAAACGCAAACAAAGCGAAAAATACACAGGATGAGATCAGGAGCCAACCCAAACATGCAAGTCAGAAGTTTAACAATTGACGAGTGGACTGTTTCACTCCTCCGCTAGATGTCACTGGCGATATATATATATATATATATATATATATAGATATACATGTAGCTATCCATACTTTCCAGCCGTCTGCATGTGGCCGATGTCCCTTTCACAACCAAAAAGAAAGAAAAGAAAACGTTTTAAGTCAGAATTTGATGTTTATTTATTGATTATCCAAGATCCAGTGTACTGACATTGGCATTGGCTATGAATCCTGTATCCATGGAATGTCTCGTCGAGAGTAAGTTGTTTTGATAAAATGTAGTGTTTGGCATTCTCGTTTAAAGTACAGTTTCATCCCGAATATGTCGAATGGGATGCCCAATGCGGCATCAGACACATCCTGGCTCACTGTGCACACTTTGCCCATGTTCGGCAAAGATTCAGCACAGTCGAGTTTAGTGATATGGCTTAAATACTATTACCAAAGTGACTTTAAGCCATAACTGTTTATTCATGTAATCTTCATTAAATCAAACAGGACAATAAGTATACCAATACGCGTTTATATCGTTTCCTTTACTAGTAAACGGATAATCGTGCATGGCTTGATAAAATGAAGATGACACACGCAAAGCAAACAAGGACTACATTTGTGGTCTAAATAATCTATTGCTGTATTGCGCTAACACACAACACACGCATCTTGAAGAGCAATTGGCTGTAAGCAGCCATTGTTCTGAAGGGGTCACTGTAGTTCAGGCCCCAGGAGCACAAAGCTGTGACAGACTTAAACTTACTAGTAGTACTACACCTGTTTCTGTATTTAATGTGGAAATCTAACAGTTACAACGGGTTTAGCAGCAATAAAGAATCTGTGACGTCACTGTGCTTCAGCCTGCTCAATATGGTATAAAAAGTCCACGGTACGTTGCAGCTCAATTTTTCTATCCATTTTCATGGCTTTATGGAAAATCCCTACAAAATAATGACCATCACATCTGGCCTTTAGAAGCTTCGTACTTTATTTAAAGGTGGTGATCCTGGGCCAGATTGTATAGGCCTCTTCATTCCATGGTCCTCGTATATACTGGAAGACATTACAAGGTCGTACACATAAAATATTCTTGAGTACGACGTAAAACACTAATCAAATAGATAAATAAATTGCTCACACCAGCCAATCAGTGACGACTCTGTATTGCTTTAGTGGAAGCTGTATCGATATAAGATTAGAGGTAAACGTTTGTAAATTCAGTTAACTTGTCAGTATGCTTACATGTTTGGTTATATATAAGTGTCTTACATTTCCAAGCATAGGTCTTGTGCTTTACTGAGCAAATGACATTTATCACAAATAGGCTATTTATAGTGACGTTTAGTTTAACAGATCCTGGCCGTTTTTCTTTTTCGGGTTAATCTACAATTTTACGGGTTATTGTATCCAGTGATCCTACCGGTTGAGAGCGACAATAAACTTGCATCAAACAACCAAGGTCATTCTAAAATGATGGGTGATAAAAATGGGTCGTGTCACTGAAATAAGGCTCATCTGACTGTATTTCCGACGGCTTTAAAACCACGCTTGGTAGTTCTGTATCGCTTACCTGCACACGGCATGTATCAGCACGTGACTGCAGGGCCAATTACTGATGTTCGGTTTTTGATGGTTATTATTGTTTTGCTCGTCATAATTAGTTTCAACACCTCATAACTAGCTGCATCCTCAGCTCTTTATCGATATATTATTACATATTTCTCTCTGATTCCTTGCTGTGCGTTAATGCGGTGTGACATTTCAGAGTGATTCCGTCATGATGTCGACCCGTTTGGCTTTGTATATGCGGCCTATATAGCGGAGACGCAGGACAATGCACAATCTGCATCAAATCGATAAACACATCAGGTATGCGATAAACAAGGCATTAAAGTACACCAATATATATCGCCAGATATAGCATGGGGAGCGATTGGTATTGTACCTGTAATATGTAGTCTATCAAAATGAGTATAGGTAAGTCAGTTAGTAGTCACGGATTACACGAAATATTACAAATAATACTACTGATCCGTGTGATCAGTAATAAAGAATCACCAATCCACGCGAAATTTAATAAATAAAGATAAGTGTAAATTATTACACGTTTGATCTAATTTGTAGATTCATTGTGATTCGTATTCTAGGCGCTCAAGTCCAGTGATATACTTTCCGTCAACTGGCTATTTTCCTAATGCCTTTTGAGACTGTGTCCAAATGAGCTTATCTTTCCTGTTTGTATGTCTAAACGCCACATGACAAATACTGGAATTCAAGAGCCAACAGATCCTTTCTGAACCTCTCAGGGAGTAGAAATCTGTTGCTGTCTTAATCGTTTTGAGCTTAAATCTTTAGCAGTTTTAGCAAAATCCACGCATGAAGTCATTCGTCACTGGTACAGTACGATTGTCTGTGAACGGGCAATGCTTCAACTCCTTACTTTAGCTAGCCTGTTAAATGCTGAGTTTAGGGGCTTGTGGTGGGGAGGATGCAGTCTTCGACGCTTCTGAGCTTGGTCTACCGTTGGTTGAATTAAGACTGTCTTCCACCAATGTGATGCGCATAAATTTACCTCACATCCTATTTTCTACACCCATAATAATGACCACCATTTGTTTATTTATGTATTTAATTGTTTGGGCCACCGCTATACAGGGTACAATGTAAAGAAAACCACGGACATTCTCCAGGTACCCGTCAAAACCTCCTTACTTTAACCCAAAGCCCGAACTGGGTTCGATCAGGAAATTTTATCGTCTTTAGATTGTAAGTGTTTTCACGGAGTAGAAGTGGTGTGCTGTCAAGTAAGGCGATTTTAATTAATCGCTTTGTGGAATAGTTCACGGCCAGGGAATGTTGTACACCTTAATGCAGTTTAAAGGTGGGTTCTTCGCAGGGCAGTTTGGTCGAGGTAAAGATAAGCAAGTTCACTGTTAGGAACATGGCTCACAAAATAAGATATCATTGGAAACCCTGTGGTTCCCTTAGAATTAGCACAACATCGTTTCCATTTTGGTGATTGTGTATGAGCTAGAGGAGTTATTTGCAACGTCTGAGATAGGCTGATGCACTTACCACATGGTACATGTCCTCGTGATATAACCTCACTGATGTACCGAGTGCCCGAAGACAATCCGTTAACGAGAGGTTGTCCACTGCAGTGACTAGTGCATTGTACATTCTGATAAGAACTTGAATAAGATGCATGCAGGTATTTAAGTCGGACTTGGGAAGGTGCGCCTGCAATCTAGGGATGATCGTGGGTTTTTCCCGGGCTCTGTCCGATTTCCTCTTACCATAACGCTGGCCACCGTCGTATAAGTGAAATATTCTTGACTACGGCGTAAAACACCAATCAAATAAATAAATATTTAAGTCTGACCATCAGGGATAGTATATAGTCTATTAAGGCTAGTCCGAGATACAGGTAACTCCCCGATAGTTCATTTTTACAAAATGTTTAGAAAATTTGTGTAAAAATTAACTACAAATCTCTTAATTTTTCTGTTTACTTTTGAATTCCTTGAATTACTGGGACATATTGGAATTGCTTAAAGCAGAAAATTACATTTTTATCTCAGTTTTTAATGTGCGCATATGAACTAAAAGTGGCAGACAAGATGTCTCAAGAATTAGGAGAATTAGGGTAGTGTACTTTTGACGAATCGGACAGAGAAGCATACCAAGCTACAAACTGTATACCCATATTTGAATGCCGCATTTGCCGTGATTGACTACATGACTTCAACAGGCTATTAACTCTGACAAAATGATAATATTGTTACACCCATATATGATGCCACCATTTTGTTATCAGTGTATATTCACTGTATACTCGCTACCTCGTTAGCCATTGATTCTCTTGTCATTAATTTTCTGTTTTGACAACGCCCTGCAGGCCTGAACATATTGTAATTATATAGGTTATCTGTTACAGAAGAGGTGAGTTTACATGTGCCATGCTCTCTAACAACAGTTTAACCATTCCATTTTTTTTAATAATAGGGCTCGACATTTCAAGTTTCAATGTGCAGCCCTTTAATAAGGAAAACTTTAATATGTTTTCTCGTGGTTACTTTTCTATTTTTTTTTCTTCTAAAAAGATTTGTTGTTCACGTCACAACACCATTAGCGATCTAAACTTTCCATGTCCACACCATGGCCACCTACCATTTTTCACACCAGAATTATTTTAGATCTTCCGATTGGCAATTTTACAAATCTTGCTACCAAATATCTCTTGAAGAAGAAAATCGACATTTCTATAGAGCACCAATCAAGTGTACACAGAATTTGACCTTCAAGCTATAAACTACATGTATAACAATTTGTTTTTGCTCAATAATAAAAGTCTATGGCAATATTTGGCGCAATATCTGTGAGTTACAATCAATATATAAATTATACTGCACGTAAGCATGCCCCCCCCCCCAAAAAAAAAAACCTGCTATGATTTGATACGTAAGTGGGGACAAGGCTAAACCATAGTTGACGTACATAGTATCAGTGTCAGAGTACGAGGGCACTGTCCAGGTTAAACTCTATTGCTATGGAGAATCCCTCTTGCAACAGCTGTATCAATAATAAGTCAATAGTGTTTACGAGCTATGCATATTGGCTTGTATGTCTGTGAGGGGGCCCACTGACATATGTGGATGAACCCAGCCGCTGGTGTAGCCGTCCTGATATACCGCGAATACTCAGAGAGTATGTGCGCAGTGTGGATGTTCGCAACTCAGTAGCCAAGACCTCAAAACAAATAATTACGTGTGGCAATTAGCCGGTGGGTAATGAGAGCGGAGAACCTGGGGACTGACAGTTGGCCTTCAGAGCGTATTGTACAGGGAGAGTTGCTGGCTGAGCAGGAACCAGTCTGACCCTTGGGGGGAAACAACTCACCAAACTACCCCCCGGAACTTTACGAGGTTGCCAGGATTCAGACGCGACCCCCGTCCCCCAATTTTCCAACTACAAGGGTTTATACATCGAGTCCTGTTAGGCTGTAGCCTATTGCTAGTGCCCTGTACATATAAAGCCATCCTCAGATCGATCGGTGTCACCAAATGCCAACAGGCAAGTGTCAGTTTTAGGCTCCTCCCATTTTGTGTTGCGCTGGGCAGTAAGCTGGTCGATGTACCTGTATTACTGTAATCAACTGTCATCTGTGAGCCGAGCTTTGGCAAGGACACCTCTAAACTGACTAGAAACCCTCGACAGTTCGGACTATCGGGTAGAGTCCAGCCGACCACATTGCCGTACGATATCATGGACTTGTTCTGCTGGAAACATTACCCAATATGACTTGTTGGGGATAACTGTGCAAAGCTGTGGTCATGTCAACGCCAGCGGGGGACGGGGATGGGGGTCAGGACCCCTCTCTCCCACGCCGGTTCGTACCTTCCTTCACTTTTTCTCTTGTAATAGTATCTAAAACAATGTCTCTTGTAGGCTGAATATTGGTTTTCAGGAAATCGCGAAATATGTGTACTTGCCGATCTGGAGGAAATGCGCGTGTTTTTCTTCGGATAGTATGTTTGGTTTTTATCACGCTTCATAGAGCGAAGCCCTATGAACTAAATGGCAACTGTTCTTCAGTAAGGCGCAAAATACTACTTCACTAACTAACTGATTAACTCAGTGCCTAACAACCTAATTAATTGACTAACTAATGAAATGACTAGCTACTATATTACTAACTACTAGACCAGCTGACTGCCTGGCGGATTTAATAAATAAATGAATAAATGTTTTTTTGAAAGGACTTGTGACTCATAATGTCTGTTTAAATGGAACAGGGACAATCTAATTCACATAGCGCTCCTGAATTTGTCCTCATTTGTCGCCTATTCTGTTTCTTAAATCCATAAACGTATATGCCGTCAAAATCAAAATTAAAAGCAACTTTCAACACAAAAGATGAGGGAAAAATTGTTTTTGCTAATAAATATTTCCTTCTATCCATCGTCTCTTTACAGTTGAGTTATGATACTTTAATTGTCCAGATGAGTCATTCTTCACGTTGTGTAGTGTCTATCAGACTACCAGATGAGTCATTCTTCACGTTGTGTAGTGTCTATCAGACTACCAGATGAGTCATTCTTCACGTTGTATAGTGTCTATCAGACTACTTGATGAGTCATTCTTCACGTTGTGTAGTGTCTATCAGACTACCAGATGAGTCATTCTTCACGTTGTGTAGTGTCTATCAGACTACTTGTTGGCGGGTCATTTTCCTGAATTGACGGTAAGACCTTTGTCAGGGTCAGTGACCTAAATATGTCTCTGTACTTAGTACATCGTCGGAAGTGTATCGGAAAGTTCCCAAAAATGCTCTCACAAACCACAATTAAGTATCGGTTTTTGTTAAAACGCCTTGAAAATAAATGATGAGTTTTGAACTCTGACAAATTTATCTTTCCACTTTTCCCATTGGAGCAGGTTAAAACTACTAGGGAAAACACTGAAGGAATTTGACACTTGATAAATGTCTCAACTGACTTTCCCATTAGCTTAAAAGTAATATGGAACATTCAGTAGGAATTGGACTTTTCACAAATACCTGATGGACCTGATGGACCTGATGGACTGTCCCATGTAGGAAGGATAAAAACAGTACGGGTGCTTCCGGTAGGAAATGGACTCTTGACAAATGGCCGATGAACTTTTCCGTAGGGGTGGGCTAGAACAATACGGGATGTCCCGATAGAAATTCGACTCTTGAAAAATAGCCGTTGATTTTTTCCCATGGGTAATTTAAAACAATACGACTCTTGACAAATTGATGATGGACTTTCCCATTTCGACAGGTTAAAGAAGGAGAAAAGCTGGTAGGAACTGAACAGTTACCAGTAGTTGATGGATGTTCGCTGTTGGATAGGCTGCAACATTTGGGAATACGTGTTAGGAATTTATCTCTGACAATTAGGCAATGAACATTCCCACTGGGGTAGATTAAGTGAAGGAAATCGGATAGGAATTTAACTCTCACTTTCCCATTGGAAACAACACCGGGGAAATTTGGTGGGAAATTATCTCTCAAAAATATAGTTGATTGCCTTCCCCTTTCACGGTGAAACCTGAAAAGTTACCTGACAGTCAATGAATTAGAAGTGAAAATTTTGAAATTGAGATTCGATGTGTTCGAGAGTGTTGTTGCGAAACTAAAAATATTCTTTGTACCCTGTAATTACGCCTACGTCTCTGTTGACCTTATGCCTTGTCGTCCAGAACATTTTGGCTCTCTCTTTTTATACTACTTTAAAATTTAATTCTGACAGATAGCTTCTGGAGTTTCTCAGTATGGTGAAGGTTAAAACAACGGGCGAAACCAGGTGCGTGTAGTGATTTTGACTCACTAAAGGGGATTTTCCTATTGGGGTAGGTTAAAGTCACACAGGAAACCTAATGGGGATTTAACGCTGACAATTTCCTGCAGTATATACCTGCCGGACTTTCCATTTCAAATATAGAGGTTAAATCACATATAGGGAGAACCTGGTGGCATTTTTATATCTCTGACAAATATAGTTGTTGGGCTTTCCCATTCGGGTGTAGGTTAAAACACGGGGAGAAACTGGTGAAAATTTATCTGACACTCAGTGAATGGACTTTCCCATCAGAGAAATGATGCGTTTTCAGAGTTCGCTCATCTTTAAGAAAGAAAGTTTTGGAAATTCAGATTGGATGTTTACAAGCGTGTAGTTGCAAAACTAAAAATATCCCCCATGACATGAAATTACGCCTACGTATATCTGTTTATGTTTTGATCCTATAGCGACGTTATTACCGTTTGTTGATCTCAGCTACGTGCACAATCATTAACAGCATATTGGTCATAATGGGATTAAGGGTGCGAGGTCTCCCACCAGTCGTCTTAGTTTAGCACATTATCCCACCATATACAAAGTGGCGCTGAACCACAGAGAGAACTGTCACTGAATCGACACGGTTTGGGATCTATCAAGGGGTAGGTAAGCTTTACCATGGATAATTGAAGTAATTTCCAAACACACTCTCTAAATATCACATGTTTTTAGGTCGGCTAAAAAAAAGTCATTGCCAAACTCATTGCAGCAACCCCGTTGGATTGTATGGTATTGCCTGCACATTCACATCTAACCTACATAGTTAAATATGACGACAATCAGCAAGCGTGTTGTTTTCCTATCGCACATACGTACTTGTTTATGGCAGTTGATCTATTTCGTAGATATGGTGCATATACGGCAGTACACAGTATTGAGACAGTGAGACATTTTGGTGCAAAGTTTGATAGTTATTTAGGCTTTTGACTGTTTTTGATACGCAGTTATGACTGGTGTATTTGATAGTCATTTATGACTTGTGGATTTTATATTCACGTATGACTTGAGTATATTATAGTCACTAATGACCTGAGTATTATACAGTGACATAACTTGTGTATCTGACAGCCATTTGACTTGGGTATTTTACGGTCGTTTATGACTTGTGTATTTGATAGTCATTTATCACTGGTGTATTTGACAGTCATTTACGACTTGTGAATTTGATAGCCATTTATGACTTGTGTATCTGATAGTCACTTATGACAAGTTGAAGTGTCTACGTAGGGCCCATTATAGACATACAGGAAAGCCTGGAATTACTGACCAACCAATATAGGGTTGATAATGAATCGTTTTGTTAGGGGCATTTGTGCCCTTAGCCTGTTCTATAGAAATGGCCATGGTGTGATGCGACACAGCAACAACAATAACAACATCTCAGTCAGTATACATATATTGATCAATATTATTTCATCCTTTGCAAGAAAACTGTCGCTAGTTCCGAGGTTGCGTGATTCCAACTAATCCATGAGGCTCACGAGTGGCGGGTTCAATCTCGCCTTAGTTTAAGAATTTCTAAAATCTCGCTGCTCTCTTTGTTCGCGAGACTTTGGTGACAATAAACGGCTCACTGGGTTGTTAGTGGTGTTTGTACATCACGCGGAATGTACAGATCGTAAATATGCGGGCAATCTGCTCGGGTTTCTTTACGCAGTAAACTGAATCCCATCGTTAAGGTACGAACTGAGAGTTAAAAAACTACATAACAAATAAATAAACAAGCTAATTGAAAACGTCTAAATATGTGAATTCTAAGTCAAGTCTCCATCCAGTCTCCTGTTTGTATACAGGTTGGTAGAATTATCAGCATGATCTTTGTTGAACGTAAGGACATGCGTTGTAGCTTACGGTTGTATCCTATACATAAGGACGTGTGTTGTATCTCACGTAATGATGTGTGTTATACCATACGTAAAAACGTGCGTATTGTACCCTATGTAGGGACGTGTATCGTATCCTACTTAAAGACGTGTGTGTTGTATCGTAAGTGAGAGCGTGTTAGCCCGGAGAAACCTACGGCCATACGCAAGTTGCTGGGCAGATCTTCTCATGTACGTCCGGAGAGAAAGCCAGCAGGAGGTTGGCTTGAACTGAGAAAGACCGCATTGTTGAGAGGCACCTGGGTCATTGCGCTGCACTAGCGCGCTAACTCCCTCGGCCACGGAGGCGATGTATCCTTTATGTAAATACCTGAATTCTATATCCGCTACGTAAAACGGTGTCCCAAGCACTGGCTTCTGACTGCTTTTTTGATGTGCGAAGTTAACAATATCTCGATTAGATGTGATATCAAGTGGCTAGGTGTATAATACAACTGAGCAAGGCTACTGTCGGTTTCTTCTGGACACTTTGTTGCAGCATTGTGGACACATTGTCCATGACATACGATCTCCTTCGGGAAGTAAGACCTGTAGTTTGGTTTGGAAATGGGTCTTGAAATCCCAGCAACATAATAGCAGACAAACGTACCCATCTTGAAATGCCTCGAATGGCTCTATGAAAGTGTTATCTATTATGTGCTTGTTACAAACAGAATTACTTCAACAGGTGTTTGTTTTTTATTGACGTGTTTGTATTCGGTAAAAGACGTGTGTGTTGTATATATCTTGATGTGATGTATGTGATGTAAATGCGCATGTGTTGTTCTCTCCGTAAAGACACGTGTGCTGTTTTCTACAACGTGATAGACAACTATGCTGTCTTGGCACAGATGACATGGAGAATTGATCAAGTATCAGTAATAGGTACAATGGGTGATCACGGCTTAACGTCACCTAAGCAATATGGCAGCCATGTCGAGATCATGCGCACAATGACCCTCACATGAGTGATAGTCACCAGAACAGAGACACGTTGAACTTCTATTAATTTCCCCTTAATTCCCACCTTTCTCTCCATGGACGCCATACACGATCCGTTAGACATTGCCTCAAATCAGAAAAACATGTTCCTTTTATTTACTGACCTTACACAGTTTCCAATGACACTCAACGACCAAACAGGTTACTTTCTCCAATGCGATCGCTGTGAGTTCAAGCCCAGCTCACGCAGGCCTCCTCTCTGGTGGTACGTGTAAGGTCTGCCAGCAGCCTGCGGATGGTCGTGGGTTGCCCCGTTCTCTGCCTGGTTTGTCGTCTTATGTGAAATATACTTGAGCACGGCGTAAGACACCAATGGAATAAATAAATAAATAAATCAACGACCAAACTACATGTGAGGCCATTCATCAATTCCTTGTTTTCCGTGCCCATTGGAAAGTTTACTTCACGCGCTACATATTCAGGCAACACCTGTCAGATGCACTAAAAGGCGTAGGCGTTTATGTTTGTTCACCTATGCAAGCTCGCCGTCGGTTCTTTTTTATTGCTGATATAAAATATACAGCTATTTCTAATACCCCCCCCCCCCCATTCTGTTTAAGTCAAGGTACTGGGGGAGGTGTAAGTTGTTATGCTATGTAAGTATTTGGACATGAACAGACAGAATAAAACACCAAGTAAAGTAAATTGAAATCAGACCCTGTTTCAGCGGTAACGTGTCACCATTTGTCAGCTATGACACCATTGTTGCTGCCCAGGGGCCCAGTTCCACAAAGCTATTATAGGTCATCTATCGCTTTTAACATGGGTTGTCACGGTGGTTAGAATCAACTTAATTTACGACTGCTTTGTGGAACAGGGTCCAGGTTTTACTCCCCATGATGCAGTCATATATTTCAACAGTACATTTTCGGTAAATTTTCGCGGAAAGTATGCTGCTTTGCCTTGGACAAATTCATCAAATGGAGGCCGGCAACAAAACATTTAATTGGCAAAGTGATATGTCCCGGAAGTCCGATGATAATAAAACTCCAATTATGTTTAGACTGGTAGGGCAGTTTTAGTCCCAAAAGGCACGAGGAAGATCACGTGCTTGCAACACTGACTGGACAAGTGTATAATAATCATATCTGTTTGGCGTACCATCAAAATTTTTCGATCATTCAGATGACGCTAACATTCACAATGTGTGGTATTCTAGTAGTCGGTAGCTTAGTTCATTCGCACGTTTTACTAATAATCACAATAAAACAAATATCTGGGAATATAAAGAGACAGGAGCATAACTACGGTAAAACCAGAACAGCGACGACAGTGTGGTAGTTAGCAAATAGTCACACGTAACTGGTGAAATTCGATCTCTTACCAATTTGCCTTAGTTTGGGTTTTATACCAGTTGTTAGTGTAAATGTTTAAGTGGCAGTAATTTACATGGCCCCTGGTAGTTTACAGAATGGTTTTTACAGAATAAGGCTTAAAAAATGCAGCGGTTTTTAATTTCAATTCATTACACATCATTAGTTTAGAATCACTCAAATGCTGTGTTGTCATCACATTCTGTATTCTACAAATCTGTTTGCAATCTGTAGTTTGTTGACAGAGCGTGTACATAATGCTGCTGGTTTACTGCACCATGATTAGTGAGCTGCGTTGAGTAGTTAGTATGCAGTAGTGAGTATGCAGTAACATCTGAGTAGGTGACAAGGTAACCGTTGTTTTGGTCGATGGCAGCTTGAGGCCGGCATGTTCAGCGAAGCACTATAGTACGCTGCGTGTATGAATTGTAAGTGTCACGGCGACATACTAGAGACATATGTTTTCACGGCAATATGTCACGATCAATGTAACCTGTAGACTACGATTGTGTCGTCTGATCAGAGTCCGGGTGTCTAACCGGTTTCTGTGCCATTCTCTTGTAATACATGCATTAACGGCATCACAATTTTGTCGCAGGTGCCAAACATCTGTGTCAATCTCATGGAATCAACTAGACGTAAAACCTGTATGTAACCGAAACGTTTTGACTTTCAAGGGCATTTCCATCCAGTGTATACCCGACTCATTCTCCTCAGCCTGAGAACAATGGGGCCCAGATAACAAGGTTGCAAGCTTCTAGTGTCATATGCTTATATATAACAAATGCTATACAGGCGTCGTTACAGACATTTGTATTCCATAACAATGTTCAACACAACACAACCAGTATAGATAATATATCAACAAAACCAGTGTGCAAAGGACTATAGAACTGTATATGGTTGGATCGAAGTCATGATAAGAAGGAATCAACATGCAGCTTTCAGTGATGCTGGGAAGTCGCAAGGAATTCTCTAAGCACGTGAATTTAATCATGCAGCACTCAAATAGTGTAACATGCTTGTTTATATGTTAACCAATCATGTGTATCTCAGCTGCGCGTTGATGACCTCTGTTTATATATCTACCAATGTCGCTAAACACTTTATACCGCCTCTGTGGTCATAGGATGCCCTATGACAATGCAGTTGACGTGTGACACAAATGAAGGCTCGTGTGTTTTTGTGCACTCGCCACGCGTGTTTAACCGCTTTACCTTGCTGCCAGAAAGTTGATCCGCCGTTATAGACTTCTTGTTACGTTTGAGAACATCGTGAACTTGACTAAATGACGCCTAGGCTCATTGCCTTTCCAGACCTGGAAAGGTTGCAGCTGACCATGGTAGCGAATATTCCACAGCAATTTATAGGTTAGCTTGCTAGAGCAGCGCAATGAACCAGAACCCTCCCACTAATGCGGTCGCTGTGAGTTCAAGTCCAGCTCATGCTGGCTTCCTCTCCGGCCGTAAGTGGGAAGGTCTGCTAGCAACCTGCGGATGATCGTGGATCCTCCCCGGGCTCTGCCCGGCTTCCTCCACCATAATGCTGGCCGCCGTCGTATGAGTGAAATATTCTTGTGTACGGCGTAAAACACCGATCAAATAAATAAATAAATAAATAAATAAATAAATAAATAACAATTTATAGTTCGAAATGCCTTTCCAGACTCCGCCGTCCGCCCAGAATTTCGTGGTTTTGTCACTGCGCTACAGGTGCTTGTTAAAATCTCAGTCTCTAGAACGAATCTAGCTGAAGCGTCTCAGTGGTAGGCTCTGTAATCTCTTCCGCCTTGTTTGCCTGTATTCGCTTAAGATTAATTGATTTTGGCATCCATGCAGATGAAGGACAACTTTTGTGCATGTAATTAGGCTCTTGTGATTTAGCGTGAACAGATTTGAAGGAGTGGTGTCTTGAAGTATAAGTATGTGAAGGCCGCCCCCCTCCCTTTATTTCCCTCCACCCCATTCCCCACATCTTTAAATGTACATGTCATTTTTTAGGGGTTGTGCATTGTTACAGTTACATTTACAGTTTCTGTTACATTACAGTTCCAGTTTTCCTCACCGATAAGGTTGAAACACGTTATGTAAGTGAAATGTTGAAGAAAACTACCCAAAACACCAAGTATGTTTTGCGTTCAAAAAATTAATTCGCTGCCAGTCAATTTACTATAGTCGTAAAACTGAATTTCAAAAGCAACTTTCAATGGAACAAATAAATAGTTCTCCAGCTGCAATAGGAAGTGACAGTAATTAGAGTTGTACGACATTGACTTGTTTCAATTAATCGATGTTTCAAAGCGCTGGAAGTATTAGGCTTAGGTGCGAATCCAGTTTCGGCCGGTTCTGAAGCCTAATCAGGTGCGATGGTATATCACCCGGGGCTTTGTCCATAAACTATAACAATAAACATGACCTTGATTTAAATGCACATTTCATGAGTATCAGCTTAAGAAATAATTCAGATTATTTGTTATATTTAGAATCTAGCATTTGTGATGTAATGGCAGGACTCTTTAAGGCCTCTTGGTTTATTTAATCAGAGACTTAAACCTCTGTTTGTGGGTTTCACGGAAAATGTAATCCTGTGTTGTATATGAAGCCTTCCTCTCCGGCGGTGCGTGGCAAGGACTGACAGCAACCTGCGGATGATCGTGGGTTTCCCCCGGGCTCTGCCCGGTTTCCTCCCACTATAATGCTGGCCGCCGTTGTATAAGTGAAATATTCTTGAGTACGGCGTAAAACACCAATCAAATAAATAAATAAATATATGAAGCCGTAAATGAATAGGGTGGAGGCGAGATGTCATTACACTTCTCAGTCTGCCCAGTATGACACTTAAATAACTGATATCTATAGTGTTTGTCTTGTGGACGAGAGATCGTCCCAGATTAGTGAAGTGGCGTGTTCTAATCCAGCTCTCGAAGGTTCGAGTGCAGCTCAACATCAGGGCAGCTGCCTTCCTCCATAAAACTTACCATTGTCGTACACGTGAAATTTTCGTAATAAATAGATAAATTAATTGAATAAATAAAATTAATAAACAGATAAAACAGATTGCTCTCACTGATACAGAAAACGTCCAAATGCAGCACGTAATAACTGCCGCTGGATGTTGAAGTCCCTGACCGTTCATCCGATGTCTCCGACCGGTTATCAATACATGTACACCGATAGAGTAAACAGTCATTATAAGTCTACAAATATACAATTTTAACGCATTCAGATTTAATATAAAAGCCGGTGTTTGTCGGCGAATTATTGCTAACCGCAACTGTGAGAATGCGGAGTTGTGCTGCTGGCTGAGTAAATCGATGACCTTGATCTTTGAGCTTCAATGACAGATGTTTAGAAGGCACTCTCCTTGAGACCGCGAGCTAACAAACAGAACGGCAAGGGAAGTCACTCTGGCAGCATGCTTTTATTTCTACCGCTACACCGGAAGTCTTGGACGCAGTGAAGGAATGGTTGGACCGTAATACCAATCTGGCATTATTTCAACCAATTAATTGCAGTTAACATCAGTGCATATGTTTTACAGAATTCTGCTCAAAAGAACAGACCACATCTCTTAGGAAGTACGCATCAAATGAAGATTGAGGTCCTTCGGTGGATCGTTTTGGCCATATGGAAGCACAGTGTCGTCCCAGATTTTTTTTATTTGCTGTGACGTCCTGTAACTGTTATGTTTTCCACATTAATTCTTGATGCTGAACCGCGTACTCCTATAAAGTATCTGTATATTGAACTCAATTGGTTACCACTGGCTCTTAAACATAAATTGAATCGTCTCGTTTTGGTTTATAAAGGCATTCATGAACTTTCTCCTCCATATATTTCTATTATGTGTAACCAACAAACTTCTACTCGAACCTGACGATCAAATCCCGAAGAGCCGTACTGAAATGTATAAGAGATCAGTTGTAGTAAATAGCATGTCAGAGTTTAATTCCATACCAGAAAATGTGAAACAGTCCAAAACTGTTGCCTCCTTCAAACATGCTTGTAAAAATCTTTTATTCTTGGAATTTTTGTCGTCAGTTTGACTCTGACATCGTTTTAATAGTTTTGACTTCATTGTACATCGATTTCAACTTTATTATGTAACTATTATGTTTTTCTAATTATTAAAATTTTTTTTTAACTATTTATGTATTTACTTATTTATTTATTTATTTGTTTGTTTTATTTCATCACGAAATTGCCTTTCAAATGAAGCATATTTTCTAAAAATGTGGTGTGTTTTTTAAACCATGGTGCTAGGGATTGTGTACGTTGTTAAACATTTTCTTGAACAGATAGAACAAAACCCGAGGAAGTTGAGGAAGTTGACAAGAGACCGGATTTCACTGGTCACAGAAACAAAACACTTTGTTAACCGTGACATCGCGCTTGTACAGAGAAACTGGAATGCAGATCAAAACCTTTAGAATGGTGAAAGGTGAAAGCGTAACATTGTCTTCATTTGTTTTGTTTGTTGTTTTTTATCACATATTGTCCACATCAACTGACTACCATAACACCCAAACATGGGTGTTATGGTCACCCCACGTCCAAATTTAGCTTTATGTAACCATGTGGAATAAATTTATTGGAGAAGTGCCTGAACGACAACATCTTGACACAAATAACATATTGTTTTAAACGAGATGTCTGAATTTTTAAATTATGAAAAATGTCACGCGCCAAGTAGGTGTGTTCGAAATTAATGTGCCAAGGGCGACATTTGATTCTTGAAAACTGGCCTCAAATTCCTTTCATTGAGACGCTTCTCTTGCAATGGCAATTACACAACATATCATGCATGCAGTTGTGAGAAAATAACCATTAATAAAATATCCTTTAAACGACCGGCAGAGCTGTAGGCTCCGACCCTTCATATTGCGCTCTTCTTTACCATTAGAGGATGACATATGATGGTTAACCCAACACTCATCTCCGATAGCTCTAGTTTCCTAGAATAATATCAGCAAAATATTCTTGTGTTGAGCTTGTAGTCTGTTCTCCATTTACGGGTGGTCTCTGCCTATACCGGGTGTTCAGATATCCAGAATAAAACATGAAGAGCGTTTAGAAATAGCAAAGATTAATTCTTAACTTTTAACTGTTTGTGGCGCTTAATTTGTGACAAACTTTGAGATAAAGATGAAAATTTGCCCTTACGGTCAAACCTAAGCCACAAGTTAAGACTTAGTTTGAATAACCCCACATGTTAAGAGTAATTTTGGATGGGGCCATAAGTTAAGACTAAAACTGAATAAGGCCTTGGGCTAAGTTTGGATAAGGCCATGTGTTAAGGCCAAGTTTGAATAAAGTCATGTGTTTTCTCCTTAATAGCTAATAATTAATAGCTAAGACTAAGCTTGAAAGAAGGCCCCAGTTTAAGATTAAGTTTGAATAAGGCCACCTGATAAGAGCTTGAATAATGTCACAGGTTAAGACTAAGTTTGAATTAGGTCACGGGTTAAGTCCAAGAGGACGGGAGTAAGTTACATCCTGACCTTCGCATGATGTTTGATACCGATGAATGTTTACCCGTACATAAGGTTTTTTGAATAAAGGTCAGAACGAGAGAACCAGGTTTATTATACAATGCAATGTAATGTCAATTCATTCTAAGGTGCTGCCGTTGTACTTCAAGGAACTGGACTTGGATTCCAAGGAACGGAGAAGGGGAGTTAGATTCAACCGGATATCGATTCTTTTGAATAGGAAATGATTAAAAAAATACAGTAATAAGATTTCAGTGAACAGGATTTAGATTCCACCGAATAATGGACGTGAAATCTAGAGAATTTAATATGTATTTCAAGGAATTGGTTTGGATCAAATGAATGTGTTGTAAAATACACACCTTTTCCAACTACGAGCGCTGAACCAAACACACTAAGTCAGCAGGATGTACAGATTGTATCGTCCAATTAAATGAAGAGCAGCTATCAATTTTTGAGGTAGGAATAAAGACACGATCGATCTCCGGTAATGGAGAGATGAGGATGTGTATTATCAATTGGTTTGATGGCATAATCATTGACTCACCTCATAGGAGAGATGAGGATGTATATTATCAGTTGATTTGATGGGACAATCAGTGCCTCACCTCATAGGAGAGATGAAGATGTATATTATCAGTTGATTTGATGGGACAATCAGTGCCTCACCTCATAGGAGAGATGAGGGTGTATATTATCAGTTGATTTGATGGGACAATCAGTGTGTTACATCACAGGAGAGATGAGGATGTATATTATCAGTTGATTTGATGGGACAATCAGGCCTCACCTCATAGGAGAGATGAGGATGTATATTATCAGTTGATTTGATGGGACAATCAGTGTGTTACATCACAGGAGAGATGAGGATGTATAAAATGATGTCTGCAGCGTAGAGTTTGGAGATTTATCAGGTAGCCGGTGATTTGTCAGGTAACCGGTGATTTGTCAGGTGTTTGGAGATTTGTCAGGGGACTGGAAATTTGTCGGGTATCTGGTTATTCGTCAGGTAACTGTAGATTCGTCACGTAACGTAGTATTTGTCAGGTAAGTGGTGAAGTATAGTACGTTATTCCTGGCTTCCTGGTTTTCTCCACCATCGGGTCTTTCCTTCTGCCAAGGGAAAGAAACCACAAAGTAAGTTAAGCATCTGTAGAAAGACCATTGAAAACTGCGGCAGAAACCACCTTAAGTCATTTTTTTGAGATTTGTAGATTTATTTACTCCACTGAGTTAAATGCAGTCAAACCTTTTGACAAATTTTGGTAATATATTTATATGTCGCCAGTCACGTTAAGATAACCATCATGAACAGATCTCTTGTGAATCGTACTCTTACGACATAAGCCTGTGCACGGCAAAGCAACCCTGACATTAAATATCGGTTTTTGGGGCCGGCAAAAGTCGATGTGACGTAATTGACCACATGAATTACCAGTGTAGTTGATAAAGCTACCAACACGACCAATACTTATCATTGCATTTAACTCAGTCCAAAAAACTCTAAAACCACCAGTGAATACATATCCAGATACAATTTTCAGTGGTCTTTCGACTTACGCTTACTTCAAAATCACGTCAAACTCCAATAGGATTTATAGATTGTGAACGGCAAATGGGCCGTACAAACAGATTCTGGTGATGTTCCGGTCTATATTTGGTCAGTGGTCTGGAGATATTTTGTCTAATTCTACCATTATGTCCATTTACCATTATGTCAGTTTTTCTAATAGCTTCGGGTGACCTTGATTCCTTGTATCGTGACATTCAGAATGACCCTCTTTCGTGACTGCCAGCTCGACATATTATGGTCTGAAGTCGCAGTTCTAGGCGCTTCCGGTGAGGGCGGGAAATTCCTCCAATAAAGACCTGTCTTATTGCGGCCTTAATCAATGCGAATGACTGAAGTTCATCGCCAATGACAGTTCCTTCCTTTTAATAAATGCGATCTATCCCTTCGTGTGATAATCTCCCAGAAAAAAGATCGTTGGTCGCACCCTATTTGATCATGGACACAATCACAGACTAATATATCCTCCTCGCTCTTATCTATGAGGATGACAGCAGGCCTGTCCATGAAATATTTACGGTGGTCCCAGACGGCTACCCGTTCTATTTTTGAAGGCTGCCGTCAGTGAACGTGCGCTGGGCCTGTTATCCCTGTGTCACTGACGCTGTTTACTGGCCTAAAAATAGCTATCGTAGAGAGAGAATGAGAGAGAACTGATCTTATAGCTTCCACACCAAACCCACATAAAACTCGAACAGCCAATCAAAATGACAGTCATGCTAATTTCACAAGCATCTTACTACGCGAACATTCCTGTATTTATTGAATGACAATGAAAAAATGCGTTGTTTTCTGGGTTTTGACTTTATTTGGGCAAAGCGTCCACACGATTTATCCGACTACGAATGGTGGTAGGTCGAGGTGTCTTTATATAAGAGGACGTCGTGTTGTCGTGATGCCATGGTATAGTTCATTGATACTGGCTGATGGACATGTATCCCGCGTTTACAGCATTCAGGTAAGTGTTTCTTTTGTCCACGTTGCAACTTGCTGTGTGTTGTACGCTTTATACACTGACAGGCGTATTACACGGTGAGTATACATGTAGCTGGTATAGGTGGCATTTACCCATTCTATAGTGATAGGAATGTCTCATATGTAACTTATTGGTATGTGGCGTATACTCGTTGTAGTATAATTTACAAGCGTGTCACATATATATCATATTGGTATGTATCGTATGTATCGTACGTTGAATACGGTTCATGATGTAGGCGTACACACTGACAATCACATCAATGCACATATTGCGTATATTATAGTCAGTGGCGTACACATTGCATAAAGACAGGCGTATCGCATATTGTGGACAGTTAGGTGGCGCACAGATTGAGTACTGAATAGTGCTTCACTTGTGGCCTATTGGCATCCCCTGTAGGCACTATACATGATATCATACACTCGTTGCTCTTCTTACGTTCTCGTATGTATGTATTATGGAAGCTGATCGTCATCGATCAAATATTTTAGGTTTTAATAATTTCAATATTCGTTCGTTATACTTTTAATAGACTGGTTTGTCTCCGGCGTAAGGCATTTATCACGTTTTCGAATCCAGTTCGAGCTGTTTTTGCTAATTGGCCACCGTCTGGTGATTTGTTAAGCTAATTGCTACCGAAGCTAAATAGTCGACTCTGGACCTGAAACTGAGTGGCCTATCAAAGCGTCGTTCACTCATTCCAGTTTAAATCGATGAAACAATGGCTGACATCGGCTGTTACCAGAGATTGGCAAGACTGGCTGTATCCAAGTGCCGTGCATAATTATTTACGGACTTTCAGCAAAGCAGCGAAGTCTCAAGTCGGTTCACTCTGTTTCCTGAAGTCACAGTTATCTGCACTGATATCGTTTGAGCCACACGATGCAAATATGCAGTTACCATCAAGGATGTTATATTCACTATTAGCCAGTGGTAATCCAGATTTCATAGTACGTATGAATGAGCTGGTATTTTCAAAAGATTACCCATGGTCAGGCGGTCGGGAAATCAATATTTTATGTATAAAAAATCTCGGGTCGCCGTAAAAGCACATTTCAACAGGACCTAACCGTTTAAGTGACTGCGGTTTAAAGGTTCTACGTTGTTGATGTCCATCATGCATCAGTGTGATTTAGAAATCGAGTTATCTGCCCTTTTCTAAATCTCCACCAGGGTTAACTGTGCTCAAGTTGAGTGGTTCTACGGGTACAGTTTTACGCTCCAGTCTCAGATTTCCCAACGGTCTTCGCTTGCATACACTCTTATCTGTCAGTCTTCACAATTCTTTGCACAACATTCACCATCTTTACCTTCAAGAAAGCTGTATTGAATGTTGGCGAAATATTTTTGCCTTTGTGATATTGCAATTCGTCAGGTGTCCTCCATGTCTCAGTTGGTTAGAGCGCTAGCGCAGCGTAATGACTCAGGAGCCTCTCACCAATGCGGTCGCTGTGAGTTCAAGTCCAGCTCATGCTGGCTTCCTCTCCGGCCTTACGTGGCAAGGCCTGCCACAACCAGCGGATGGTCGTGGGTACTGCAACGTCAAAGTGGTGTCCAGAGTCTGAATATCAGCTTTCGTGCACAGCCACTTTCGGACTTTTACAACCATAACCTTCATGTATAGTCTATTTCGGACTACTTTGGACATCAAGCATAGCCCCTTCCGGATTTTTAACAAGTTTCATTTCACTAACAAGTCTAAAATCCTAAACATTTATTTTAAATCCTATAAGTCCTAAGTTTTACCAGTCGGTACACCATAAACCATAGGTAGTATTGTTTTGTGAAACGGTCATATGGTCAAGATTTGCTTAAGAGGACTTGAGTTGCGACTTACGACCTTTCGTGAAGTGAGGGCCGGGACATTCGTGCAGAGCCCAATCCAGGCATTTTACAACTAAACCCTTCGTACATTGCCCATTTTTAGACGTTAGAAGCAGTAGAAGTTGACTTCTGCAAGCAAAGTCTTATAATGCATGGCCTATGTCCGGATTTTGTAAACATGTGAAAGCCCCCGTACAAAGGCCCTTTTAGGAGTAGAAGTCCCTTTGTGGACTTTTAGAAAGAAGAACCTTTGCGATTATCCATTTTCCAGATTTCAAATCCGGAGCCTTCGTGCATTGCAGATTTTAAAGTTCAGTTCAGTCGTGTTTAAAAGAAAAGAACACATTTATACAACATACACCTTAAATGAAATAGCTATATAAACTGTGTGGAATACAATTTTTTTACATTTTTTAAAGGTTTCGAGACAATCTGTTTTAAACATCGTCATTTTTTACAAAACCCACCTATACGGGGCACACAGAAAGTCCGGCCATGTTTTAGGCTTGTCCAATGAAAATCCTCCTTTCCTCCTCTTTAATATTCTTTGTGACGTCACTGTGCTTAAGGTTTTACTCCTACCATTTAATTAACGTGCATTTCCAGTTTCAGCTAAATATATGCGTACATCGTGATAATCGTGGATTTTAAGTTCTGTTAAAGCCAATTCTAAAAAGGAAGAGTTTGAGATGCACTAGAGGGTCACATCATGCCTACATGCGTGGCTGTAGGCTGCCAAAATATGTCTGAACTGCGATATCCTGAAGGCAGAGAGCGCAACCTGTCCTTTCAGAGTTTGTTCCTGTCAAAGCCAGAAATCCCGGTTCCCACTCACTTGAGCTGGATGCATTGTCGGTGGAACTACTACTCTCAGCCTCACTCCTCTGCAATTCAAACTGGTAGCCTTGTAAGCCAAAGTTACAGTCACTTTCATCAGAACTAGAGTCGGGGTCCCCACTGAAGCCCTCTATTACTTTATCTACATGATTTTTTTTACCTTTAAAGACAGAAGAGCTACTTTCCAAAGTAAGCACGATGACGTAAGCAATCTGTTAAAATGGCGGTCTAAAAGGACTTTTCAGTCTTGGATGTTTAACTATTAAATACTCAAATAACAAGCGCTTCCACCAGAAAATTAAGATTTTTTATTTCACCGTAAGTAGAGCTTTTTCTTTTAAGGTATAGGTTGTATAAATGTATTCTTTTCTTTTAAGGTGCTGTTTGAGTACAACTCACGAGAAACACGCGCTTCGAAGGGGGTTTTTACGAAATATTTCATGTCTTGCATATTTCCGTCATTTTTCAAGTTTCTTGGTAACGGGGGTGTTTGAAGGCTCAGGACTGCATGTGCACCGCAGAGCTCGCGTTGGCAAAGTTTAAGCAACATCTTGGGCCTCCATGTCCGAAGGGGTTAGCGCGTTAGTGCAGGCTAATGACCCAGGTGCCTCTCACCAATGCTATCGCTGTGAGATCAAGCCCAGGTCACAAATAAATAAGTAACATCTGTTGGACAATCATATCATTCGCGTTTTGGGCTTGTATAACGAATTGCAAATTACACTGCTTAGAAGGCTATTCGAATCATAATAATGATCTTCGCTTATTGATTCGAAAACTGAGCAAGACGTTCACAAGTGGGCAAAGGGCATCGATGTAACTCCCATGCGCTGCATGGACCTATAATTACCGCGCAGCTCTGTGGTTCCCGCTCCTCTCGTCATACATTTGTAGCTTGTACAGCATGCATGTGTCTCCATGCGCAAGACTGGAGCAAGGCCGTGTGTATAATAGATACACTGCAGGTCTCATGACCTGGATATCGGGCCTAACGTTGCCGGCTGCGAAACAATGCTTTACAGACACCGATAGGTCGCTCGGGAAATATGCAGAGATCTAGCCGGATTTCTACCATTAATTGAGGGTGATACACTAGCGGCACTCCATCTGCCTCCCAGGGACATGCTCCTAGCTGACAACCCGGTAGCCCTTCCTTCAATTAACCAAGCGCCATCTAGTGGCGCTGATCTGCCAGTTCTCTGGAGACAACATCTGACTGTTAGCCAGAAACTGTAGTTATATTCCACCGCCATGACTGGTTTGGAAAATGGTCAGTAAAGGGCGAGAACAAAACATGTTTGCACGTTTGACCGTTTGGATGCGTCGCACATGGTCTTTACAACTTCTGTGAATGTTCGCAGAATTCAGCCGCCTCTTAGTGTGTCATGTTCATTTGTAACCTGTTAAGAACAGAACGAGTAGTTGGAAAAGGCTCGTTGAAGTTCGGGTAAAGATCGCATGGTATCGCAAGATTTTAAAGATGAAGTGTAGAACGCAAGCGATTAATGATCTAAGATATCAAATTATGCATCGCTACAATGTCGAACACATCACCTGTGGGGACGCAAGCTTGTCCCAAAGTGACACCTTGAGGCCCAAAGATCGCGTTGAACTCATACTCCTTGGTACAATGGTAATATAACGAACACCTAGCCTGTTCCATGCCACAGATTACCAAACATGCCTGAAGAACATGAGCTATGACCTCGTCCGGGTATAATAATTAGTCACTGACATGGCACAACATTTGTTGTTAAATGAAGTGTTGACATGGAAATGAATTATTTGTAAGTATTTGCCAGAGGAGGGTAATGATATTTACACAAAATTTGCCGGAACCATCTAGGTATATACTTTCATGTTAAGAAGGTACAAGTTTGGTGTCATAGCCGCTATTGTTCCGTATTCGTACGAATTATTGCGACGTAGCTTACCTGGATATTGTTTTATTTGTAAAGAAAACAAAGTACATATTGCCGCTAGCATTGTCGTGTATTTATCTGGAAAGTTCCTATGGAAACGCGGAAAGCCTTGATCTTAGGAGTTCTTGTTGCCATAGGCCGTTTAATGTTGATTAATTCTATATCTTGTATTGTGGTGTTTATATCTGTATATATTAAGCCGTCACGTTTGATAATGAATATCTCCGATGTAATTACGTTATAACCAGCTATTATTATCTCAAACGTTGAAACCAGTCAAGTAAACCAATTAAAACTATCGATCCAGTCAGTAAATGTATCAGTGTATATCACTGTGTAATCGATTCACGAGTAACGTATGTATGTACACCATGTATTGTATTAACTAGTTAATTACCGGTAGGTAAACCGTTAAAATCGTTCAATAATTCAACTAATCAATGCACAGATCAATTAAACGACCTTCGGCACTTAGAATATGCTAGGATGGCCAGGACAGCCTGTGCCCCACGGGTTGTCGATCGATAGAGACACACCTATGGACTGGTGATTACTGCACGTTGGTTAAGGCCATAAGTGTCACCGGCTGTCCCCGAGCAAATCCCGATATATCACCCAACTGTTGTTGTTTTGAAATTTCTGGTCTTCCCGTGGCATTATAATTCCACTGAAGAGCTGTTATTTTAGATTGATCAAGAACATTCTTAAAGCATTTTAATCAATATTTGGCCGATTTCTTCATTATCGATTGTCTTGAGGCTACATGGCAGAAGGAACGCGAGATTCCACGCTTAGACATGAACTGGCCTTTACCTGGCGCGGAAACGTGCGTTACTATATACAGATGCCAGAGCCGTGGCCTCAGGTGTGGGCCGTATCGCTAGCATTTATCTCCGAGTAGCGAAGCATTGACGTCACAAGTCCGTGAGTTCAAAAAACCATTACGTCACAGATATCGATTGTATATATATTAGGCCGTATGTAGTCAGCTGGTAGAGTAGTTTCACCGGGCGAATAGATGTTCGCGAATATATGCTGTACTGTGGCTATAGGCCTCTTGTACTGACATTCACTGCATATGTTTTGCAGCATGACTGCGGAATTAGCGAACCACGAGCGGTGCGGAACCTGCAGAAAGGCAGTCTTCAACAAACTCTATCACTGCAAGCATTGCAGGTAAGTCGTCAGCTTTCTCGTAGGACTCCCTAGACCGTCAGCTGTGATGGATGATGTGCTGGTCTGCTCTGTGAGTTGGCTATAGTCTGGTGCAAATGGGATTTATGTGCAGACCCCAAACACAGGGCCTAATTATTTATCGTCTGGCTGACAGCTGGCTTATCGCGCACTTTTGTCTTAAAATGCACCGTTCTACATCTGTGTCAAACGTCAGTAAATATGTGTCGAGGAATATACTACCTCTTGACAATTAATGTGATGTTTTGTGTATATAATTAACTAAATTTGCTATATTTATTATTACAAGTGCTCAGTATACGTCTCATTGACGAAGTTTCAAGGAGTGGTGCTTAAATACTTGATTGTAATCACGAAAACTCATTGCGATCTATAAAATATGTCTACGTGATTATTGTCTGTGTTTTCCTAAATTGCAGCGGTCGATGCAAACGACGATGCAAGCATTCTGGTACATCAAGCTGTAGGAGATGCGCAAGAAAAAAAACAAAGCGAGGTAACAGGAGTTCTTGTTGCACATATGTATTTGCATATAGCTTCTCAAGGAACAATCACTGTGTGTACTTGTGAACATTCCTTACAATTTGAGATCGAAAGCGCAACAAAATACAGGTATTTCACAACGTAAAACTTTACCCAGATTTTCTTGGCATTCATTTGAGAGGTATTTCTTGCAACGGCCTATACATGTATAGTGTGGCGTTTGGTAGAATAACTGTAACGTCCCCAACACTGGCACCTCTCCCCAGGTTTAAAAGTTTGCATTTATTACCTGTTTTTTGTTTCCTTTTTTTCAGGAGAGACCCATTGGTCAAAGGTCTTACAGGCCAATGAAGTCAACTCGAACTTCGTGATCTTGCCTTGCGCCGACAGTTGCGGGAGTTTCCACGTTGAAGTGTCCGACATTTGCACCTGCAATATGAAGGGGAGAGTGAGCAAAGATGGTGGCGTCCTCTCCAACCTTTACGAAAGATTTTGCCAGTGGCTGCTGTCAAAGAAGAAAAGCCCTCCTTCGACAGGCATGCGGCCTGGGGACAAAAAACGGAACAGTCGGAAAGGATCAGGGCTTGGCATCGATCTTGGTTACGTTAGTTTTGATGAGGTGGTATTGAATTCGCCTATAGAAACAAACAGGGAATTCTCCTACTCTCGTCCTTATACGATGTCCTCGTCGGACAGTTGTTCGTGTTGTAGTTATTCGACGACCTCCTCCCTCAGCAGTGCCACATTTGGCATTGCCCTGGCAGACGGACAGGTGACGGACATTGTTGACAGTCTGGTGCACAGCGGGTCTTCCGAGCGGTCGGCCTATTTTCAGGATTTTCCGATAGGTCACTTCCCAGAGGCTGCAACGGGGCATCCGCCGGAAGCTGTGTCAGCCAACTTCCAAGATGCTGCATCGGCAAACTTCCATGAACCAACACGTTTCATCACTGGAGAGCAGCAACCGCTTCAAGAAGAATTCCAAGATGAAGTTTTCCTTCCAGTGGATAAGTTCTGGTCACTTCAGCTGTCGAGGCATTCCAAGATAAACGACAGGGCCAAAGAACGTCGTCACACTTCTTTAACGACAGCTTTAAGTTGTCCTCAAAAGACTTCCTCCAAAAGCTCCACAGACTGTGACGATGGAAAGCCAGGATTAGCTCTTTGCTCCACGTGGCCTCTGCTCGCATATCCCAGTCAGGAATATGGTAGGTTAACGATGCTCATATTTTAATGGCCAAAAAGTTTTTTGGATGAGTAGGCTGGAATATTCCCTGTTTAATTTTGCCAATTTTCACATTAATAATCTTTTGCTTATATTTTTCTCCGGCCAGTTAGTCTCATGATTGTTATAAAAGAGATTCTTTCGACACACTTGCTTCTCATGAACACATTTTTTCTGCGCTTATTTTGTGCATCTTACCGTTTATCAGTGCGCATTCCTTTACGCGCATGTCATTCAAGATGGCAGGGCCCCATGTTAATGGAAAGCTGCTCTCCCAGTTATTGATGCTCACGACCTGCTGTGTGAAAGTATGGCCAGTTGAGCCACCATCACTAGTTTAAGGCGGCAGTTCTATTTATTATAACGGCAAACGGGACACTCACGCAAATTTATCAATATATCGCATTAGTTGGCAATATTATCCGAAACAATATTGCCTATGTTTTGTGGAGTGGGTATCGATTGGCCAGTTGTCTGCCAGGGCCGGTGGACGCTGACGCCTGTGGAACCCTGTGTTCCACGTTCGCGTCATTGCTTCTCACTGGTGGTCAGAGTTATTGCCTCATTGCCGCTTAAACGAAGCCATGTGAAATAAATCAGCTGTTAATTGAATAAAAATAGCACCTGGATAAGATTATTTAAAAGATCCCTTTACTGGCCGCTTTTTATGGTGGCTTGGCCTGGGTGGAAAATTGGATTTTTCGTTTATTTTGGTCACCAGAAGGATTGCTGATTTCTTAAGTCTGCTTTTAGACACAATCGATGAATATGGCGGTGCTTGGAAGACCACCTACTCTATTTTCGGCTCATTCATTGCGAATCAATGAACGGCCGGTATTTTTAGCCCGGTTAAAGCACTTGTGGCTGCCAGAATATCATTCTCTGGACATCCATGGAGATAAAATAAATTTTATGGGCGTACTTTAGTAGCCAGATTGTTGTGAATATTTCATAGGTCTAAACATGGCCAAAGGCACGTTCTTTAAGGCTGTCATGTAATCTTTCCTGATTTAGTTCTACATTCTATGGCCATAACCATATTTATCTTTGAGGTCCAGCAGACGAGGTGAGAGACGGAGTGCATGGAACTGCTGAGGAGCTGAGTCAGCAGTTTTTCAACCCTTTGTCCAGGTATGTCAAATAGACACCTTCACAGTAAAACTGAGCCAAAAAACAAAATAAACAAAACCAATATGCCTTGCATTTCACTTACAATTTATTCAGTAAAAACGGCTCACATATAAACCATAAATTTCATTTCATAATAAAACATAAATTTCATTTCATAAAATTCATTCGACATTTCGCCCGTCTTTAACTGCAGGCAATCCGGTTGCGTTTATAAATATCTGGCCGCGCTTAACTGAATTTAACAGTAGTCAAAAATATATGAATTAAATTAAAATTTAAATAATCTCTTCACCTAAATCTACATTACAAGAACCATCTCCCAAAAGCTTGTGCTGGTCACTGAATAATCAATAGAGAAGATCCAGTGTGATAATGAAATGTGTTTTGTTAGAAAGATTTGATTGGTTGATTGGTTTGTGTTTCTCTGTGCACACAATGAATCTAGCTATTTGATGGAGGACTTCTGTGGCAACCTGTGACAGGTTGATGGATGGTAGGAACCGACTGGCTCTTGCTGGGTAGTCTTCCTGAAAAACGTGCTTCTATTTTGAGCCGACTGCCATAGGCGACATTGTTATTCCACATCGACTTTTATTTTCTACCGAGGTTCAAACATGTGCTGATGATATTCATTTGATTTGGTCTCTGTTTTGTATCAAATATTCAATTATTACTATATTTTCTTGCGCTGTGTTTGTGGCCTTACTCATGTTCGCTTGTGTCTGGTAGTGTAGAGTAAAATTTCCAAGTGTTGGAATAAGTTAGCCATATAAGAATGCTAACCGACTTAAGGTAACTGCCCCTACTACACGATACAGTGGAATAGCAATTGTGGTGCATTCTGAAAATGGCAGCTGCTCGAGAGGAGTTTCTGTCTCAGAGTCTTGTGGGTTGATAAATGGCTCTTCTTCAAGCCTTTCGGCAAAACAAATCCTTGAAATCGGAGAGGTGACCCCTCATCGGCCCCCGCGGCAGTTATATTTTTGAATCGTCCTATTCCGCCTTCAGTTTGCAAAATGCCGTAAGATGTTCTGGGTAGATCGATTCATGGTAAACGAGATGCACTCCTCTTCAGGGGTTGTTCCACGTGAAAAGTGGTTCAGTGTTAATTACTAAAATATTTTAGTAAGTACTGCTTCTGTTCAGCTTAATGAGGTGTATTAAAGAGACTGATGCGTGGGAATCTCCATCTCCGGCTCCTCCGAGTTTCATCCTGCCATAATCCTGGCCACCGTGGTATAAGTGAAACGTTCTTGAGTACAGTTTAAAACACCAATCAAACAAATTAATAAATAAAATAAAGAGATTCAAACTTCTCTTGGACACATTATCTCTAACACATTGCAACTGGTGAATGTATAACTCGACAACACGAAAACCCTGGACCAGAGCCCATTACTAACGATTCGCCTTCCAGACCAACACTGATGCTTGATGAACATTTCTTCTTCGTAACAAAGCTACTGTTTGTCACTTAGAAAAGCTCACGTCTGTTTTTTTTTTTTTTTTTTTTTTTTTCCAAGACAAGCCTTACATCGTCCTCCAAAACAGTGTTGGAAATTCTTTATTATATGCATGGTTGTATTGTATCAAAAGGCGAGGGCCTTTTGACTCAATCTCGCCATAGTTTGGCTGTTAGATGACTTTGACAGTTTCATGACGAAAGCAATGGTTTCCACCATATGTTACCTGGTTACCATCCCAGTAACCTGGACCTGTACGGTGTAAGGAACGTACTCTAGATTTATTAATTTATTTCAATGGTGAAATATTCGTATACCAACCCTTCACCAAAATGAGCGTTCC
Source organism: Acanthopleura granulata (assembly GCA_016165875.1). Classification (NCBI taxonomy): domain Eukaryota; kingdom Metazoa; phylum Mollusca; class Polyplacophora; order Chitonida; family Chitonidae; genus Acanthopleura; species Acanthopleura granulata. The sequence goes on from JABBOT010000008.1 coordinate 7,176,302, forward strand.
AGCTCAGTAATCGCAAAGCCAGTTTCCAAAACGACAAATAGCACCAAAAAAGACACACGAAAAAAGAATGTATAAAAAAGAAAAAAAAACAGGATTAAATTTTTACAAAATTGGAAAAAATAAAGTAAATAACAAGTCGAGTGTTTGCTCTGTGTTAAGTTGCAACCTTTTGACGCTGTGCCAAACTTTCGTTGTAGACGACAGACGTCTGATCTGAGCGATTCCCTGGGAGATTGCACCATACCATTTGGAGACTTGGAGTTTGGGGAATGTATCAGAAGTGGTCGTCGGCAACAGATACACAGGTGAGTAGTTGTGGACACCTCTCTGTGTAGTTTATCATGGTCTGCGGGTAAATAACTTCAGCATGACACATGTTTGAATAAGATTAGTATTTTTACTATTATAGCTTATTCTAAAAGAAAATTGCTAACAATGGCCAGTATAATTCATAAACAGGATTAAGAATGTTTGAAACTCATCAATAATGACCATTAGAAGGACTGATTGATTGCTCCGCCCACCGTTGGTGTAAGTGGAAGACGTCAGCGTGAAGCCAGATGATGGCTTTCAGGTGAAATGATTTTTGCATCACCTTTACAGAGGCAGGTGGCACGGTGACGTCATCATCCACACATTTCGTGATCTCGACGACGATGAGGTAAAGTTCTTTCTGCGGGAAGTGTCCAACATGAGCATGATACGTCATGACAACATCACGCTGTTCATGGGGGCATGTCTGGAACCTCCCACTCTGGCAGTAGTCAGCGGGTAAGTCCCGGTTATCCTACATTGCTGCTGGCATCATATGTGTCTTTGAAACACTGGGCTGCATGCCTGTAAGGGGAGAGCACACCAGAGCGTGCGCCAGGTGTAGAATAGACTGAAACACAGTCAAATGGCTTAAGTTGTATAGTGAATAAGAGGTCTACGATAACTAAATATGTTAACGTTTGAATATTTCCTGTTAAGATTTTCAACATAATAGGACCCAGTTAAATGTCTCAATGGTCTCGCCTAGTGTAACGTCAGTCATCATGCCAGTTGAGCAACCCCTCACAAAATTCGTAAGATCGAATACAATTTGTTTTCTGGAAAGTTTACCTACAAGGTGATATTTGTGTGGACATCGGCAAACACTGATTCCAGTTTGTGAACAAAATGCATCTAAGGGAAGTTTCATTTACCCTATCTCTATTAAATTATTCTCAAAATAATGTCAGAACCACTGATTTTGAAGAAACTTTGCCTTTGGATTGAGAATGGCTTGATCAGCTTTGAGTTTCAAGTTTCCATCTTGAGAGGTGATATTCTTAGAAGATCACAATCATTCCACCGGTAACTCCATGTAGAATTCATTATGGTCAATTCATCTTGATGATCCCAGGACAAAGGATTAATATATCCGAAACGTCATGTTTGTTCAAGGTTGAGTCGGCGGCCATCTTTATACGAAAGCATCCATATAAAGGGAGAAAAGATGCAGTTGCACATGCGCGTACAGATAATCCGGCAGATTGCTCAGGCTATGGGTTACCTCCACGCCAAGGGCATCATTCTGAGGAGACTGAACACGAAAAACATCTTCTTGGAACCCAAAGTGAAAATCTCCATCATGGATCACGGCATGAGCCAGCAGAAATGTGATCGGTAAGTTGGATGTCGTGTAAGTGTTGACTGATTTATTGATTACTTGGTTATTTTTGATCAGTGAGTGAGTGAACTAGTGAGAAATCTGACTGATAAATCAACCCGCTGTGATTTGATTGCTGAACTAAGTCATATAACATGTATTGTTCGTGGGTAATGTGCTGATTGATGGATCCAGTCATTCAGAAATGTGACTGGCAGGTGTATCCTGATGTATCCATTAAGTGACGTAAGTGGATGGATTGAATTACAGAGCGATGTGGCTCTCAAATGAACTCTGAACTGTTATCTTAGCTGTAGTTAAAACGATTGCGCGAGTGAGAGAGGAGGTTGCTAGGTTCAACATGCAGATGTGAGTTGATAGATCCCGCTGAGATAGACATGTGACTGGTGTGCAAAGTGAGGTAATTTAGGGACAAAAAGTGTCCGAGAGCGGGAATTACGTCCAGCATCAAACGGGGAATTGGGACATGTGATTGTTGTCGGTCAGCTGCCATTGATAATGATTGGCCACAACTGGTGCCATTCTCAGTTTGAAGCGCATCAGTAGTGTTTCACAAGACATGTTAGATCATGTGAAACGTCAAAATCATGACCAGAATATATATTTTTTTTAACAATTGGTTTATATATTGTTTCATGTGATACATTGTTTTCTTTGACCGAGGCGCCAAAGCACATTAGAAACCAGCTGACATGACAACTAACAATCTGATATACCAACAGGTCTGACAAAGGGTGTATTCCAAGAGGTCACCTGACCTACATCGCTCCTGAGCTGTTAAGGACGGTGAGGGTGGAGCCGCCGAGGCTGAGGACCGATGAAACGTTCACACGGGAGACAGACGTGTTTGCTTTCGGGTAAGCTTTAGAAATCCACCCAAAGCATACTGCTTCCAAGGCAATATTCCAAGACATGTTCCAAAAGTGTGTCGTGAAAATGTGTAATTGTGGGTTTTGAAAACTTGGTCTTTGAGGTACGAGGTACACAAGTACGGTACTGAAAGAATAATCTGATTGGACAGTGGTTTCTAGATGTCATTCTCACAGTGGGAACGTTGTGTACAATTCAACTTTTTGATAATCCAATTAAGCCCTGAATAGAAGAATAATGCGCATGTTTGGATTAATAGCTGAACGATTGGTTTGTGGAGATGCAATCACAGAATTGTGAATCGATGTGAGACGACGAATTCATAAAACTCTCTAGCCGTGCTCAATACTGTTCATTACTGTTTGTGAGAAAAAAAAATCTATGAAGTCGTTATATTTGTTCTACGCTTTAAATACAGTTACCAGATATGATAATACATTATTTGTTTGGACGAAATATATAGCATGGAAATTCCCACTATCACTGTAATTCCCACATAACGAGCCAATTTGTGAGGGCTTAATTTCGCAAAATATAATATTGATCAAAGACGGTACGTAGAGGAAATCACTGGCAGTGATGACATTTTTATTTATTTTATTTTTGTTTAATGCCAAGTTCACTTTTACAATGGACGCACCAGCACAACTTTATGCCAAGTGTTATACAGCTTCGCTGCTCTACATTTTTCATTGCCTAGTCAGGATGTCCAAATGTCGCCAAATGATATTAATACTGAGCCTGTCCATTTTTGTCCACGGGTTACGGTAGCGCTGAATCACTCCGCCTATCTTTATAGCTAATGCTTACATCAAAGTACTTTCGCCAGAGGAGGATGTAGGTCATGTGATTATAACAACACCATATGTTTTTGTACATTTTTGCCTTAAAGTTTTTAAGGATTGTCCCTCGACTTACTTAAGACTGTTTTTTTTTTCTCTTCAATTTGGGAAAGTTTTTAAAAGCGGCCTTAATCAGTGTAATATTTTGATCGTGACCCAGTTGATCCTGTAAGCCGAAACCGTACAGACACGTTGTTGTGTCAATGGATCCTTAGGAAAGACTTTACAGATCAATACACGGTTTCCTTTCATCCACACAGAGCAACAAACTGTGTCTGTAACTAGGTCATACATCTGTTCAATCTAACAAGCAGACGTTAACACTTTTAGTCCATTCTGTGTGTCCCCGGCAGGTGCATGGCAGCATACGGGTCTGTATTCGTTATCAGTTCAGATTGGGGCCGTGTTAATTGTCACAGCAGATCGTCAAATTCAAAACTATGCCCAGTTAAAGTGTGAAAAGCACCTAGGTTCATGGTGCCTTAGTGGTGATGACATAGTTTTATTCAATCCCATGCAGCATGAGTTTTCTTAACTTATAAAGGATTTAGTGCAATTCTACATCTGGTATATGACAGTCAGAACGTACAATAAACATATGGGGCATGGTTTGATTCAGTGACACGAAGAATGAATGAATGATTATGGCTTAATGCCACATCGGCAATATCTCAGTCATATCGTGGCTATTGTCTAGATCTAGTGTCCTTTCGACGATGTGAAATCAGAAGGTAACATATATACTATATAGCATGGCGCACTATAACGTCCGAATATCAGACATATTTTATACTGAGCAACACATTAAGGGACATGGGTGAAAGTAAAACAGGTAACAGAGAAGAAGGTATAACCTATAATTTTCGATTTCCTACATTTTTTAATGTAAGCGTGTTTGCTGTACTTGTTTTAGGACAGTGATCTATGAAGTGTTCGGGGGTCAGTTTCCTTACACTGGCCTCCCTCCGGACGTGGTCATCTATCAAGTGGGCAAAGGTTACCGTCAGCCGCTTTCTGACATCAACTGCCTCTCTTTCGTAAAGGTAGGTAAAAACGGATATTTTCCCGCATTTTCTCAAATTTTTCGGACATATTGTTGCTGTTCGCCTTTTGACTGTCCTATCCACGCAGATACATGTATTGTATCTTTAATATATGTGCTGATTTGGGGGATAATGGCCACACCAGAAAATTCTTGCCCAATAAAATAATTTAGCTGTGTTATTTAGTTTCATTTATTATATAGTGAGGAACCTGGGAAATTATGTCCATACTTATTGTACAATTTGTTCAATGTACCAAAATCCAGTCCACAAGACTGAAACGTAGGCAATCACGGTACTTCTCGCCATCAACTTAATGTAAGAAGTCAATATCCATGAAAAGGGAATATAAGGGTGATCTCTACATTCAGTATTCCAATATTTCAATTCCTTGTCCCTCTTACCCATCGTACTTCTTCGCCCACCTACTTGCCCTACTCACAAGTACAATGCTATGCTTGGAACATCAGCTGAAGCACTTAATGTACAGTGACAAAGACACATCCCATGTGTCCTTCATCTTTAGTCGCTGAGTCGACATTGCTGTGAATATCAAAGGTCGTCTTCGACTTTAAGATCATATTTGATATGGAGTTTTGATTTGCACCCATCAGATAACTCATTTCCAAGAAAACCCACTACTCCTCAGATGTTTTCGATAAAACTCTTATCAACGGATGGAGTTGTTGTTTCGGAGAAAACCGCTAATGATTAATGGACCTAGGGTGTTTTAGTACCACTATCATAACAGTTTGACCTCTGTATCTTTTGTTCTTAATGTTTCCATATTGATTTCCGTTGATAAACATGCCACCTTGATGTATGGAGTTTGAAACCTGGTAAACTGAAACGATGAAAAGTCAAAGAAATATGGTGTCAAAGCATATAAGCTTGTATGGAAATCCAAAAATCTGTTTTGGAGAGAGATCTTTTATTAGGGACTATTTTTGCCTTATCAGTTGGGTATGTGGCTAGATGTACCGCAAATTTAACTCGAAAGGTGTTAGCTGAAAGTACACGATTTACATTTCAAAATCTGACATATGTCAAATTTAGCTTCGTCGAATTGACTTCTGTTGTTTCTCGGTGCATTAGCCTTAGAATGTTCAAGTGTAAGGTGGATACATACTTTTCCGTGTAATTTATCCATGTTAGAAAAGGTCAAACCCTTGAAACATGTTCAACTACAATCGTATCCTACAAAAATCATATTCCACTACAATTGTATCTTACGAAAATCATATTCAATACAAATTGGCTGTTAGCCTATAAGCTGTGAAATCCGAAAACAATGTAGCTAAATAAAACAAATGTAAAACCCGAGACTTTTGTGACAAGTCGATTAACAACTATATTGCAAAGTTGAAATTATCCACAGAAAACGTAGAGTGATGTCCTGGTAAATGGGTCTCCAAGCCTTGACCCTTGTTTGAAACTGTTTTGATGTATCAGTGAGAAGACAGAACTTTTAATTTCTGTAAGCAAAGGTTTTATGAGAAAGGCACAGAATAACTTATTCATTAGTTTGTTCACAACATTTTATACCATGCAGTCCAAACACTTTTTATACATTGTTTACTTTTTGTGTTTATTTCATTTTGTTTCTTCTTCGATATAAGAAAGAAAAATTGCTAACTCACTGAATCACTGAAGTTTCTTGTCGAACACACTGAACCATATTTGGTGCGTTTTACCTAGTCACGTGACTGTGTCAAGAACAAAGGACATTATTCGTACGTGACAATAGATTACTCAAGCATTATCCGTAAACATACATTAATCCGCTTTTAATCAAACGCCCAGCTGCTATTGGCAGATTTCGCTCAACCTGTTTCCTGGCTGACGTCATAAGGTTGCAGTTTAGTTCTGTAAATGGCATGCTAGGAAAATGTGAAGCATTAAAACAAGTGCTATCTGACAGATTGCAATATATAACCTTAGAGGGTTTAGAGCGATTGAATGTTCGATACTATTTACAAGTGCTCTATATGTCGGCCCCTTCCAGATAGGGCCTAATCATTCCAGGAGCTCTTGAAGCACAGCTTGTGTATATACAGTAGTTCGTGGAAGGTGTCTATATATGCATGGGAAAGGGACAAGGAACGGGTGAGGGGCGGGGGAGGCACAAGGGGTGACATCATGCGGAAAGCATCGCGCCTGACACGGACGTTCAAGCATGTATCACACTTAACGTTAGACCTGATACCAGGAAGAGGAACAATTCGCTTAATGTATCCCATTCCGGTTAGTTTTTAAGTTTCGATCCGTTATGAATGGGAAATAAGTCGAGTGCTTGCACTGAATTTTTTGAAGGGTTGAACAGCGCCATTTATCTTTAAAACATGGTTACATTACAAACTGTTATGCCACATAATACTTGCATGATTATTGCATACGTATACTAAATTTCTTTAAACAAAGATGTTACATTACAAATAGTTGTAAATGAGTGGTGGGTTTAAGCTGGCTTTTTTTCCGTCCTGAAGTCTGTGCTCATGGCAGTATGTTATATCTACAATCATGGTCAGTCATGGGCATGTCCAACAAATTTTCCCTTGAAGACTTTTCTCATACGCCTAGCTATATACTACTACTACTACTAATAATAATAAAATTAATAATAATATTAATATTAATAAAATGTCTCATTCCGCATGAAAGCAAGTAAAGGCAACTAGCTTATTTAATGAATCATATTTTAACTTTATGCTTTCCCTTGCAGGATCTGATAAAAGATTGCTGGACGCACGACTCTCTCAGCAGACCCGAATTCTGTGAAATCACTAAAGACCTCATCCACAATGTAAGTTTGTCTTTTAACTTTTCATTTACCAAACTGAAACATTTCACGCGCAATTTTCGCCAGTCTTTCATTATATTCCATTTATATTCTAAATCAACACTGAATCCTGAATCTCTTGTGTCTCTTCAGTGTCACTTAAGAGATATAGGATTTATGTAGGTACATGTATATCCCTGTCGGTATTTACCCTGTGGCTGCCAGTCATCAAGAGAAAATGTAGGATCAAGGCGTCTCTACATAGTGCACTATCTCATGGCCAAGGTACTGTTGATGGTGGAGTGGTCCCATCATACAGTGCCAGCCTACCAGTCTTGTTCCCGATCCCCAATACAACTCTCCTTTGTCACATTGCTGTATATGCGGTAGACAATAGCTCCTATGTCGTAAATGCTAAACCGGTCAATGCTATAAAGACGTTATATGCGGACATAAAGCCAAGAAGTCGCTCTGTGGGTCAAACATATGTTCCTCGTAGAAGTCGCTATAACCTTACTTTCTATATAGGCCTAGATACTTGGGTTTACATAAACACACAAAACCTAGATATGCCATCTTTGTATTTGCGTCATACTAGTTATGACATGAAGATTTAAGTCTTCTGAAAACTGCCTTTCGCTTTCGTTTTCGTTTTCGACCATAATTGTCATTGAGCGCAGTAAGGTTACGATGCTTCAGATGATTTAGTAAGCTTTAGTAACTGAGTGGCTTTGTCAGGTTTTAAATTGCTTCCTGGGCCCTTTTTCTGCAAGAGATGAGAATGTATTTCTGTCTCTGTATCACGTTGATCAATTTGAAACAACTCCGGGCTGGGGTGGAGAGGGGTGTCTGGTATAATTTATCTTTAGCCTGATCTTCGAATAAAGCTGTGGAAACCTGAGCCAGTTAAGATATTTGCCATTAAATCAAATCTATTGCATGCCATCTGTTTTCATACTTCTGTATTCTTTGTTGCCAGGCCGCTCTTCACAAGCGCCACAGTTCGTCGGAACCAGAGGCCATCAACAGATCGGGCTTCAGAAACAGATCCTTTTTCACTTGAAGGGAAGGCTGGTGGTAAGACAGAGAAAATGAAAACGTCGACGTGCTTCTCAGGCACATTGGCTGCTGGTTGGCCAGTGAGCGTCCACGTGACCGGCCGAACAATCGTGCCAAACTCGCGCGGGCGGCCGGGCAGGTTCCGACCGGTCGAGCAGATGACAGCCCAGGCGCGGGGTCAGCCGAGGGTCGTCTGCTCCCAGAGCGAGGATCGGCACGAACAGACGCGGATGCGGGCATCCCAAACAGAGAGATACGGTCCTACCTGACAGACCTCTTGATAGTATTTGTCAATGGTTTGGAACTTCAATCGATAAACGAGCTAATCGATAAGCTTGCAATAAGCACAATACGCTGTATCATCGACGGGTGTCCAGCGTTTCTCTCTACATATTGAGCAATTTAATGTAAATTTCAGCTTCTGCGAATACGCGAGGCTGAATGATTTACATGGCAATAACAAGGCAGTGTGGAATGGTACCTACGCATAGGGAGACTGCGTAAGCCATTTCTCGTCAGCCGTTAGGAGTCAAAGTGGGTCTCTTGCCCTGATAAAATTGTCACAGAGCCAGAGTAATATTGACGCTTGTCAGTGCATATATATATATATAAGATATATCCTAAAGACACATGGCGTGCACTTCTGTTTCTGAAACCGATGCACGATGTCGAGTCGAAATAAATATGGAGACAACCACTGCCATATAAGTGTGATCCATTTTGGCACGTGGTGTGCATGACTCCGCACAGGTGATAAGATGTTCGATTGTTGAGTACAAAATACGCGTTGACTAGTCAACCTCCCTTGTGGAAACTACTCCCAACTGCAGATAATTGATACGGGGTAGGGATAATTTGCCCAATCCCATTCAGTATCAGATATACTTCCGAAATGATAGTGCAAATGAGGAAAAAGCAGTCTCGTGGGTGATAAGTTTGTCAAATCGTTAACTTCTAAGACGATAGAACAAGAAGATTGCTGTGATAAAATATGCTGGTGTGAATGAGGCGGCATAGCACTGAAGAAATGCATGGTGATATAAGCCTGTAAATTACTAAAGACTGTATTGAGTATAATCTATACATGTAAAGGAAAGTGAACTCTTTCTTCTGTGATCTGAAAACTTTATATAGGTTGCATCTATTGTCCATTTTACCCGTCAATGCATAGACCGCGAGCTTTTAGCAGATTTTACACCACTGGTAAACGGTTTTACAGTCAATTTGATTATTCTTGTTCCATATCTGAGATTTTATTACATAGTATATAATTATGTGGAAAGTTTGACCATCCCACAAAGGCGAGGGTTTTCATTCCGTGCAATTGTTGACATTATGTTATATAGGCCTTTATCTTTGTTGATCACTTTTAAAGTCTATTCTACGTGAACATATTTTCATTTTTTTTCTGGCTTTTGTGTGACGTTAGGTGCCACTTACTGTTATATATTTTTTAATTGTATGACGAAACGTGTGATTTTTCCATACAGCTATGAATATATATACCTATATATGCCACTATTTGGGTGGTTCTAATGAAGCTCGTGGTGACGATCATCTAGCTCTATTGGCCTGATCTCCACGACTCTTCTCATCTACCTTTGCCCTTCCCCAGTGCCTTAGGTCTCTTCATTACGACATCACCCTGTGCTCTTATGCAGCATCCCTCACCCTAATCCGCTCAATGTTCTATGTGGGGGTGGTGGAGCTTCCATGAATCTATAGTCTTCGGCAAACTTTTGCGCCATGCTGTTGTTCCCATGCGACTTCCATATTATAGGACCCAAAGGCTGTATTAAGAAGTTGTTTAAAATATTCTAGACTTTTTGCTGCTATTTTGTGTATATATATATATATATTTTTTTTTTTTTTTTTTTTTTTTTGCTGTTTTGTATTTGGTGAACCGGGTTCGACTTGATATGTGCAATTTAAAATAAAATTATCACTCCAATTTCTCCTTGTTTGTCTGATTTCGGCATGGACCCCCGATAACTTTTGTCCATTGTTGATGTTGTCATGTTATAGCAGGACGACCCCCCAGGTGAGGGGCTTCATTATGTATTCCTGCTTCCGTTGTTTCTGCCTTTACAAGGCATTAAACTGAAAAGACAAGATCTGGCATTCTGGTTAAAGAATGATTTATTTATTTAATTTATTTATAACATTTCTGTTATCTATACGACGGCGATGGAGGGAGGGAATCGGGCAGAGACTAAGGAAAACTCTCAACCGAAAGCAGGTTGCTGAAAGACCTTTCCACGTGGACAACCAAGGAGCGAGCCAGTGGGTCTAAGCTGGACCAATTTGATGCGAGGTTTTAGCGCCATTACATGTAGGCTGCGACAATTCAAAGAAAGGGGAAGTATTGTGGTTTATTACAAACTTTAAGAATGAATGAAATGTTATGACGTAATGTCATTCACAGTTACGGAGGGAATAAATTAGTATGGTGTAACTAAAATCCAGTCAAATAAAGAAAGACTTCCGCCTGTTCTGGAAGAAATTTTATTTAAGCCCACCCACCTTTGATTTATACAAATTGCCAAATGAAACCCTACCTGGCTGATGGCGGATAAGGTGACAAAGTAGAATTAAGGGAGCATAATTTATCACATAATATGCCAGAAAATCCGTCGGAAGTCTATATAGGCCTAAATGTCCAGAGTAGCCTAAAGCGTGTACGTGCAATTTAAGGTTATAATCCAAATTCACTCCACGTAATATGACGCTTAGATTTGCACACAATGTCAGACTGTAGGAGCTGGAAAATGACCTCCCTCAACATTAACAGTTTAGTACTTTGGGTAAATGTATGATCTCTCCATAATCCAATGCCACACAGTGTTGAAATTCCTAGTTGCTTTCAACATTATGATGTCCATTCCTTGTACTAAGTCGGTTGTTCAGTCTATTGGGTGAACCTTGACAACTTTTAACACAGACCATTCATTTAATGAAGGGCCTGAGCGCAAGACAACATGAAAACCTGTACACGGGCATGTCACAGCTATTGCGAATTTACGCTTGCTCCTGTCTGCTGGCTCAGAGGATCACGTTGGAACACCAGCGGCCTTTAATGGCCAGATCACTGTTCTCATCGTGACACTCACTCCAACTCTAATTCTCGTGCATGGTGTCGTGTTGAGCGCCCTTGACTCAGGCGATTGGATAGGGCTGTGGCACACTGCTGCTACTTTTGCTTCCAGATTGCTGGCAAACAGCTGAAATACTCTAGAGAACGACGTTAACCACCAATCAAATATAAAATAAATGGAGGACCAGACAGGGTACTCAACCTTACCCTAAGTGCTGTGTCCACAAGGTCATCCACATTTTCCTACAGGCAGTTAAGCTTGCTTATGTTGCTTTAACTTCAAAACTCACCTATGGCCACTTTCTGATTGACATTTTACATTGCACTCAAGAAAATTTCACATGTAAGACCTCGACCAGCAGTGTTGGGAGGAAACCGGGGAGAGCTCAGGGGGAAACCCACAACCACTTGCTGGCCGACCTTCCCATGAACAACCACATGAGCTGGAATAGAACGCAGTGACCGCATTTCAGAGGGGCTCCTGGGACGCGCCAATAAAATAGGAGGGTGGCTTGAAGGTAATTCAGTGCCATCATATTGCCTGCAAACATACAAGCTTGTTGATAAGACTATCCAAGGGGTGTCCCCCATCTTCTGTACCCACTGCCCCCATCCCTCAATCAGTCATAGCGCAAACCATAGAGTTCAGGGGACAGTTCCACAAGAAGTCCTGGAAATTAATATTTTCGCCACCTCATTAATGTTATTTTCAGACAAATGGACCAAAATTTCAACACCATAAACTAAGCATTGTTAGGAGCTTTTTAAATGAAATCTTCTCCATGAAGTCTGTCTGTTTGTCAACAAATGAATGAATGAACGCCCTACTCAAGAATATTTCACTTATATGAAGGCGGCGTCACCTTGGTGCAGGACGGATTTCCACTGTATCTTTTATCTGGTGCTGCCTCACTGAGACGACTTGCCGAAGACACCCAACAAGCCCCCTCGCCCAGTCTCTTTATACTGACACCGGGTCTACCAGTCCACCCTCTATCCTCTTATTTCTAGCGAGGAAGCAGGATGTACGATTTTTAAAGTCTTTGGTATGACCCAACCCAGGTTTTGAACCCAGATCTCCCTGTCCGACAGCGGACGCTCTACCGACTGCGCTCTCCGGGCGGGTCTCTCAACAAATGAGACAGAGAGAACTATATTTCAACATTCATTTCTTTAAATGAAAATAGGACAGCAAAAGAATATCCCATAGGGAATATTTTATAGAAACCTTCAATATTTGAATGATACTTTAAAGAAAAAATTGATTTATGGCAGGACACCAGACTTGGATATTGACTTCCCAGAAAATCCATCCAATAAGTCACAGACACATTACACATGAACAGGTGGGTTCAATACAGCACTAAATAGATACAGGTAGATAAGGGGAGACAATCTGCACGCTATGCACTAAACTGGGTTTACAGACGTGGATTCTCCTTTCTGGTATATTTCAAACAATTATGTAGCCCTTTACGCAACAACATTTTTTCTCACAAATTTTAATTTAAGCTGCATTTAAAGGTACACGTGCAGAAATACATTATGGAAGTAAAAAGGAGCTGGGAGAGCAAATTGGTGTATTTCGATGTGAAACAAAGTCCTGGGCAGGCAGCAGACAAACCCAAAATGAAATACGGCAAAGAAAAATGATTTCATGTTTCCCACTGTCAAGCCTTTGACTTTCCCAGTTCTACGTTGGCAGCACTTCTATGCATGTATATCTGAGGGAGTTTCAAGTCCCAGGACTTCATGAGTCGCCTGCACCCTCGGTGGGAGCTGGTGCACCACTGCCATCAGCTGCCTGCTTCTTTGTTCCAGAGACGATGTCATCAATCCTCAACAGCAGAATGGCAGTCTGAAAATATACACAGACTGAAGTATGGATGTGCTACAGTCATCCTCGCGCACATTTCATAGTGTGTGCATGTGACAATTGTAACACAACACCATAACCACACTTTCAAAGAACCAAAATGCTTTACCTGTTCCTAAATGCTGAACATAAATGTAGGAACCATCCCAACAATCCCACAGTTACATGTAGGTAAGACATGGACTGACGTGGGACTGAACCTGAATGTGTCACCTATTGATGTTTGTGTATTTACTTATTTTGACAAGTTCTAATCATGAGGCCACCTGAGCCATGTGAAGCACTCAACTTCACTGAGATGTTCCAGAAGAGTATCTGACTTGCCTGCCAAAGTCAAGCATAAATACATTTATTGTACAGGCAGGCTGATTCCTGTAAATAGCTGACAAACCTCTATTGCAGTCTTGTAGGTTTGAGCTTTGACAGACAGGGGGTCCCAGATTCCAAACTCCTGCATGTCCACCAGGTGCCCAGTTTCCCCATCCACCCCCCAGGTGGTGCTCTTAGCTTGAGCATGCTTAGCCTGAAACAGAGCAATCACTGTGACAATACAACACAACTAGGTAGCGTGATACATATCACTGTGACATTACAATGCAAGCTGGGAGCCTGAAACAGTGCAATCACGGAGATATTACAGTTCCACCAGGTATCCTGAAACAGAACAATCACTGTGACAATACAACACAACTAGGTAACGTGATACATATCACTGTGACATTACAATGCAAGCTGGGAGCCTGAAACAGTGCAATCACGGAGATATTACAGTACAACCAGGTATCCTGAAACAGAACAATCACTGAATACAAAACCGCCAGGTAGCCCGAAACAGAAAAATCCCTGTGACAATACAACACAACGAGGCAGCCTGAAACAGAGCAATCACTGAGGTATTACAGTATAACCAGGTAGCCTGAAACACAGAAATCCCTGTGGCATTGCAATACAACCAGGTAGCCTGAAACTGAGCAATCCCTGTGAACACAAAACCATCAGGTAGCCTTGAAACCGAGCAATCCCTGTGAATACAAAACCACCAGGTAAAGACACATGCATACACAACAAGAGGATTGTACTTGGGCTTAAACTGACAAATGACCCATTTCTTGATTGTCTCACTCGCAATTTAAGTACACATAAAGCAACGGCTTTACATTAATACAGTCCAAATATGTCAAACATATGCAGTCCATGACCCTTTATGTAGCACATGACAACCCAAACAGTTCAAAAGCTCACAGACACTTCTATCTCCACAGTAGGCAACATAATTTATCTATTCATTGGTGTTTTACACCATCAGGTCATTTTCCAACCCATTCCTTCATAGAAACTCAATCTGAACAAATCAGAAAACTCAATATGTTTTTGTCACCAATGTATCAAAAACTCTATTTCATGAAACCTCTATACAAAGTTTGTCTAAAACTCAATTTTCTGAAACTTCTCGGAAATTGGCTAGAAAAATCATGACCATAACCATTGTCAAGAATATTTCATTTATACATATATGCCGGCAGCCAGCATTATGGTAGGAGGAAACTGGGCTCGAGGAAGCCCAAGACCATCTGGTTCGTATAAACAGAGAGGCCTGAGTTGGCCTTGAACTCATGCAAATGCACAGGTGAGAGGCTTTGGAGTCACTATGCTGAATTAGCATGCTAACCACTCGGCCACAGAGGCATAACACAGTAATATGAACACCTGAACTGATTCAATCTGTGATAATAGAGGGATAGAAGAGTTGATACAAAAAATTACTGATGAAAAAACTGGAATACTGAGCTTACTATGAGAACCACACAAGGTAGAGGAGCCTTACCCTGAGAGCTGTCAGTGTCCTGATCATGTTAGCCCCACAGTTCTGGATGAGGGTGCGTGGAATCACCTCTAGGGCTCTGGCCACTGCCCGATATGGCCACTGGTGGACACCTGTGATGCTCTTAGCCTTCTCGTTCATAGCCTGAGGGGTAAATCAAAAACAAAGGCCAGTCATGTAATAGGTGCTGATGCTCTGTACTTAATATCACAAACACAAGAACTGTCAGTTTCAGCATCTGACTGCAAAGGTTAGATTTATCACTTCTTCACATACATGAGTTAGAGCCATTACTGTGGCCCCTTCACCTCGCACTAACGAGGGATGCACCAACCCACCTTACACTGATTACAAATCTACACACACCTGAGCTTGAGCCATTTGTGTGGCCCTCCACCTGGCACTAACAGAGGGCCTGCCATCCCACCTTACACTGATTACAAATCTACATCCACCTGAGCTAGAGCTATTTCTGTGGCCCCTCCACCTCGCACTAACACGGGGCCTGCCATCCCACCTTACACTGACTACACAAGTCTCCACACACCTGAGCTAGAGCCATTTCCGTGGCCCCACCACCTGGCACCAACAAAGGATCCACCATGACATTTCGGGCCACATTCATGGCATCTTGCAGGTTCCTCTCCACCTCATTCAGGATGTCTTTACTGGCCCCTCTCAGCAGGATGGTGCAGGCCTTTGGATCCTGACAATCCACCAGGAAGGTGAAGTACCTGCAAGAGCAAGGGAGGTAACCATGATACACATCAACTAAAACCCACCAGAAAACTCTTAACCACCAAGAAGACAGAGAAGAATAATTTATACCAAAAAAAGTACTACAAGTGTAGTAAAACTGTTAACCACTGGGTTTTCTCTCAAGAAGCATAAAGTTAAAAGTAAACTGTTATACTCATTAAAATAAACTACAGCCTAACAGGCAATGAAACATATTCTATGATGAATGCTCAGACTTCCAGAATGTAGATAAATCTGTTGCCTGGCCTTTATTATCAAGACACTATTATACGTAAATCTATCACAATTTCACACCTTTATCCATCAACTGTTTGTTGTGCAAGCTAGGAGGATTGCGAGTTGCTTTATGAGGAAAGCAAATATCAATTAGTGATAACCATTTGAATTGTTGCCTGCAGGCTGGGGATTTGATCCGTACTGGCCTAAGCAACAACTCTTCGATTCTGTGTTTCACATTCATGGGAACCAACATGACAAACCAGAAACACCCAACTGGTTCCATGAAGGAAAGCTATGAAAAAGTCTCTATTAGCACTGTATGTTTATGGTTGTACTTAGGTCAACGACTTTCAGTTTGAGAGTTGGGAAACAGTCATGACTATACAATGCATTACCATGCGTTCGCATAGAATACATAAAATGTACTTATCAGGTTTCTGTCCGTGATATTTGTGTTATTTTGTACATGTAAGTGAGCAACTGTAAGACACAGGGTAAATACATGTACACTGTCATATTTGGCTGTAACAATTAAACAAGTCATGCAGTTTGGACTCTTGACATCTACTGAGTCTTCCCACAAGCGGATCACAGAGCTTGTGACAAGGCGACAATATGGGAACCCTTGGTGTGCAACTGCTTTTGTTTGCCTCCTTGGAGCCTTGCAGTTTCATAAGAAAAACTGAAAACTACAATACCAATACAGAGACAAGATGCAAAGGAACTTCATGTCAAGTATAACTGATCTGAGAGTTTTTCTTTCTATTGTAAAAATAAACTGAGAAATTGTTCCCACTCAATATATGGACGTTCATAACATTGTCAATACACTGTGTCAATAAGACTTACTCTTCTCCAATCTTCTTAATTTCGAAAAGCCCACATCTTGTACCCACATCATCTTCTTTCAATTCATCGGTTCTTGCACAAATTGTTGCTCCACAAGCCCTGAAATAAAGAAACAGTACTCAAAATCAAATAACCTACCCTAAATGACCTAAAATTTCATCCATGACAAAGTTACTGATTTTTCTGAGATTCATAGAGTAGACTGTAGAAAAGAATGACGTATGTTTGGAAGGTAGCATAATATCCTACTGTAAAAATACTCCTTTCAGCTCCACAAGCAAAATTTATGGTATTTATTTGCCTCTAAAAATGTGCTTTTTGGACAAAATGTTAGATCATTCACAGTAATTACTCAACGAAGTTATTTCTTAAATTTCTTCAGCCAATCTAATAAAATCCCTTGTCTAAACAAATTTCTTTATTTCCATGCAGATCGCTAAGTACACTAATGAATGGCTACGTGAATGGGCTCACCTGGCAATCCTGTTATTGTCCGTCTTGCGTAACCGCCTGATACAACTGATGCCTGCCTTCACCAGGAAATGCTGGGCCAGGTCCGACACCCCTTTCTCTGTGATCACCAGATCGGGCTTCAGCTTGATGATGTCATTACAAATTTGTTGAATGTAGTCTTCCTCTAGCTTCAGGATTTTACTGCACACAGAAAAACACAAGGTGTAAAATCTGATATTTTCTTAGGCAGCGAGCGATGTAAAATCTATAAATCTGTTTCATCACCATTATGCCAAAGTCAATATTGTACAAAAACTTGGGGCCTTTCCTAATTTCTTCACAGCTTATTTATATTTACTTCAGAAGTAACAAAAATCTGAAAAAGCCCAATTTAAACTTGTGTAAAATGAAAGCCTAATGGGATTACAGTCGATAGAGTTAATCTCTTTGTACACAAAGGAAGTAGAGAATTTAACCCTCAAATGCATGGTACACACTCTTCCCGGGTACAGGAAGCACAAGGGATGCATCATACTCACGCAAAATCTTCTTCCTTTGTTATCTCAATGTTGGTCTGTAAACATAAAACAGGTGTCAGTAGCTCAGGAAGTAATCCCAACGAGTTATGCCTTATTCTGTTCTTCATTCAAGAGGACCTACACCTCAATCACCAGTTAACTTTCCATTACAAGGAACAAGAGTTCATTAAATGCTTAGTCATCAAAGGTAGCATCATTATTTTCTATTTTTTTTTTCAAACATACCTGACTCTCCCCTTTTTTGTACTCCAAATTGCAATCTAGTAGGATTATCCTTGGATTTTCAATCCGCCTGAAAAAGAAAATCAAGTACTGAAAGCAAAGCTTTTGTATTTTGATCAAAGTATATACTTTTTGTCAGACGACATCAAGGTACACAGTGGTAAATAATATTCCCAGAGAACTCCAGGTCAAATGCAAATTTATTTCCATCATGTGAATTTCAAGGATGTGTCTCTTGCCAATGTGGATTCTTTTTGCTAATAAGGCCTGCCTTGCAGATGTTCCTATGACTGAATATGTCTAAGGTTTCGTGCTTACCTCCTCATCTTTGGATGGACTACATCCTTGTTAACCATTACCCCTCGCAACACCTTAGAATCCTCAATAGATCCACCTGGTACCTGTCAACAGAAAAACGAACTGTGAAGTGATATACTTCATTTATTTGATTGGCCCTACTTTGCTATATGCTAATGGTCATGTTAATTGGTGGTGGAAACTACCACGTGGAACCAGTCCTTCTGTCAGGAACCTCGAGATGCAAAAGCCACAGCTGCACAATGAGCTGTCTGGAGGAACCAGTCCTTCTGTCAGGCACCTCAACATACAAACCCACATCTGTACAGTGAACTGTCTGGAAGAACCAGTCCTTTTGCAAGGCACCTCAAGATACAAAGTCACAGCAGCAAAATGAGCTCTCTAGAGGAACCAGTCCTTATGTCAGGCACCTCAACATACAAACCCACATCTGTACAGTGAACTGTCTGGAAGAACCAGTCCTTTTGCAAGGCACCTCAAGATACAAAGTCAAAGCAGCAAAATGAGCTCTCTAGAGGAACCAGTCCTTCTGTCAGGCACCTCAACATACAAACCCACATCTATACAGTGAACTGTCTGGAAGAACCAGTCCTTTTGCAAGGCACCTCAAGATACAAAGTCAAAGCAGCAAAATGAGCTCTCTAGAGGAACCAGTCCTTCTGTCAGGCACCTCAACATACAAACCCACATCTGTACAGTGAACTGTCTGGAAGAACCAGTCCTTTTGCAAGGCACCTCAAGATACAAAGTCACAGCAGCAAAATGAGCTCTCTAGAGGAACCAGTCCTTCTGTCAGGCACCTCAACATACAAACCCACATCTGTACAATGAGTTGTCTGGGGGAACAAGTCCTTCTACCAGGAGCCTCAAGATACAAAGTCACAGCAGCAAAATGAGCTCCCCGGAGGAACCACACCTTATGCCGGGAACATCAAGATACAAAGTCATAGCTGGGCCTCCTTGGCTCAGTTGGTTAGCATGCTAGCACAGCGTAATGACCCAGAAGTCTCTCACCAATGTGGCCTCTGTGGGAGTAATGAGCTGTCTGGAGGCACCACACCTTCTGCCAGATACCTCAACATACAAAGCCACAAAAATGTGATCTAAAGACTGCCTGCTCAGCACTTTCTGCTCCTGGTACATGTCATCCCATTTGAAACTGCTTCAATTCTTTTCTGATGCGGAAAACTCCACAAAACTTCAAACACTATTGATACAATGCCATACAGGTATATGAAGTGAATGACAGTCTACCCAATCTGGCCATCTATGTCTATATCTTACAAAACTAATAAGAATGCTTGATATGAAAGTTCTTTGTATCCAATAGCTACTTACTTTTTCTACTTTGGCATATCTTTTAATGTCAATCTCTTTCCTTCCATTCTCTTCCAAAGCAACAGTAGAAGTGGCGTCCAGAGCAATTTCACAAGCTAAATCCGACCTGAATTGAGACAAAATACCTGTAAGCCACAAATCCCCCAAATGTGATATACATTGAGGCAACCGAGTATATACCATGGGTGCACCATAAACCAGGTTAACATCTACACACCTTGTTATGGAGAACTTTTGTTGGATAGGTAATAAACTTGCACCACGAAAAGAAAAACATGATTAAATATAGAATCTGTCCACAAATTGGAATGTAACTGATGTATTACATCTTTTTACTTCAAACTGAACACAAAATCAACAGAAAATTTCAACACTTACCACTTTTTCATAAATTTTGTTCCTATACAGCTCTTGACAATCTTCAGCATCTCCGTTCTGTTCTTCACATCAACTGGTACACTGCAACACAATACCTGACAAATTAATGCTTTTGAGGTCCTTTTTGAAGTGCTATCAGGACAAGGCTATTAGCAAACCTCCAGGAATACACTCAGGTTACCATCTACATGTGGTAAAGACAATGGTTAACGACAGAGGTCAAAAAACTGAGCTCAGCCCAATCTAAAGTGTGCCCTCACCAACATGACCAATGGTAATGCCACAAGAAATGCTGTTGCATTGTGACAAAGCCTGAATTAACTTCTACTGTAAATCTTCAACCTTTTCAATCATTAAAGCAGTTTTTAAAGGGTAATTTATGCATACAGTTACTGCAAAAAATAAAGCCAAAAATGATTTGTTTATGTCATCATAGGTATAAGCTTCGTAAAATTGTAAGAATTATTTCTCTAGACCTAAAGTTCTCCAAAGAAAATACTGAAATATGGCTTTCAGCGGTGGTTGAAAATCTTGAAGAATTAGGGTATTTGACATGTTAACCACACTTGTACTCTAATGACCCAGGTGTTTCTTCACCAACGCGACTGCTCTGAGCCCAGGCACACCTGTCACTGACTTCCTCTCCAGTTGTATGAGGGAGGGTCTGCCAGCAACCTGTGGATGGTCGTTGGTTTCCCCTGGGTTCTGCTTCTTCCTTTCCTCCCACCATGATGCTTGTCAATGTCGTATATAAGTGAAATTGTTTTTGGTATAGTGTAAGACGCCAATCAAATAAATAAACTGTACTCAATTGCATTCATTCCCTTCATTCATAGAGACTGTACTTAAGGATATCAAACTATAAAGGTCAAAGTGATTTTTGTGTGAGGAGGAACGCAGCAGTGCATGGATAAATATTCTGCATGTCATGTCACGGATAAAGCTAAAGCCTCATTCCACGATGTTGCTTCAGTAATCAAGAGGTTTTGTTTCCATGCAGTCAGATCCTGGACTTCATGAGAGTCAGGGTTTTAATGCTTCATACAAGCCCCTGTACATGAAATGTAGTGTGACATACATGTATAAAACAACAGGTGACTAGCGATTTTGAATGCAGCCAAATACTGACGCTATTTTTGTCCTGAGGATATCCACAAGGTCCTCCAGGGCCTGTCTGAAGGCACTGATAATGACTGTGGGGTGCATCTGCTGCTGGAGGAACGGTTCTGCTACTGACAGCATCTCACCACCTGGGTAACACAGACATACAATCATTAACCATCAGGTTAAGACCACATGAAAGGCAAGCATCGCCTCACATATAGACAGTGTGATCATCTCATTCTGTAATACATACAGGCTTTGTTCACTTAGTTGTACATGTATTATCATCTGAATCTTGACCACAAACAATGGTTAACCTTCATATACAGTGACATGAAATAATTCTTGCTGTAAAAGTAAAACTGACTACACTTTAGTTTTAACTTCTGGAGGATGACAACTTGAGGCAGAGGATATTGGTGCTCACCCAGGATAATAACAGTGGTGGTTCCATCTCCCACCTCCTCATCCTGAGTCCGGGCCACCTCAATCATAGACTTGGCCGCAGGGTGCTGCACTGTGATCTGTACACAAACCCAACAAGTATCAGCAATGCAGAAGTTCATGCACACTTGTGGGTTATGCACACAACCACATCAAGTATCAGCAACACAACAGTACCTGTACACTTGTGGGTTATGTACACAAACACATCAATTATCAGAAATACAAAAGTTCACAAGCACTGTTAGGTTACATGCACTAATTCATAACTACCGTCTCAACTCTGTCTACACATCTACAGCAAGATAGTCAGACTGGTTCTGTACACAAGTACAACAACTGCTTAATTTTCTACACAATTGTAACGACCTTTTACTTAATATAAACAGTTTCATGGAATGCACTAAACATGTCACTTTAGTGAAGCTTGGAGATAATCATCTCTATAACCTTTCATACAAGTACTGATGTCCAGGTGATGTCAGACCTACCTCTCTGAGAATGGCATTGCCATCATTGGTCATCACAATGCCTCCCATAGGGTCCATTAACATCTGCAAAGACAAAAGGGCCAGATGACACGGTAACAGGTGACGTAAAATTTGAACATGTTTATCAATCTCTCCAAACCTTTATGATAGTCTGTCTTAAATGTTATGGGGTTTTTGCGCATTCCAAAACTCATTTATCTATTTATTTATTTATTTGATTGTTGTCATCACAATGCCTCCCATAGGGTCCATTAACATCTGCAAAGACAAAAGGGCCAGATGACACGGTAACAGGTGACGTAAAATTTGAACATGTTTATCAATCTCTCCAAACCTTTATGATAGTCTGTCTTAAATGTTATGGGGTTTTTGCGCATTCCAAAACTCATTTATCTATTTATTTATTTATTTGATTGGTGTAAGTCGTACTCAAGAATATCTGACATATACATAATGGTCAGAATTGCTGATGGAGCAAGTGAAGCAGAGCCCTAGGAAAACCCACGACCATCCACAGGCTGCTGGCCAACCTTCCCATGTGTGACTGTACAGGAAGTAAGAATGAGCTCGGCTTGAACTTGCACCGACTGCTCTTGTGAGAAGCACCTGGGTATTCTGGCTAAATCTATGCTAGTGTGCTATAAACCCACACCAGAGGCCCTGCTAGAAAAGTGAGCGTAAAGAGACATGGTCCTAAGTTTGGGACTTTAAGCAAATTCTGACTGACATCTTAAAGTTTTAAAGTTTGTTCATAAATTAAACCAGTCACGCTGAAATAAAAAATATTCACTGAGTATGTACGAGACCAGACAAGATCTATCATTATCTAAATTCAACAGAAGGATGGCGAGTCATGACAAACCCATAGTGTCACTTACATCTCACTCTGAGTTACAGGTTAGCTACTTGTAAACAAAACAACGATGTCATTAGGACATTAGGTGTGGCGACAACATGTTTTTTTCAATCACTTTCTAAATTATCTTCATTCAGACCATGTCCTGATGTGTCATGTGTCAAGTTAGACAGCGCCAGTCACTCTGAACAAGAGGCTGTGTATTGAGAGTGTACAACAAAACCTGTAGACATCATCAGATCTAGATCATCTCTGACACCGCTGGCAACACCGCCATATTCTTGAAAAATAGGGACGGAGGGTCGGGCAGGGAATGTTTTTTTTCCTTCTCGCCCATGGACCTATTTTTAAAAATTAAAATTGAAAGAAAATAAAAAAAGAAATTCCACCTAAAGCCAAATAAGAACTTTACAGCAGGCCATTTTTTTTTTTTAGGGACAGATGGGTTACTCGCAACAAACATATTTTTAATCATGGTACAAAGCTGCACAACCACCGAGAAATGACTAGGGTCATAGAAGGGCCAATTCGCATGATCCTGTTGAGTCACTGCTGGGTAGCACACCAAAGACAAGAGTACCACCAGAGCTGCTTGATATTGAGGTATTCACATATACAGTCTGGCAAGATTGATTTTATCCTCACAAGAAGACATTGAGTAACTACAGCAGCGTATGTGGCTGTCACAGATCTATCCTGCACCAATCAAACAGCACAGGAGGCATATATCAGGATGGCGGGGGGGAGGGATTGGCTATAGAGAAAGGAGGCTGGGTACAGGTTGAAGCCTTGAGAGCATAGGCTCCTGGCTGGTGCCCTACATCGGCTAATTCATCTTGGTTACAAGACCACAGGCCACAGACATGATAACTGCCACTGCCAATAGTCTGGAAGAGCAACGTAACAACCAGGCCTGAGGAGCTTAAAAACAACTATACAGACAATGTTCGATGTCAGCCAACAACAACACTGTGGTTCTTTGGCCTTTTTTTTACCAGCGAAGATTACTCCTAAACCTATTTCAATATTGTGTACTACTACTTAATTCAGCTCCATATTCAATTTCTTCATTATTAAATTGATTGTTGTTAGAACATGAATTTTTCATTTACACAATGATCATCAATTCAAAGGGTGTAGGAAACTGGAGAGCCAGGAGTAAACCACCGGCCGCTGAGAAATCACTGACAAACTTTCCCACATCCAATGTCTGGGAAGGAAAGCGAACTTCCTATACATACCACTGAACACTGTAACACTGTCAACCATTTCCTGCCATCATGGCCACAAGAACAATGGAAGAACAGGAAAACACTTCAACAGTTTTTGAACCTCCTGTCGCCACTATAATGCTTCTCTTTTTCACCAAATTTTTAATTCTAGAATATTTTTCACAATAACTTTATCTGAATTATTAATAAATCCTCCTTGCTTCTAATTAACTAAGTTTTGAAGCAAGACCAAACAAGTCATCAGTGTTTCTTTGAATACTTATTTTTCAGCAAAAGACTAAGCATCACCTTGTTTAACCCTCAATACTCCGTGAATCACCAAAGTGGCATTTCGACATATCAATCATTCTCAAACGTGTGACTCAGATGTTCTCAATGGCATCTTTTCCATAGCATGGATTCAATGATGCACACCAAAAACAAGGGGCATCTAGTTAACCAGAATTATTAATTCACTTCTTGCCAATAAAGCTTACATATTTGTGCGATGACAGATCACCAAAGGTACAAGAACCATATCCTAACTATCTTAGACAAGACTGCTTTTTAGAATTGTTCAAAGAGACAACAAATCTGAGATAACCCTGGATTAAAGAAGCGTGACACACTGAGGGCAGACCTGGAGGGTTTGAGGGGGATGGGGGAAGGAGAGCGCGAGACCGGACGGTCACGTTACTGAGCTTCCTGGGGCTTAAGAAAGAGCACAGATTTGGATCAATGATTATCCTTAAGGATCAGTGTCCAAGAGGAAGAATCTTGCTTGCCCAGACGACCAGGAAAACGCAACAAAATCAATGCCTGTCACCCTCCAGAAAGAAACATCGAGTTTTTATAGCTGCTCTTGTACAGTGGGTTTACTTACTGATTGGCCACTTGTGTAACCCATTCATAGCAGAACACAAATATTTCCCCCTTCCAACTGCCACCCCACCTCACCCACATTGATTTGCCTGTTTTTCAGTTTACTGGCCTGCCTTGGCTGATCAGTCAGTTGACCCGGTGTTTTTGCTACCGCTGCTCTTTAAGTCTGGCACAGATTACACAACCTTGTATGTGTTACCGTAAAGATTGCCAGCATCCCATCAGTGTAGAGCTCCAGCAGCATAAATCGGAGAGCATGCTCTGCTGCTGGAAGAACTCAGGTAAGGCTTCCCATCTTTCCTCACACTGAGCAGCACATGAACCAGATAAACCCATATAAAATAGAGGGCTATTAACTTTAATTTAAGAGAGAAATTTTCTTTAATTTATAGAAAGTATTTTACTGAAATGTTAAAAAAAATACCTCTGTATTCTATTAAAATATAGCTCATCTACTATTTTAATTTTTTTATTTTGTATTAAAAGTCAACTCCAGATACAAACTTTGGAATGAAATACTTTTTGTAGTACTGACATCAGAATTTGTTTTACTGGTTTTCAACCTTACCTTCATCATAAACACATTTCTATATAAAAGTAGGTTAAGTGACCTTAACGAGTCTGTGATAAATGCACCTAGATTTGATAGCCAGCAGATTCAAGGTAAGCATAGTAAAAAGGCACCAGCTTTGTCCAGCATCTTTTGTTGCAGCAAGACGTTATTACAGTATGTATGTATCTACAGGTATAAGTTTGCTATAACAATCCACTTGAACTGAAGTGTGGAATTTCACGCGTGCAAATACATGTAGACAGAAATTATATTGGAAGGACATGAGCTGATTTCCTTCTTTAATAATCACATCCCCCTCCTCATACTCCACGTAATAAAACCGAGTCCCACTGAGGATATGTCACACCTTATAATCAATGGTTACTAGGAGGAATACATGTGAGTGTAAATATTATAAAACAAATACAACTCCTCTAGCGGATCTATTTCAGTAGATTTTAACATACTGGTCATTTAAAGCGCCATTCTGGTCAGAATACAAATTGCGTGAAAATATTACAATTATATGAAAGAAATCCCCCAAAGTAAGCCTAACACCATGTTTCAAAAGGATTTTGATGAATAACACTATTTAACCCATATAACTGAGAATTCCTTGAAAAACAAAATTTTTGGCTGTGTCCTTAAAATTTTCCTGATGTGACCCGATAAAATTTCCTGTATGACATCAAATTAGACAGATGTGACGCTGGATAAGGCATTTATGCTGGGATGACGTCAAGAGCATTTGAAAGGCCAGCATCATATGTGTATACACATCAGCGATTGATGACGTCATGTGTTTGTGTCTGATGTCACATCAGGCAAAGTGGAAGCAACAGAAAATACTTTGTTTCCATATACTGACAAAACGTACAATATCGGTTTTAATTTGCTGCAATATTTTCACAATTTAGGAAAGCAATTCAGACTATCCCAGTCTTTATCAATTCACATTGCTTTTAAGACACAGATGTTTTGACACCAAAGTAGCTCTTTAAGGCCAAAAAAGTGAAACCGATCACTATAGCTATTTCCACTGATATCGCATATGTACAGAAATCAAACAATGAACACTGGCCGATTAACAACCAAATCAAACCAAGTATACGCACATTGTTCTCACATAATCATATGTGCATATAAGTATAATATCTGAACAGACCTGAACTATTTACACACCAAATCTAGCCGTAATACTGTTATTCTTGCAAAATGGACATTTAACATCATTAATGCTCATTCATAAAGTTAATCGAACCATTCAGGAAAAACAGTCTCACCTTCAGCATAGCTCGTGGTCCCAGACATGTTCGGATTATATCTGCTATGGCCTGAAAAATCAAAGAATACATAAAATGTGCTGTTAAATTCTAGTTTGTCTGATACATGTTTAATACCATTTTATAAAAGGCTACTGTCCTTCTACAAATATGGATGGATGGAAGGAAGGAAAAAGCTGAAAAGTCTCCACACCCATTGCTTTACTAACTCTACAGTACTTATACTTGACATTTAAACAAGACACAGATGCGATAAAATTGAGGCAAACATGCCGCGCTAAAAAAAATAAAAGCGACCTCGCCAGGACAACCATGCATCTGGTTTGTGTCATGTTTTCCTCACGATGCAGTTGTGTAAAACAGTAATGCGACTAGCAAAATTTAATAATCATAACAGCTTTTTAAGAATGCACACGTTTTTTCTTAAATCGCGCGCAGAACTACAAACGCATTGTTAAGTTTGGAAGGGAAATCAGTGCAGATCAATGCAGAGCTGCATGTGGCTTTTGCCTCTGCCATTTTTGGTGTAAGTATTGTATCTTTTTTGTTGCACAAGCTGCAACAGTTAACAGCACATGCACGAATATACATGACAAACTACATGTTGTCTTTCTAATCATAACCATGCCAGAGTCACATCCTTGTAATAAAACCAGTTTTATTTAGGCGTAAACTCATCCAGATATATTTAAGTTGCATTTCTGAAAAAAGCTTTTCCAAATTTTACTGATGCTTGTTCACTTTTTCTAGACTAGGCGCGTCAATGTTTTGCATTTGACATGTCCAATACACGTCTTCAGAATAACTTTACATTCTGCTGTTCCATTTGTGCCCATTTCTAATCTCGTTTAAGGTTGAGTTATTTCTGGGCTGCACTGTATGTCCACTTAGCCAAGAGCCAATATGGTTTTTAAAAAATGTCACAAAATCTTTAGTTTATAAACCTGGTATTTTAACAGCAAAATAGTAAAAGAAAAAAATTTAAAGTGGCAAAATCCCTCTATCTGTATAACTAAATTTGTGAGTTTTGAATAAAAATATTATGCCTAAGTAAATTAAAATCGTGGATTAACTGAATCTTTTTGTTAACTACAATTTACACTAGATTGATAGTTACAGGAATCTGTGGCTTGAACCAAATACTTGGTATTTATATACTACAAATACCAACTGCGTGTAATATAAAATAATCCATCCAAATTTTCTTTGCTTTCTTGATATCTTCAAAAATGACAATGTGCAGTATTTGTTTTATGAAAAACTGTATGATCAGGTTACATGCATCTCTGCCCACATACAAAGTGGATAGCAATTCTAATCTGTTGTGTATAGGTTATGTTGATTCAGCATATCATGTTTTCAACATCTGTCAACGCCAGAACTCCGAGCTCAAAACAAATCATACAGCTGATAGCTAGCAATATTTGCAGTTACTTGTAATATGAGAACAACCCTGCAACTTAAAAGAACAGACCACTTCAGGCCTGCAAATAACTTTTTGATGTGTGGCTGACAAATCCTCCGACCTCTTCCACTCAAGTGGCATTCTGAATACTCCTTATGTTATTTACATGTGAAGTTTATCAGGCACCACTTAGTTCGTACCTGACAAGAGCGGATTCGATGACTGACAATGTCAGTCTGCTTATTTTATTTTTTTAATATTTAGAAAGTATGCATCATCTGAAAGGCAATTTCAGGCTGATTCCAAATATTTCATTATTTTTTGCATTTTTTTTTTTTACAGTGATTAAAATGGAAATAAAGATTGAGGTGCTACGGCAGACTTTTTGGAGCACATTGAAGCACAGTGACATCACAGATTCTCTTTTGCCGCCAAACATGCTGTAACTGTTACGTTTCCACTTTAAGTACAGATACAGGTGTTGTACTACATATTTAAGACTGTGGACATCTGTGCACTTCACCCCCTTGAGGCAGCGGCAAGCAGACGAGGTGGAAGATAACATGCGAAGGGACAGGAAAATGAACAACACTGGACAATATTCTTAGAACTACGGCTTATAATACCCAGAAATTACAATACGTTTTACTACAGAATAAGCACATGTATAGCATATGTAAATTATGAACGTTAACCAAACCTAGTTTTGGACTTTTCTGTCAACTTCCAGTTTATTTTAACAACGTTTTCACGGCCTTGTTTGCATGAGCAAAGCGTGTTGGCATGAGTAAAACTAATACCCAGATGTCCATGGTCTCAAATATATTCACGTCAAAGATAGGCCTATAGCAATATATAGATTACACGATTACAAACCCCGAAATGCACCTTAATCAATACGAGTTGCGTACACCACAACATGGCTCGAGAATTGATTTGCTCTGAAAAAAGATTATATAATGCCCCACACAACTGTGCAAAGTGCAGAGAAAGAACACAGCACAATGTGCATGGCAAGACCAACAGCAGATTTAAAGATGTGGTGAGACTTTGGGATTACCGAGCATCTTGAATGACCAGTCACAGCCTGTACTTTCCAGCTGGGCTAAGCAGATAGGATTTATACAGTGCAAAGCTACAGCGACTGACATTGTAAAATCTTGTAGTAAGTCCAGAGTTCTTGCTTGCTGCCTTCTCGATACACATAGCGGACATGTAACAACAGGACAGACCCACGGCAGCTAAGAAACCACAAGCACGGTGGTCTCACCTTCATCCTTTACCCTCCAGCCAGCCTCAAAGAACGAAGCCCCATGTTTAAACATGCAAATCCATCGCCATGGCCATTACACTCGCCACTACAGGCGTCCTGGGTTACTGTGTGTTGTGGTGAAACAGCAATCCAGATTTGGATGTTTTAACATGGGGTTTCGTACTCTGAGGCTGCCTGGAGGGTAAAGGACTAAGGCCACTGTGCTTGTTGTCTCTTAGTTGCCGTGGGTCTAAACAGTCATTACATGCCTGCTATGTTTTCGAAAAGGAAGCACACAAGAACTCTGGACTTACTACACGATTTTGCAATGTCAGCCACTATAATGCGTGAAAGAGTTTTCGAGCTACCTGGAGCTATAATGAGTCAGCGTTCAGGGAGAAAACTGTCGGACTGGCCGGACTGCTCACGCTAATTTTCAGGGGAAAAGTTAACATCTGTAAAGGTCCCAGTCCTAGAGCAAGACCTTCCAGATACACTGCATCAAGCAGGCATAGGCTATAGGATTGTATCACTGCAAACAAAATCGACCTCCTTTATTAATGATTTGATACAACTACAACATCAAGGTTCCTAGTTTGGAATGAGATACGTACATCGCTTCAGCCGAAATTTCATTGGATAACTGACTGTCTCTAGGTTTTTGTAACTTCACGTTTCTTTATTTGCGAGTCATTTGTAATCAAAACCTTGTTCTGTATCGGAGTAAGCAATAACTAAAGCCGGCGGAAACCTCTAGAAGTAACAACATGGCGACCGCCATGGCGACCATGTGCACGACATGCTTACCTTCCCCGCTGTGATATTTCCAAACTGAACCTTCTCTCCCGATTCACGTTTGGTGTTTCCACCTGAAAGACAACAAATAAAATGTTACAACTGCGTGACAACAACAATCGAGGCTAGGATTTAATGAAATTATACTCACTCAACACAATAATCGGTGACGGCCCGTACATGATTGAAGTTGTGCTATTTCACTATAATACGACCCCTGGTGCTCGTTCTCAGAGAGCATGGTTAATGGGAGATAACTTTCTTCTTGCGTGTTTCAGACTTCGATCGATTCCATCGACGTCAAATGTGCAAGAGTAATCGGAAGCCAGGTTTCACTCTCTCAAACTTACTTCAGTCTCGCACAATCTGAAATGATGCAATAAACACAATATTCTTAACTGCAATATTTTTTTGCAAGTGCTGATCATGTATAGCTTGGTGGGCCTTGTATTTGCCCATATATGTTTTAGACCTTTATTAAGCCTGTCATGATACAGGGCCTACACGTAGACCTAACAGTTTCACCAGGTGGATCTGGTTATTATACAATCAAATGTTTTCGGGTCACTCTTTTCAATTTCAAATAAAAACAGAATCTGACATTTACAAATTACCGGTATAGGCTACAGTTTGCCAACTTTGACACTGACCGCGGTCGGCCGTAGACTTACGCCGCTGTCAGTCACACTCACGTGCAATGACACTAAACATGACCAAAATGTTTCAAAGATTATATATATACATGTAGATTCGGTCAGCAATGTCCGAGGCAACAGCTAAAGAAGTCCTAATAGGAAACATTTTTTCCTGGTCCCTGTGATATTTGATATATTAGATTTTAGCTGCAGGTAGCGCTGAAGCTCTTGCACTCATTACCTTGACAGCTCCGCATAAATTAGATGAACCTGCTTAATTGCTCACAGATATCTGTATATTTACGGATGTATTCACGATGTATTCACGTATATACTTTTTGGAAGTCTATGCATTGTGTACGTGTCCCCCCCCCCCAACACACCTCATACTGATTTTAAAAGGCGGCGAGGTGGATGAACATTGACTCTGTCACGCCCATTTATACTTAACTCATGTAGGCTTCATCAGCCAGGTAGATGTTAAACAACATCCAAATAAATAAGTATTCGTTCATATTATAGACGTTTTACGTACATCGCGATTGAAAGGCAAGTACTGCCACCACTGCGCCTCGACTTACCGTCGTCTTCGTTTAGTATCCTTTATGATGGTATACCCCTGAGACATTTAACTAGGTTTCAGTTCCATTTAACCATTTAACCACTTTCAGCTCAATATAACTACTGGTCGTAAAACAGTAATCAATTTAGCATAATCAGATTTAAAGAATTAAGGAGAATGTTTGGAGTTAACGATATGTAGAGGTATATATCATATACTGGTATCTGAGATATTTTTTCAGCATTGCAAACATGTAAATTACAAATATAAAATTGAAGAAAAAAAAGCATTTAGTTAAAAAAAAAATTCTTTACCCACAAATAAGAAATTTTTTTCTTTTTTTTTTTCCTACGAATTGAAGACCTAAAAAATTAATAATTCCAATATTTTCTTTCTTGAACACACTGAAAATTTCAATTTTTTTTATGCCGATAATGTATACACATTCAGAGGCCCACACACATTATATGTTCTACTTTAGACAAGGGTAAATGTAACACCTGTATAACGCCCTGTCTTTTAACTGATGGCGCACAGGTGATTGTAATTTCCCTTTTCTCTAATTTGCTAGAGTGAAATGTGAGTGTTTTTGTTTTCAACTGTGAAAGCTGAACAACAAAAAATGTAAAAAATATTTTTAACAGTTCACTTTCACCTAGGACTACCACCTTTTCGCTGTTGAATTTCCCGCGAAATACAAACGAACGGTCAGCACACACCGAACTCGCCACAACACGCTCGCGCCGACATGTAGATCACGTGACTGCAAAAGAACATGGGCGCGGGAGAAGGTGTTTTGTTTCACATTGTGGATTCAAAGAGAGGGACAACATCGTCCCACACCTAGGTAATATGTGTGTTTGGCTCACAGGTATGTGGGTTTGTATCTCATCATGCGAAAAATGTTGTCATTTGTTTCAAGGTTCTGGATTTCTGTTACTAATTGTTACGTAAGGTTTCACGTTTTACCGCCAAGCTAACTTTCCCCGACAGTCGACAACTTTTGGCGTGACCTCTGTTCTGACATTTGGTTTGGTAAAATTTTGTTCAACAGTGATGGCACCAAAGCACGCCAGATAACATGTGTCGGAAACACGCCAAGTGATGGTCAAAACCATAAGTACACGTAGGCC
Organism: Acanthopleura granulata; assembly: GCA_016165875.1. Classification (NCBI taxonomy): domain Eukaryota; kingdom Metazoa; phylum Mollusca; class Polyplacophora; order Chitonida; family Chitonidae; genus Acanthopleura; species Acanthopleura granulata. The sequence goes on from JABBOT010000008.1 coordinate 7,209,022, forward strand.
TACAATCCTTAAAATTAACAAAACGAATGATTCACCTAGAAATATCACTTGACGCTCATTTTTCTACATCATAGTATGCAATACCATTACAGTTTAGAGGGCAAATGACACAGATGTCACCAGTTGTTACTGGCATAAACATTAACAAATGCCATTCTCTCGTCTACTTCATTGACAACTTCACGGAAATTCCCTGTTCTAGACCGCTGACATCTGGACACTTCACCGGCTTATGGTAGCGGCAAGTAGACGACGAGGTGAAAGATAACATGAGAAGGGATAGGAAAATGAACAACACTGGACAACATTCTGAGAACTACAGCTTATAATAACTAGAAATTATAATATGGTTTACTGCAGAACAATCTGTATTGCGTTTGTAAATTATGAATGTTAACGAAACCTAGTTTTGGACTTGTGAGGCTGTGAAGCAGTTCTGTATTAACTTCCATGTTATTTTGACAGTGTGTGCGTGAGCAAAGCATGTTGGTGTAAGTCAAACCGCTAATGTCTGCAGTCTCGAATAAACATTTAAAGGCAAATTTCCTCCTGCCACAAATGTTTTCACCTTGTCAAGCATTGTTGAGATAAACCTGTTCTATAATACAACATGGCTGCATGTGGAATTTTCCAGTTCAGCTTAAAATGTGACTTGTACCACCTAGATTGGGTGATCGTTCTTCTTCCATCCTGGCTAGATTGCCATTCTTTGTAGTGCGCCACAGTAGCCCCTGGGCCTTTCTGACCACAATTGTGACCTGTCAAAGTTATCAGAGTGGAATATTATCGTGTGACCGGGCTAACCAGCTTGGGATTTGAACCAGCGTTCTTTGTATTTAGAGCCCATGCTTCTACCACTAGGCTAAAGGGAAATTCCCTCCAGCCCGCGAGTAGATAGCGCTTATATTTCACCCTGTTACAATGAGGCACATGAGTATGAGCTTTTTGTTTGAATTATCTGTACTAGACATTGTGCACCAACAACACTGTTTGACATCAATATGCATGCATGATCGATGGCACAGCTTGTTCCATGGAACAGCCAGATTTTTCACAGAATCCCAGCAAGAATGTTAAATAGCAATGAAACCCCAAAGTCATCATTTTGTCGGTAAAATCTCTTTTTCCTGCTCATCCTGATATCTCCCATGTCGAATTTTTATTTGAGTAGTATGTGTCATTTAATCCATGGGAAATTATTTATTAGGGGATGAACCCGTCTGGAGGATACCCTTTTGAAATTGTGAGAATTTTTGTTATTAGGGGTTCAAGCCATTCAGGCTCGAGCCCCAATTGTTTTTGTTCATATTATTAGTATTATTAGGGATTCAAGTCATTCAGGCTTGAATCCCTATTGTTTTCATTCAGATTATTATTATTATTATTATTATTATTCTCCACAATTTTGTCCCGCGTTTCTAGAGAAAAGGGCAAGTTTGTATGAAACATCAGTATGTTTGAGCTAAAGACCTGAAGTTTCGCACCTAAACTTTTGCACCTGACTTGGTGGCCATAGTGGATCTTGATAAAAAACCTTTAAAAATCTCCAGAAAGGTTAATACCATTGAGATGAAACTTAAAATGCAGCTGCACAAAGCCTAGATACGTTCAGGGTGATAACGAGGACTTCTTTCGTCGAAAATTGTACAAGGTAGCTATTGGATGAATATGCCATGTGACCGAAAAATTTGTTCTTTGCTAATAATTTCTACACTTGTACAGATGATATCCTACAAACAGTCCTACCTGATGCAGTTTTTGACACTGATTCCAGATATGCATATTTTGGAAAAGCGAAAGTGATGTCATCAAAACCAAAAGTGGGTATATCTCCATAATCATTGAAGCTAGAGACGCAGTCTTTAGGCCTAGCATCATCCCAAGGCATGGAGACAAATTTTGCAAAACCGGAAATGACGTCAGCAAGTTGGAAGGAGTACACACCAAAAAAGAAATCACCATTTTTGCTAGTTTTAAAATTGAAAAACTTCTGCGGCTAAAATGGCAAGGCAGAAATACTTGAAATTTAGGCAGGTAGTAGGCCTGAGGACTGTCTTTCGTGATTAAAAGTTTGGGTGTCCTAGGTCACGTGACCTAGCCGCAATATTGGGCTGATAGGAAAACCTTTCAGAGGCATTTTCTTTTGAACCCTCAGACCGAATGACCTGAAATTTTGCACATATAACAACTGTGGTCTTTGCATTATTTGATCGGAAAGAGAATGCAATGTGTGAGCAAATAACCGAAACCAGGAGGGATGTTATGTGAAAACAAAAATTTGGAATTTGAGTCTTCTGAACAGGCTGCCCAAAATAGTATGATGTTCTGATCACGAATCTGATCTTATTTCTTTCCTACGATGCATATATTTGTTGCAAATTGCAATCAAAGTGCAAAAGAGGGCAGTTTCCCCCACATTTGCATGTGATGTGCCAGAAAAAGGTTAAAGCTGTAAAGTTCAGGCTCAATGGAAAGTGCTATGCATGTTCTATATGTGTACTGAAAATCTTTGACCTGTGTGAAATACTGGCTCTACAGGGATTCAAGATTTGACCAAAGGCTAATTTGGCACATATACGTCTATATGATATATAGTGCATCTACAGTGCATTTGTGTGTAGGATGAATGTTCAGATACTGAAAGCTAGTTACTTGACATAGTTTGACACCATGATCATGAATCTGCTCATGTGTCTTTCCTGCTGACAACTGTAACGGTGTTTCACTTCCTGTTTGTCTACCCACTTCACACACTCAAGAGTTACCAAATGCATGTAGAAACGCTGGATTACAGGAAAGGAGTCCACGCGAAGTGATGAGAACGCTCAGATGTTTGTACATGTACTTCGGTGTATGAAAGTAAATGTTGGCGAGTCAAGTCAAGTGTTCGTTTTCTGTGATTAGGATAAGTGACATTGGTAGCAGTCCGTGGGTCGAGAAGGATGGCGAGCAACTGTAAACAGCTGCCACGGTTTGAAGAAGACTCGTTCGAAACCTGGAAAGACGAAGTTGAGATTTGGCGCCGAGTCACCGATCTGCCGAAGGCGAAACAGGCATTGGCAGTATCCCTTTCCCTTACCAGTAAAGCCTGGCAAATAACGATAATACCAGCCGATGTCCTAGACAGAGATACAGGTATGGCCTTACTGATTGAGAAACTAAATTCGGTATTTCAAATGGAGAAGAAGGACTCTCGAGTGTACAAGGCGTACGTTAAATTCGAAAGTTTCCGGAAACGGAGTGAGACTTCCATGGTGGCCTACATAGTTGAGTTTGAGCAAATATATAACGAGGCTAGAAAGTATGAAATCACTTTACCTGACGCTGTTCTAGCATTCAAGTTGCTAAATAATGCTGGCTTAAGCGTAAAAGAGCGACAGCTTGCTCTTACAGCCTCTAATGAACTGAGTTTTGATGCTATGAAGAGTGCGCTTAAAAGGATATGCGACTCTGGATTGCAAACTTCTGGCGCTGTGAATAGTGAAGATGTCTTCTTTACAAGACGGTTTGACGGAAAATCGGCACAAAGTCAGTCCAGAGGAGGACAAGTACCAAAAGGAACAAATCCTTTGAACAGATATGGAAAACTTACCCGATGTGCAATTTGTGAAAGTGTGTTTCATTGGGTTAAAGACTGCCCAAATCAAACCAGTAACCCTGTGAATATAACCAGTGATATAAGTGGTACCGAACAAGAACAGACAGTAAGGCAAACTGAAGCATGCAATATCACACTGTTTGCAAAAGAGCAATCCAGTGACTATGAAGTGTTTGTGGCAGAGGCAAGATCATGTTCAGTTATTGATACTGCCTGCACCAGAACTGTGTGTGGTGCCAAGTGGCTTGATCAGTATTTGACAGACGTAAATAAACATGACAAAATACAGTCCTTGTCCAGTGGTGAGCAGTTTAAATTTGGTGATGGGAAATTAGTACAGTCAGTCAAACAGGTTACCATTCCAGCAAAAATAGGTAACACTAGCTGTCACATTCAAACAGAAATAGTACCAACAGACATTCCTTTGCTCTTGAGCAAGACCTCAGTGAAGAAAGCTAGTACAGTATTAGATCTTCAAAATGACCAAGCAAAAATGTTTAACCACCCCGTAGATCTTCAATTCACATCTAGTGGACATTACGGCATCAACATTTCAGACAATCTGAACACAAATGAGCACTGCCCAGAGAAAATTTTAATGTCTGTGGACTTCGCTAACCAGTCACGTGAGCAAAAAAAGAACTGCTTGAAAAAATGCACAAACAGTTAGGCCATGCATCTGCTGAAAGACTTCAGAGTCTTTTGAAAAACAGCTGGAAAAACTGCTGCTGACACAAACACATTGTTGCCTAGAAATTGTATCCATGTGCAACTCATGCCTGAAATTCAAAAAGTCCACCCCCAATCCTGCTGTTGGCATGCCTCTGGCTACAAAGTATAATGAAACCGTGTCATTAGATCTTCATGAATTAGGGTCCTTTGTGTGGTATCTGTATATGATAGATTTATTTACTAGATATAGTGCAGCCTGTGTTGTCAAAACAAAAGTGTCCTCAGAGGTAGTTGCTAAGTTCATACAACACTGGATGTGTGTTCATGGGACCCCATGTAAAGTTATTATTGATAATGAGGGGGAAATTCAACAATTGGGAATTCAGGGATATGGCTGAGAACTTTAACATTGAAGTTAAAATTACAGCAGCATATTCACCTTGGATTAATGGGTTAATGGAGAGACACAAGCAGACACTTACACAGACCCTTCTGAAAGTTAAGGACGACAACAAATGTAACTACTCAGTTGCATTAAGTTGGCAGTCATGGCAAAAAACTCATTACACAATGAGCATGACTTAAGTCCTCATCAACTTGTATTTGGTCAGTCCCCAAATTTGCCATCAGTTCCGTGTGACAAACTTCCAGCCTTAGAAGGTACCACTCAGAGTGCAAATGTTGGAAAGCATGTAAGTGCTCTGCATGCAGAAAGGACAGCCTTGGTTCAATCTGAATGTTCCGAGCGTATCCGTAGAGCCTTGAGAAACCAAACTCGACCTTTCTCGCATGAATATGTTACTGGAGATAAGGTATATTACAAGTGTAATGATAGTCCAGAATGGAAAAGCCCAGGTATTGTAATTGGAAAAGATGGAGTTGTAGTTATTGTAAGACATGGTGGGATTTTTTGTGAGAGTTCACCAGTCTAGATTATGCAAGATAGACACATAGACACATCTGTTGAATGTAGTGACATAGTTGGGGAAGGATTGCGAAAACATGAACAGTTCAGACAGCCTGTCTGAAACCGGACTTTCTGATAATGATTTACAGTCTGGTAGTAGTCAGACAGGCAGTGTTAATGACCACGAGTCAGATGCGTTTAGTGTCAATGAATCAGACGTAGTACAACCAAAGCTATCACAGAATAGCCCTGAGTGTTTGAAAATTCGCTCAGGGGACAAAGTTCAGTTCAGGGATATTGATTCAGGCACATTACATTCAACCATAGTTCTAAGTAGGGCTGGAAATGCGACTGGAAGAAATAAACTATGGTACAACTTGCAGTATTCAAAGCCTTCAGATAAAACAGGTGTAAAAGAACCTGTTGGCTTGAGCAGAGTGACAGAATTTGAAAAATTAGAACAAATTAACCAAAGTCATGACAGTGTGCTTGAGGTTAGTGATATTGACTTTTCTGAAGCCAAATCTGCAGAGTTGGATAACTAATGGTGTGTCCTCACCTGTACCAGACTATGGACAAAGATGTATTTCCACCAGGCTGATTTACACAGTGAAGGACAGTCCTAACGGAATTATTCCAAAAGCAAGACTTGTTCCTAGGGGTTTTGAAGAAACAAATAGGAAATTCCAAAGGACTCTCCCACATGTGCAACTGAATCCCTTCATCTCATCTTATGGCTTAGGCAATGCATCTCTTTACTGGTACACCAAAGTGCGTGAGGTCATGTTGAACAGTGGTGCCCATGTGTCAGTAGTTGACCCCACAGTGTTTTACTGGCCAGATGAAAATGGCTTAGTAAACAGGATACCAGCAAGCCATGTAGATGACTTTGTTTTGGGGGGAAATAAAGACTTTGAAACATCTGTGATGCCCAATATTCGCTCTGCTTTCAGCGTAGGAAGGGAAGAGGATGGGAGTTTCCGATATGTAGGAATCGACATTGGACAGGGCCAAATCGGGAACATCAGGCTACATCAAAAGCAGTATGTTGACAGTGTGAGTGTACTGGAAATGAACTGGGACTAAAGGGTCCACTGTGATGTGCCATTAAGTGAACAAGAAATCGACCTGTGCAGATCAAAAGTTGCACAGCGTCTGTGGCTAGTAAGTCAGAGCAGATCAGACATATCATTTGATGCTTCTGCTTTGTGTGGATCGGTCAAAAACGGTACAGCCCAACACGTTGCATATGGAAACAAAGTAATAAGAAAAGTAAAAGCAGAAAATGTAGTTTTGAAGTTCCAATCACTAAATGGAAAGGTGAAACTTGTGTTATTCAGTGATGCTTCGCCGGGTAATTTGCCGGGTGGAACTCAGGGAGGACACCTGATTTTGTTGGTGGATGAAACAGGAAAATTCTCTTAGAAACCTTAGCCATGTCTGAGGGAATTGAAAACTGTTTATTCCTGGCGACTTTGTTCTCGGAGCTCACCTATGGATCAGCTGAATCCCTTCAGCTGTCCATTACATGTGTGTCTGGCTGAGGGTCCTTGTGCAAGGCAGTCAAATCAACAAAACTTGTTCCTGATAAAAGGCTTTGGATGGAAATCAGTTGCATTAAGGAACTTTGGGAGAAGAACCAGAACCAAGACGTTATATGGTCATCAAATGATTAATGGTTGGCATGTTGTTTAACCAAGAAAGGTGCTTCAGTGCCATTACTGAAGACTTTGAGTGATGGATTGTGGTCCGTGAACAGTCTGTGATTTCCAAATATTTGGATGGCCAAATATTTGTATACTATGCAAATAAGCCCTGAAGGCTATCTTAAAAAAGTCGGGGCTTCCGTGGCTCAGTTGGTTAGCGCGCTAGCGGAGCGCAATGACCTGAAGCCTCCCACCAATACGATCGCTGTGAGTTCAAGTCCTCTTCGGCTCTCATGGGAAGGTCTGCCAACAACCTGCGGATGGTAATGGGTTTCCCCCAGGCTCTGTCAGGTTTCTTCCTACCATAATGCTGGCCGCTGTCGTATAAGTGAACTATTCCTGAGTACGGCATAAACACCAATCAAATAAATAAATAAATTAAAAAAGTCACGTGACCTTGTTTCCACCAATTTGCCTACATTTGTCCAATTTTGGTAAAAAAGGCATCGATGATGCATAAGTCAACATGAGCAGTGTAGATATATGCTTAGATTTTGTCTACTGTAAATAGTTTTAAAGTTATTGTCATAAAACTGTGCAAAAATGTCCCATTTACTTAACATAGGAGGATCGTGCAAGACGACATGAAATTCTGCCCTTGGTTAAGTCAGTCGTACTCCAGGAAAGTGTCTGGATATCGTCTGGAGCGAGCATTCTATCCAAAGCCTTTGAAGCCCCTCCAGGTGAGCAGCTGTCAGGGCAGACCTTCCAAGAAGGTTTACTTTCTGTCTTTCGTTATCAGCTCAGAGCTGAAGATCAAAGGGGAATTTTCTCTGTGCTGGTCTCTAGTACTAGACCTGTTTTGTAGGATTCCTGGCAATCTAGGGTCCAAATCCAGTTGATTCCTTTTTATTTTTCCGTTGTCTGGTTTTGCTGCTTGTTACCAACATGGTGTCATTGTAAATGTAAATGAACACAGTGCAAAAATGTGCATAGATTTTGTAGATCAAAAGTATTTTTCAGCTTATTGCCGAAAAGATCTGCTGAAACATATTCTTACTGGAATTGGAAGCTTTGTGTAAGACAACATGAAATCCTATCCTGGGTTAGGTCAGTGGTACATTGATCAAGCCTCCTGTCATCAGTAAACCTTCCTGTGTGGTTATTGTCTATGATCTGAAGATTAAATTGGGATTTTCTTTATGCTGGTCCCTAGTAGGAGACCAATGGTATGTGATTTCTGAAAGGTCTGGGGCTCAAATCCAGTTGATTACTTTGCATTTTTGTCATGCTTTTTCTCTTTTTTCTGTGTTTCTCTATCCTCTCTGGAATTAGACCTATTGTGTATGATTTCTGACGTTACACGGTTCAAATCCTGGTAATTCCTTATCATTTTAGTCATGGTTTTTCTCCATTTTTTATCCTTATGCAATTAGTGTTATTGTTTTTTCTTCATGCACTACGGATGAGGCCGATCCTCCGCATCGCTGTCCCTGACAGCCAGATATTTTATTTGTTTTATAAGGCTTGGTGGTTAAAATTAGGTGCTACAAACTATTATCTCCCAGACTGTGTTTGACTGCCTTACATTGCCCTGCACCCAGCTTCAGCCAAGAATTGATTGTCTCACATTTAGTATGCATCGTGTGACATGAAATAACCTGTGATATGGCAACAACAAATAGAATTTGCATAAGGGCGTCACCTGATGTGCATGGACTTCATTACCATAACAACGGACAGCCAGACAGCTACGCTACCAAAGTGTTCTTGTTTATCCTACGTCTGCCGTTGTCCCAAGTGACAGTCAAGATGAAATGTTCCTCTCATGTCAAAGTTCAAACCACTCTAATGTCACTGCGCCAGGAATCATAGCTGAGAGTGATGCTTATAGTGCAATGGTACTGAGAAGTTGGTAGGAATGTTTTCAGGAAAGAAACAGTGATTAGGAAAAACAAGGTATATCCATGCAACATTAACCAATCATGCAACATTTGTAATGCCACTGCTCATTATGTGGACATGAATAACAGATATGATAATATTGCTGTAGTAGGTTGTGTGTATAATGCCTTTGAGCCAAAAGTTTACTTTTTGAAGCAGTATTCAATGGTGCGATTGTGAAAGGCATATTAAATTAATTCCCGTACAAAGACTGTGAATACTGCTGGAAACCTAGATTGTTCAGAGCACCTGTTACAGCTTGGAGAATGGTCAGGATAGAGGCAAGTCTACCGCTATTGTTGTTAGCTTTAAATGCTAACATGGGTACAGTGGATGGTCTCGTGTTTACACTGTGATGTTTGTGTGTCTATATGCTCGTTGTACACAAGCATCAGTGTCACAGGTGGCTTGTGTCATGCTATGCCAGGTTACCTGGATCTGTTGCAAATTTATATGGACGTGCTTTACATTATCAACCTGTTGTGTGCTGGGCTAAATATAAAAGATAAAATATGTGCTATGTACTTGACAGGGCAAACTGACCAGAGGCACATTGACCTGTAGGCAGTTAGAAAACAAAGCGAAAATGGAAGGAATTTCAGACCGTTGCCATTTCGTAAGATTTAGTGCATTAATAAGACATTTGTGACTTGTTTGATTGCAGCTACATATAAGACAAGTGATGATACTGAAAACATTTGCAGGTGCAGTTTTGTGTATTTGATCATGTGTATAGAAGATAGATAAATAAAAACATTGTACAGAATGCCCAGGTATCATGCTGATCTAGAGTCTGATACGTCATGGCCATGAATACTCCATAAGATATATTCTGCGGCTTTGAGATGTCACATTTGAGGTGCCACTGTGTGCCCCATCCAGACATTCATGTGTCTCATATTCTGATGGTACTGATAACGATGGAGAATTTTTACCAATAAGTCAGCTTTATGGCCTAAAACTTGAGTCTGGATTTAGATGCATCTGCCAAAACGTATATATATTATGAATAAACTATGAAAGGTTTGCAGCATCAGTGATATATCTAGAGCCATTTTAGTTCTAGAAAACATTCGAGCCCCCAAACTGTTAGGCGCCCAAAACCTTCAGGCTGTTTTAAAAATAACAATAAAATTGAACACAGATATGATGGTATACCAGTAAAAAATTAAATTATCATACAGATATCTGGCTTTCACATACCAGTACTTGAATGCCCTCAGAAAGCAACACTGAGAGTTGCATTTTATAAAATTTATTAATGCACAGTCACACTGTATTATTGAGGTTTGGGATCAGACCCTACCTTTTTTTTTCTAGGTATGGCCCTGTACATGTTTATGGAATTGTAGGTCTTATGCATGTGGGCTGCATGTAAGTTCATATAGAGTAGCAGGTCCCTGAATTCCAGAGCACATTACCAGAAGGCAACTAGATGAGGGTTGTGGGGACAATAGAACTGTAACTAATGCTATGCACAGGTGGACAGGAGTCAAAGCGCACGTGTGACAGCTTCCCCATGATGACAGCTGTTTCAGCCTGCCGCTAGCCCTCACAAGGATACGCCTGAAGCACCACACCACTTCGCCGCACAATCCATTTCACAGTAGGAACGAACGCTCCGAAAACTTCAATTCAAAGAGCTCGTCAGCGCTGACCAATCAGCTGCCTTGTGCTGCATTGCTTTTCATGAAATCGTCAACCCTGGCTGTTTGATTGCCTTTCGAAGCCATTTCAACTTTTCGCTAACCAAACAACATGGGGTTCAAGAAAGCAAAGACTGCAGGTAGGAGCAAAGTACTGTTCTTCCGTATTGGTTTCCTGATGCCTTTCACGCTGGTATCCTTGATTACTGCATTAATCAGTACCACATTGGTTTACTACATTCTTTTGAGTGGGCATATATAATCACATTGAACAACAATCAGATAAACAATAAATACAAACATGTAGCCTGTAATAAATGCTTACATTTTTGCCAGTGGAGTCGTACAGGTATACATGAGGTCGACAGTCTTTACAGTTTTGCCAGTGGAGTCGTACAGGTATACATGAGGTCAACAATCTTCACTGTTTTGGAAGTGGAGTCGTACAGGTATACATGAGGTCAACAATTTTTACAGTTTTGCCAGTGGAGTCGTACAGGTATACATGAGGCCAACAATCTTTACAGTAGTTTTTACCCTTCAGCCAAGATTTATCTAGTAGGTATAAGTGTTGTTTATTTTGTTTAAATTTATATATTTGATTGGTGTTTTGGGCCATACTAAAGAATATAAACGGCGACCAGCATTATGGTAGGAGGAAACTGTGCAGAGCGCAGAGGAATCGGCACCTTACAGCGGGAAAAAGCCAGAATAAGTTGGTCTTGAACACACCTTCAATCACAGTGGTGAGGGGCTTCTGGGTCATCGTGCTGAGCTATCGCGATAATTTAACCCCCTTGGCCATCTCTTGATGACTTATTGCCAAAGAAAACACACTATATTTTTAAGGCTTACAGCCCCATTTACCAGTTATGCCAAATGGAGACTTAGCCATTGGGAATAACTGTATTCAATTTGTTGATGCTTTCAAGATTATTTACATATACATGTAGATTATATGTTCTATTACTAACTTGTAAATGCGATATCGTTGGAAATCTTAAAGTAATTTTCACAACTAAAACTTATGTACCCCTAGTCTATAGAGTCATGTAGACGAATCCATGTGTTTTTCTTTGACTTGTACGTGTAGTTATTTTTTTGTGCTTGTTGACCATGTACCTTCATTGTCGTGTACTCTGAGCATCCTGGCCTCCTCTACCCGTAAACCAGAGCACTGTCAAGTGGGAGACTGAACACCAGTCAAAAGAGTTGTATGTGTCTTAATTTTACACATTCTATCTCTCGCAAGTGTACTTAAGGCTGAGAGGCATTTAGTTTATAGTATGATATTTTGTTGTTATTTTAGAATATGCAGTTTTATTGAATTTAAATTAATTATAAACGTAGGAGTCTGCCAACAACATGTGGATTTTGGATTTCCCCCAGGGATTAAATGCTGGCCACTGTCGTTTGAGTAAAATATTCTTGAGTACGGAGTAAAACACTAATCAAATAAGTAAGCACAGGACATTGTTGAAGGGGAGGGGAGGGGAGGTGGGGGTTTATATGTCGATGCAGTGGGTTATTGGTGATCTTTGGGTTTGTTTTACTCTAGCACGAAGTGAACGTCTCACACCACAAATGTCAGGATTAGGGACCGGTTTTGGTGTGCCAACCATGACGCCAGGCGCTGCCAAATTATGCTTAATATACATGCAGGGTGCATGTTGTGGCCATTGCGAAAGTTTGCTTAACATAGGGTGCTTGTGGCCACTGTCGGAGTGTGCTTAACATAGGGAGCGTGTTGTGGCCAGTGCCAAACTGTGCTTAATGTAGGGAGTGTTTTGTGGCCAGTGCCAAACTGTGCTTAATGTGGGGAGTGTGTTCTGGCCAGTGCCAAAGTGTGCTTAATATAGGGAGTGTGTTGTGGCCAGTGCCAAACTGTGCTTAATGTAGGGAGTGTTTTGTGGCCAGTGCCAAACTGTGCTTAATGTGGGGAGTGTGTTCTGGCCAGTGCCAAAGTGTGCTTAATATAGGGAGTGTGTTCTGGCCAGTGCCAAAGTGTGCTTAATATAGGGAGTGTGTTCTGGCCAATCCCAAAGTGTGCTTAATATAGGGAGTGTTTTGTGGCCACTGCCAAAGTTTTTCTATGAAGATTATAGTTTATAGTCACTGATGTGTGTACATCGCTAACTTGTGCCTATACAGCGTTCGGAGGTGTATATTTTTTTGTCAAAAGCAGTCAAGTATGAATGCAGGTTTGTTGTTCGAAGTATAATGTATTTTCATGGCTAACGATTTTTATTGCAAGCATTCTTTCCACAAATTTTAAGAATGTAATTAATAACAGTAATTACAGTGAGTTGATATAAGCCTGGATATCATGCATGGTCTGTTTTAGTGACGTACTAAAATTGCTTCTATTAAATATGTAAAACTATTGAAGTGTATATCAGATATCATAGTTGTGACAGCATGAGGTACGAAACTAGGTAAATGTGCAAAACATGTGAGAGAGAACATTCTAGATGTTGGGGAATTTCCATCAGCTGACTTTTGAAAAGCGATTTGTTGAAAGCAGGCTGACACCTGTTTTAATCATGGCTGGCTCTGGTCTGTGACATGTCATAAATGTACACCAACCTTAATTGTCTGACCTCAACATCTACAGAAAACATTTCTGAGTTAAAAGTATCCTTCCTAAATGAATTAGAAAGCTGTGGTGTGATTATAATTCAGTTAATTAATGAAAAAATCTTGCCATAGGCAGATTAGCAGACAAGGTAGGATGGGCCATTCTTGTTTGTTTCTTTGTAAAGTACCTGACAATCCTTGTTACAGTACCTCACATGAGATACTTGACAAACCTTGCCCAGTCACAGCATCTCACATGAAGTACCTGGCAAACCTTGCCACAGCAAATCACATGAGGTACGAGACAAATCTTGCCACAATACCTCACATGAGGCACCTTACTAACATTGCCTGATATGAGCCTTCTGAAAAACATTGTCATATGCTGTACCTCACATGAAATGCGTGATGAACCTTGCCACACTACCTCACACATGAGGTGCCAGACAAACCTTGCCACACTACCTCACATGAGGCAAATGAGAAACCTTGCCATACTGCCACACAGGAGGTGGCAGACAAACCTTGAAATAGCACCTCACATGAGGCACTAGACAAACATGGTGGCACTAGTCCACCATGCTGAACTTGTATAAAGACATTTTATAATATATTATATCAATATGACACTGAATGCATTTAAACCTGTGAATGAAAAGAATGATAAATCAGATTTGTCCATTGTTCTCCTCCTGGCAGTTTTGACATGTTTGGATGAACCCTATCCTTTTATTGTCTGTATTTAACCTGACAGAAATGAAAGCAAGTGCTCAGTTATTCCGACCCGCCCGGATAGCGCAGTTGGTAGAGCGTCAGCTTTCAGACGGGGAGATCTGGGTTCAAACCTGGGTCGGGTCATACCAAAGACCATTAAAAAATGGTACATCCTGCATCCTTGCTGGGCACTCAGCAGTAAGAGGACAGAGGGTGGACTGGTCGGCCCGGTGTTAGTATAATGTGACTAGGTGAAGGGGCTTGTTGGGTGTCTTCGGCAAGTCGTGTCGGTGGGGCAGCACCAGACAAAAGATACGGTGGAAATCCGTCCTGCACCAAGGAGACACCGCCTTCGTATAAGTGAAATATTGTTGAGTAGGGCGTTAAACAGTAAGCATTCATTCAGTTGATCCTCATTGTCAGACCCCAGAAAGGTGGGACAACACATGAGTGTTAGGTGACAAGGAGTAGTTAACATGGTTAAAGAAGAAATTTTGGTAATATAATGTAAATAAGTTATAATCATTATATAATTGCAGTGTTTTTCATTCATGCCACCCTATTACATATTATATATACCTAGGTACTTGTAACTTAACACTTTTGCTAAAATTTTATTGCTTGGGAGTCGGCCGGGGGAGGGGGGGAATTCCTTCATGTTTCGTGATGTTACCCTACAAGCACTTTTTTCACTGTATGAGTTTTGTAAACACTGTATGGCAATATAATGTCCTTGAATTGATGGAATGGGGCAGCACTAGAGTTAAACAAATGTATTCAATAATCAAAGCTTACGCTAAAGCTTGCAAACAGGCCCAGAATTTAATCAGCCCATTTGATAATTACTTTCACATACAATGACTCTTCATCTGAGGTTTCCAGGATTGTATCGACATGTCTGTATATAAACTACCAATGCAGAATGCCTTTAACGTGTAGGTCATGGATGAGGAATGTGATTAGTTGCATTATTTAATAATTTATTGCATTGTGGAAGTAAAGATTTGATGAGGGATTTGCCATTATTTTACCATCACTCTGCAGGCACAATATACACCAAGGTTGAGGTTGTCTGCTTTGTCCTAAATATGCAAAAAGAAGACAAAAAAAAGAGAAACACTATCAGAAATATATGAAAACAATTTTTATCATGTGTCTGATGCATTTCCTGATGATCTATGTCATTAAGTATTACAGGCTGTGTCTGCACACGGCGCTGTAAAGGCTCGCTTCATGTATTACGGGTTCATGTGCTGACCACTGCCAGGAATGTAGAGTAATGTGGTCATAATGTGGTGTGACAAATTAATGCATAAATAAACTTACTTTATAATGTTCACTTGCTTCCTCCACTGCTGTATGTGGGAAGGTCCTCCAGCATCCTGTTGATTGTCGTGGGTTTCCCCTGGTTTCCTCCCACCATAATGCTGGCCGCTGTCGTATAAGTGAAATATTCTTGAGTACGATGTAAAACACCAATCAAATAAATAAATAAAATTCATGATGTTCAACTTTTTGCCATGAATTATGCTTCAAGATTATTGAGTACTTTAGTTAAGTTATTACTGTAATTCTTCATCCTTTTTGCCTGTTTGCATGGTGTTTATTCAGGTATATTCTTAAGGCATCATTTTGTGTAGGGTTTATCAATCTCTGAAACTTACCAACCCACCATTTCCAAAATCAAATTAAAAAGGTGTATCAATCACACTGAAAGCGGCTGTTTCATATGGAACAAGGTTGAGGAATCAGTAGGACTGCAATGGTAATGGTTGGGATAGCTGGCTGTAAAGTACATGTTTGTGTACAATCTACCTGAGCACCACCTATGTGGCATATGTTCCTGTATGTTATTACCAGCCTGGTGTCTCACCAAACTGCCATATTCTCATGTACCTCCATGTACACCACCTTTGTGGCACATGTTCTTGTTTGTTATTACCAGCTTGGTATATATCTCCAAACGCTAACCATGTTCTGTCATGAAATTTCATTATGAAGACGTACCTCTGTATCATTTCAAATGTCTATCATGAACATTTATCTGCATATACTCTTACATGTTAATTGTGATAGCCAATATGTACATAAAAGTATGGTGCCAGTAAGAGGTATAGATTGCATGTAACATGCATTCTGGGTGAAGGTATGCAGCTGGCCCATATATCTGAGTAACTGTTTAACTGTATATACATCTCAACCAATTCTCAGGCTTATGACGTTTGAAATCAGTGAAGTCACTATTGCTGAAAATGCATACAGAAGGACGTGCATCAAAATTATAACTTGTGTGAAGGTGATTCCAGGTACCTGTACTTTAAAAGGACTGGTAAATTTAATGCACCTCAGAGTTAACTCCTTTGCGATGAGAAAATGAACAAACTATATCCACACCACTATGGTCGACTTTGTTTTCTTCAGGTTACTTGTAATCTAGCAGCCAAATGAAAAACACAGATCAATATGATTAAATAAACATGGCTTTTTGCCCAATAGACTGTGCGGGAGAACTATGGGAAGTTCTGAGGCCCATGCGGAGTCAAGATCTCAAGTTGCACAAAATTGCTTATAGGCTGCATACATGTAAGTCACAGTGTTGATTCCCCTTGTCATTGATATACACGTAAGTCTGCTGTACCCGTATCATTGTCTTACCTGAGGGTGTGGTTATGGCCAGGTGAGAGACATCTGTGTGCTACGGACACCTGTCGGGGAGAATTGGGTTTACCTGTGAGTGAGGAAGCCGGCAGTCCAGATACCGATTGTTTCTGACAGCCGTAGCTATGAGATGACTTCTAGTTCACGTGTTCAAGACTTCAGCATGCTTGTTCTGGAATCAGAATTGAACGATCTGACTTTGATATCGAGTCATGACCTCCTCACTCCGTCGATCTAACAGGAATAAGCCTGTTGTCACCAGTGGTACAAGATTTACCTCGGTAACTGTGGCTACTTCACAGGACTTAGTGACACCTTGTAAATCCCTCGTCCACTGGCTTTGCATTCCAGGTAGGAGGTTGTTCGTATGTACATGGATAAGCACAGGTGAAAACAGTGATACATGTGGCAGTCACTCTACAGATACATCTCCAAGAATTCTAGTGAGGGATTTCTGTGACATAGAAATCCTGTCAGCATGTTTTGTGTCCATGCATATTTCAGAAGCACATACATGTTGATACCAGAGAGCCAAGTGTGAATGTTGCTGTTGAATTTACCTGGCTCAGACGACTGTCAAATTCCTGGCAATGCTATAGGTTACTTAGGGAATTTAAAAGTACACACATTTTTGACTTTTTCTATTAACCATTTTTCAAATAAAAAAAAACTTTATTGTGAATGTGAGATGTATATTCGAAGTTACTTAATTGTGGACCAATTATGATACCTGATGATACCTAAATGTACATGCACTGTACTTGTGTGTCCTATGGTATAGCTGATATGTCTAGTTTGTAAAGTGTAGAGTACTGGGCATGTCTGTTAGGACCTTTTGCGGCTGTGTATGAAGATGAGCAGGGCAGACCTTGGTCAGGACATCAGGACTGTGGCCCTCAGCTAACCTGCTTGCAATCAATATTACCATACAAAGGTTCTGTCACTGATGACAGCAATTCTTTTGATCGGTGGCTTACTTCAGCCAATCAGATCAATATTGCCAAAAGCCATCTATTCACACTGTGAGTGTCACTATAAATGGGGGATCAAGTTTCAATTATTTAAAACCTATTGAGGATAAAATAGAACATTTTTGACCATGCAATCCAGTGTATTGTTGGTTGCTATTTTATTACTAAAATTAATTATTAATAGAAATCTAAAGTACCTTTATGAACTAAATATTATTGATGCAGTTAGCAGCATCTAGCTGTTAGCTGAATATATCTGGTATTAAATTAAAGGCTTTGGCTTTTAAAGAAAGATAAAAATTGATCCAGTTAAACATGTATATCAACTTGAATTTGTTCAGTGATACCAGTATGATTTGGATGAACTGAGAAAGGTGTAAAGTGACCCCACGTGGCGTTTGGATCTTTTACAAGAAAATTTCAGAATTAAACATTAAATGACAAAAAGAAAGAGAGAATAGAATTCTTAATGACAAAGACCTCATTATAGGTATTACAAGGTTTTATTTTTGATGTACGGATATATATGGGGTATGATATTAGAGGTTGGAAGGTTTGTTTGCATAGACTTGTGGCTATACACCAATCTCTTTACCCTTTGATGTAATGGGTTGAAACATATTGTTTAAGCCATTTAATATTATGCCCTTGGAAGTATATGGTACCTCAATGTACCGTTTGTACCTGTGCAGTGTGTTTGGCGTAGCCCATTTCTGTACAGGGTGTGTTTACATGTAGGCAGGCTATCTTTGTCCTGTGAATGCCCACCATTCTCACATCTCTGTCTCTGTTGTCTCTTAGCAGCTGAGTCCATTAATGATTTGTTTACTTAGTTAATATGCACTACAATGCTTCTCTCTGCATCCGTCTGAATTCTAAGAACCAGCCCATCAATCAGACAGGTCAGTGTGCCTTTTGGCTGTAACATCTATGGAATATGGATATTGTACTCCATTGCAGGCATCAAATCTGACATTTTGTATCCCAGGTGTCAAACAAAGAGGGAAATTCTGAGTGGGTAGCAGGAATAAGACTCTTATTCAACCATGAATGCTAGTTTGTTTTTTTTGTTTTGTTTTTTTTTTTTCATAGAAACATGAATTAAGTAAGAATAATATAAATGATAAACAGGAAGGCTCTCCAGCTGTAATGTATAAAGACCACTGTGACTGAAGAGATCTCTTACATTTTTCTCATCTTTAAATGTTAGGTGTATCTCCTGCATTTTCTAAGCTTTTATATCTAGTGTTCAGTGCTTGTTAAGCTTTTACCTCTGAGCCGCATATTGGCCCTGAGGTATCTTTGTAGCGAGTGGGTGTTACTCAAACATCGTCCGTTGATCTGTCTGTTTGTCCATTCGTTTTCAACACTCACTCTAATGCATGAATGCTTGCATACACCTTTACCAAATTTATACTGCAATTAATTATACTTGGACGATTAAGATCCCTATTCGTTTTCTGTGACCTTAACTGATTTCTTCAAGGTCATTGGAGTTATCAGAGTTTGCACAGACTTGTAAAGGTAATGCATCTCTTGGAGGCTGTAAGCAGTTCTCGTCAAATGTGTACCACAAGTACACCTGGTTATGTAGATGAAAATCGAATGACCTTAATTGTATGCAAATTACTTAGTGTATTTGAAATTCATGTGGTAATGGCTATATATTCCAGTCTCTTATTATGGATGTACCCCATCACCTGTTGCTGAGTGTAGGTCTTCAAAAAAAAAAACAAATTTTGCCATAAACTGTACTGATGGACATACGAATATCCCATTCTTTGTGTAACAGTTCTTGTTTTCACATGAGATAGGCCTATACTTTGTATATCACTTTAAACTTTTAATGTTAAAAAAATAATGTTTGATGGATCTCTATACTGGTGACTTGAAGTGGGTTTCCTGGCCATAGTCAAGTACTTTAGGTTCTGTGTTGCACTGCTGGCAGCCTGGCAATTAATACGTTCTGAGTATGTTACCAAGCCACTAGTCGGCTATAGTGGATTACCTGACATACTAAGGTGAAGATTGTAGTGAATTTACACAGCAGCCCTGCCAACAGGGTGCTAGTAGTTAGCTGCAATCAGTTAGTACTGCTGGGATAGATATATGTACATATGTATCAACTTGTCTGTTCAATGTCACAACCAGTCGTGTAGACAGACTATGCAGGAAATGGGATTTATAAAATGATTACTACAAAAAACCCTTGGGCCCATCTACATGTATGTATTCAATGAAAAGACCATTTTTTAGCAGCAGTTTTGCATATCTGTCAAAATAGAATATTTTGAGGAGTGTTCCTGTGTTTGGCTACCGGGTTAATCCACCAGGAACTTTTGGAATCAATTTTGTCTGGACTATCATGGACGCTGTCTATTGCCAGTTCGGCTATTGCCGTATATATTTTGGCCGCACAGGTTGAGGTTCTGAGTCACCGGAGGCCTTGATCCCTTTGGAATAATAGTGATATCAAAATGCTATTACCATCAGTGCGTAATTCTGAATAATTAGTTCTGGGTTTTGACCAGATTTGGTGCTTTCGCAAGGAGATGTGATAACGCTGGTGAAATTCCGTGTTGCTGTTATATCAGATAGCAGTGTTTGATTTGTTCAGCAATTATTTACGGCTAGACACATCAGCATCCCAAAGGGTACTCGCTGTTAATGGGTGTATACACAGTGAATGCATGTCCTGTCGTACACCTATACAGTGTACATGGATACTGCTGCAAGCTTTCGGTTTTATGTGGGTGTCATTGGTGAGGCCATGTAAGCCAGTAGGCCTGCTGGTTACCTGACATATCAACATGGACACCGAGAAGGGGAGGATTAAGTTTTATTTTTGCTGTGTTTTATCCGCTGTGCTGAGCTGCTGGTGACCAAATGGCTGTCACCAATGCATCTGCAAAATCAGGTGCTCTGTCATGTGTGTGCAGGAAGCTTATTTGTGTTGCCATTAGGCATTTGCTTTGCTGGGACTTGTTGGGATCTTGTTCTGCTGAAGGAATTGTCTTTAGTGTTTGTATTTTGTGTACAGTGTTGGTTTTAACACACATCCCTAACAATAAACCTGTGACTTTTTGCACTCACCAAGTGGATGATAATGTCACTAAGTGTGGTGTCGGCAATTGTGACCAGGGAGTGTCACACAGGCATGACACGGAGATTCTCAGGAAGGCTTATTGCAAGGATTCATTGAAGAACAGTTTCTTGCCATTATAGTCCTGTACTGTATGTACATGTATATTCCTTCTGCCCTTTGTAGTTTCTATGGCTCAGTCTCTAGGCTCTTGGTATGGATCAGACAGCTTGCTGCGTGTATGTACAATTGTGAATATAATTTTCTGTATATGTAAGTGTTGGTGGATACTTTTGAACTTGCAGAGCATGTAAAATTTTATTTTTGAAATGCTGTGTACTTGATTTACCGAATGTGTGCTGCATGCTATTATCAGTTTTGCTCTCAGCTGGCCGTCATGTCTGTAACTATAAATTAATTAATTAACAATATTAAATCACCTTTTGTTTCCTGACCTGAAACAAAATACATGTTGAACTTGGACATGGGCAGTATTACTGTGGGCTAAGTAATGATGAAAAGTACTGTGTTGAAAGTAATGAAAATTTGATGTCAAAATGTAATACACATATATGTTGGAAATGGATACCTTATTCTGGATTTTTCCCAGGCGATGTAAAACAGATGTTGCTGGGTTGGTCATCTGGCTGGATAACCTCGGCTTCAGGTGCAATCACGCATCCTGGTTTTATTAAGGCATTTTATCAAGTTGCATGATACTTATCATTGGGCTGTAATAGAACATTATCCCCTGGCTTGTTATTGTGTTTGTTTTTTTTTGTCAATAGAAGTTACATAATTGCTTGCTGTTGTCAGCCACCCTTGCTCTGTGTTCCTGCATTGGCTGCTAGTATAAATCATGTCTGACATCACGGCATGTGGTAGGCTTACTTTACACTAATGAAAGCTGGCAAATGCTAATTGGACAATTAGTTAAATAATTTGCAAGTAATTGTTAAGGCATTTTGATGCTGCTGCCTTCTATTTTTTAGTCAATCTGAGCTGTAATAAAACTGCATGGGACTCACATTAGTTAGTGCTGCAAATACATGTAGATGTTCCTGTCCGGCTGTTTTGGGGGAAAATGCTCCTGAAGATAAACACATCACACGCTCCTGAAGATAAACACATCACACGCTCCTGAAGATAAACACATCACACGCTCCTGAAGATGAACACATCACACCCTCCTGAAGATGAACACATCACACGGTCAGAGAAGCATAAATCTGCAACATGGTGAGACAACAGTGTATTGGAACGACATAAAAAATGGAAGTGGCAATTGTTCATGTAGCTGGTGTTTAGCAATGAAACACATAAAATGCATCGCAGTTTTTCAAAATTAAAATCACAAGTTTCCCCAATACCCAGCTCTCAATCGTGAATTTTCTTACTGCGACTACTGATAACTATTTGATGTCAGTGCTAATAAACTGGCACCCATGAAATGCAGTTTCATGCATAAAAACCCACATTTGTACACATATATATATTTATATATGTTTAGCTTACTTTCATTGATCATTGCTTGATTTTACATGTTCAAGTTACAAAGTTTCAAACTGAAAATTTGTTATGTTCATTATACATTTCCTCATGTGTGTGATAATTTCGATTCATCCAAGTATGTACTTCAGGAAAAAAAAAAAATATAGATACAGACGTTGTACATGTGCGTGTTAGCATAAAGTTGAGGAGTTAATTGCCTATATCTTAAAGTAATGTGCTTTCTTAGCTTGTTAGTCCAGCTCCTAAATGCCTCTGAAAGAAGTGTCAGCGTCATTTATTGGTTTGAGATATCATGGGGAAAGAGATTTCTCATCATGCCACGTTGTAATTGATCTATTGTCAGGACTTGCAAACTATGATGTTCTGTTTGGTTGAGGGTTGTTGAGATTGAGTAGTTACCTGTGATTTCACAATCATGGTTTGGAAACAGGGAGAAATTTCTGAATATGAAGTAATATTACGCACTTAATACTTGCATTGAAATGCATTTAGTTGGTTGAGTGTTGCATGAAGTTTATTGGTAATATTGTAATGCATGGCATGGTAGCTGGATCAGTGCTGTAACTGCGTCATTACAGTTATCATGTACAGCATGCTGTGTGGTCTTAATAGTGACAACTGAGTTTTTTTTGATTTAGTTTTGACTTGAGGTTGATTGTTGTCACCTCTGTGCAGCCATGCTGGAATCGGATATCTGGAGGATAATCATACATGTATGGCACCTTGAGACTGTAATTTCTAATTGGGAATGCTATTTATGATCAAAGAAGCTGAACTCTGTCTGGTTTCGATGCAAACAGTGTCTGAAATATTTCAAAGTCACAAATATCTTTTCTCTTAATAGTAATTCTAGTGAAGTATCAGTACAGTGGAAGTACACGTACATATATGGAAAGAACTTTCGGCTAAAACTTCAGTGTGTTAATTTTTTCCTCGATTTCTGATTTATAGAATATCATTTAGTAATGGAGACGAAAGTTGACAAGTCTCACATGATTTCCACATAAACATAGATGTGCAAGCTGACTGGGCCACTTAATATCTACAAGCCACATGCTGTTCCCAAAGGTATAGGTGACAATGCTTAATGTTGTTCAAACATTTATAAGATATTGGTCTTGAAAGGTGGATCTTCGATGAACATTGAGTGTTTTCTGTGTGAGTGTCAGTAGGTTTACAAGGCAGCAGTTTATAAAATGGATTCAGCTGCATCGTTTAGGCATTGTCATTCCATTTGGAGGGTTCACGGCATAAATAATTAAACAAGGATCTAACGCTGACTGCTTTCTCTTATAGGGTTGTGGCCGGTCCTCTTGTTTAGTCTGGCATGTCTGGTTGTGTACGACAGACAGGTTACTAGGCTGTAGTCAATGACTGAAGCATAGTTTATGTCATATGGCATATGATATGAGGAAGTCAGTCGTTGCCAGCATGGTGTGTACGGGACCGCATGAGACCAGCCTGAAATAACTCACTTTGTAACTTTCACTCTGCTCCAGTTTTCATCGGGAATTACAGGGATTTTTATCAGTGCCCCTGATCATTTGTGACAATGCTTAAAATCTGTGGATTGAGAAAAGTCGTCATGAATTAACATTAGGTGCACCAGGGTTTGCTGTACTTGTTACTCTCTGTAACAAATGTCCCGGAGGAAGGTGTGTTTATACCTGGACCAAAGATGTCAGCATGAGTCGTGGCCGCAAATCTCGGATACCTTTCCTTGATGGGGAATCACTCTCCTCTGTCAGTGAGGACAGTGAACATATCTCAACAGGTAATTCAGCTTGGAAATTGGCATGTTCTAGGTATTGACCTAAAATTTTGCCTGAAATTTTCATTTTTAGAGGAAATATTTCATAAGGAGATCACATAAATTGTTAATATTGGTGCCGAAGCATTTTTTCAATTGGATATCACCCTACCTAGCAACATGACCAAACAACCGTCAGAACACTGTCCTACCTAGCAACATGACCAAACAACCGTCAGAACACTGTCCTGCGACTTCCTACAGGTTGCTTCATTGTTGTTTAAGGCCATACTCTACAATTTTTCACTTATATGGTTGTGGTTAGTCCTGGGTGGAACCTGGAGTGCTCTGTGTAAAACATTGACCTTTGGCAAGTCACTGACAAACTTTTTCATGTGACAGATTATTCTAGTTGCTTTCTCTTTGTGGTAACTGAAAAATGAGTTTTAGACAAATTTTGTATTGAGTTTTCAATACATTTTGACGAAAAATAGTGAGTTTTCTGGTTTGTTCCAATTGAGTTTCTGAAAAGAAATGGGTTAGAATAACACCTGACAGTACATGTATATTACGCACATGCCTGTGGGCAGCATATTGGTGAAAGACAGGTGGTGTTTAACAAACGTTAGGTTTTGCCAATGGTTCTACGAGAGTCAGCATTCAATTATTGTCGCCAAGGCAACACAGTCTGTATTAGCAGGGAAAGCGTCAAAACCCCTGTCCCAAGTCACGTTTGAACCGGTACCTCTTATGCTCTAGCAGTCAAATAGCATATTGTACATGTTGCACCTCCAACCAGTCGACCACAGTCCCTTCCCTCTTCCCAGAGAATCACTGGACTAACGTAGCTAGTCAGGTTAGACATGTAGGAGTTTCACACGTCAACTTGGAGCTCTTGGAGCACTCTTGTGTTCCAGAACACTCTTTTGTTTCCCAGAACTACAAGCTGTATAGCAGCTGGTGTGGTCCCACTGGAACTTGGGGAGAACCCCTGTACAAATTGATCGCATAGTGTAGGCATGCAGGCATACACACACACAACATGTTGACTGCCTCTCTCTGCATGAATCCATCCTAATTTTTATATTGTGTACTTACTTAGCCCTTTGGTGGTTTGTGTTATTTGTCGTTCTGGAAACTGGTCTTGCAGTTATTGATCCGTAACGCCCATTTTGGTTGACGGTTTGTATATGGATGTCAGTTTCAATGCCTAGGGGTTTCAGTTGTTGTCTTCAAACCTGATATTTACACCTACCTGCTGTGCTTGATATTTTCTACCAATTTTCATTCACGTGAGGCTTTCATTAATTCGGTAATAGAAAAAAAGGAAAGATTAAAGTGTTAATTTAAATGGTTACCATACCTATTTCTACATGTATCTGTTTCACTGAGATGTTGACGCACAGTGATTTGAAGGCATGCTTTGGATCAGTTGTGTGAATTATACAAAAATTTTTGTGCTCAGAGAGAAAGGCAAGAGATGACATTACCTGGACTCACAGGCCAAGCTTTAGGCAATTCAAAATGGCCAGCAAGTAATTTTTTAGACATTATTTTTCTTCTTAGATTCAAATTCAAAGGCAACCTTGCCAGTTTTTCCAGGTGGATTTAGGCTCCTGAGCTCGACAGGTCATGTGAAAGAACAAATCAGTTTGTCCAGTCAGAATAAGGGTGGTGCATTAAACTCCATCATACTAGTACCTGTACATGTAGCTTTCACTGGTTGTGACATGAAATGGACTGAGAGCTCCCTGGAAGGGATCTCCACACAAAATGACAGTTGGTCATGTTGGTTAATCCCACAGTGTTGATGAGAACAAGTGTAAAAAAGCTCATGGGCCTTAGTTTCTTTGAATTGTTAATATAGCTAGAAAAGGGCAGGTATCACAGTAAAGCGTCCAGTAGTTCGCTTCAGGGACAACAGAGAAGAAAACTAGGTTGAAACACTATGTGTGGAGCCGACATGGTGTATTATGTTTCAAAACCAGCAAACTTCACAGCAACCAGCACTCTCTTTTATATGTAAGTGTACTTAAACATGTATGCAAGTGTTTTTAGGTCAGTGTGGAAACTGATCGTTGATGCATTTACCTCACGCTGAATTCATCAACTTCTGCTTTCCTAAATTCATTTCTTTCAGTATCTTCTGATACACATGAAATGATATACCTGAGAATGTTTCGTGAACACTTCATTGTGCATTGTTACTATCTCAACCAAAATCCTTGGACCTAGCTGCCATTATATTTTAGTATGACTTTTTCAGTGGAAGTGTTCCCTTAAAATCTTTCAAGCCAGTTAAGCTTTGCATGTACATGTCTGGTTTCAGCCAGACAGCTTTCGGCATTTCTCAGTCAGTGTTTTGTGTATACCGCTGTCCGACAGTTTTCAGCATTTCTCAGTCAGTGTTTTGTGTATACCGCTGCCAGACAGTTTTCGGCATTTCTCAGTCCGTGTTTTGTGTATACCGCTGCTAGACAGTTTTCGGCATTTCTCAGTCCGTGTTTTGTTTAGACCGCTGCCAGACAGTTTTCGGCATTTCTCAGTCCGTGTTTTGTTTAGACCGCTGCCAGACAGTTTTCGGCATTTCTCAGTCCGTGTTTTGTTTAGACCGCTGCCAGACAGCTTTCGGCATTTCTCAGTCAGTGTTTTGTGTATACCGCTGCCAGACAGTTTTCGGCATTTCTCAGTCCGTGTTTTGTGTATACCGCTGCCAGACAGTTTTCGGTATTTCTCAGTCAGTGTTTTGTGTATACCGCTGCCAGACAGTTTTCGGCATTTCTCAGTCCGTGTTTTGTTTAGACCGCTGCCAGACAGTTTTCGGCATTTCTCAGTCCGTGTTTTGTTTAGACCACTGCCAGACAGTTTCCTCTTAATATCAATCACTGATAATTCCACTTGTAAATAAAAAAAACCTGCCATGTTGTTTTAACCTATTTCATTTTCTGGAATGTATACAGATGAAGATTCTTCAGTCACACTGACCATGCAAGCTTTTGCATAATTTGTGTTGATTTCCATATATAGCTGTCTTGCTGAGCACTGCTCAGTTTGCACTTACAGTGCTGGAATGTTTCAGCTGCCACTAAATGAGTAGTACACCAGAGAACATATGCAGCCTATGTACAGGCAACAGGTACACCTTGCCTGCACTTGATCACCAGCTGGGAAGCAATGAAGGCTAAACATTGAACAATGTACCTGTCTGTTATAATGTATGTAGGTAAATTTACCTGGGGTAACACCTGTCAGCGAGTGTCAATAGACATTCTGACGCAGATGGTGTGACTCATTGGTGGCTCCAGTGGCCTGAAAATTATTGATTGATCTAAAACTTCCAGGCAAGGATGGTGTACTTTTATTTTCAATTTATGTAGTGACTGATATATGGCACTTTTGTGAGAATTAATTAAATTATGGTTCTATTGTTTTACCAGTGCCACTGTGTACATGTGCGGTATTGCTCAAGAGAGTTTTAGTAATTCATAGTTCTGGCTGGAAAAATTGTTGGGAGATGCACCAATTGGTTTAAAGTTCCTCAACCATGAAGGCAAGGTTCCTTTGATGTCCATATCTGTTAGTGGTGCATATACACGTAGTACATCGTCATGATCCACTCTAGGTACAAACATTTGTGAAGCATTATCGACAATATTGAACTGGCCGAGCTATCACACTTGTCACAAAACAGAACTGCGTCCATTGTGAAGTCTTTTGGTCGTGTGTGGTCTCATAGTTGGAGATTAAGAATGCTAGTGACTCGATAGCCCCACTGACCAAATTGAGATACAATATTTGATATGCGCAGAGAGACTGAGGCCTAATGGTGCCTGGTACTGATTGAGGTTCAGTAAGATAGGAATTGTATTCTAAATTTTCTAGACACTGTTTTCCCAGGTTTATCTAAGCTGCTCTGTGATATGGGAGTTATTGGATAATTGTGGGTGTTTACATGCTGGTCTGACAGTGTGGGCTCAAAACCATCCTTAGAGAATTGGTAGTGAGGCCATCCACCGAAAAACATGTAAAGCATTCATAGAGTTGACTGGGTGTAACCTGAGTGACCCTCCAGAAATGGACCTCACTCTAAAGCTTACAGAATTTGATAGAAGCTTTTTTTTTCTTGATGTTAATTTTAAGACCTTTGTCATGTGATTAAAAAAATCAACACCAAACCAGCCAATTATATCTTATAGGAATAATTGACAACAAAGACTTTTTACGTATAGCTTGGAGCATGATATGTAATATCACTTGCACTGACAGATTCTATCCTTTACATGTGACTTTGCTCTTACCTGTCTGATCAGTGATGATTACAAGTATTATCTGTCTGTAAATGTATGTATACATGTACTATGTGATTTTATATTTGTACCTTAACAAAGTTGCCATTCTGCACTTGAATATGTGCATGTGTATGTTGGTACCTTAAGAATGGTTCAGTCAGCATTTGCATAGTTAGAACAGAGATGTCACTCTTGATTGTTTTCAACATCAGTGTTGCCATAGCAGTGAGCCATTTAGATGGCCCTTGGCCAAACATACATGGCTGAATCTCTTAAAGTGACATTTCAGGTGTGTTGTCAGGCTTCATCAGATACCTGGTTGGCTTTAATAGATGTCTAAGCTAACAGATGTAGGGGAATTGGCCCCACGTAAAATAAGCAATAAATACCTGTATGTGATTGAATACCATACCTCAGAATCCCTACATCTTCATGGATGGACAGAGCAGGTATTTTTGATAAATCGTGGAAAATATCTGTAGCCTTACTCATTATACATGTCGTCTCTACATGAGCCAGGGGAGGTATAAACTAAAATGGATTTCATTCTCAGTGGAGCGTGCTTGTATTGTTTGGTTTCTGGACATTTTAGAGTGGCCAAAATCAGGTGGGAATTCCCTTTAGTGGGATAACCTCCTCTTAATGAAACTCTACCATGGTTAGTGATTGCATGAGTGGTTACGCAGTGTCTGCATGAGCGTGGGGAAAATGCGCAATGAATCTAAGCTCTGCAACATCAGTTGACCTGTAGACAAGCACATACACCTGTATGGAGTTTGTGCGCATAAACAACAGCTGATGATGCCTCATACTGTATGTGTAAGCATGTACATGGTATGTGACGTGGGAACTGTTTTCAAAAATAAAAACCGCGACCAACTACTGCTTTATCCAGGATGTGGATGAGCTAGTGTCTGAAGTGGGACCCGACTGAGCCTCACCCATGGGGAGTTACTGCAGTTCAGGTAGTAAGGCTGTTTATAATATGTGTATCTACTTTTTTGTGAAAAAAATTTTTTTTAAATTATTTTGAAACCCTTCCTTGACCTGAATGTTTAATGGTATATCCCATCTATATCACCTGTGATACCATATCTAGTCATCAGACTGTTGTGTTGTTAATTAGCACCTGTATCAGTGGATTTAATGACAAGATTGTAACAATGCTTTACCTTTAGGGAGCAAAAAGTGCCTTGAAGCCTATTCCTTCATGACAGATTGGAATCATTACAGCATGGGCATGTTATTCTTACTGTTCATATCAAAAGAGATAAAAAGAATTTAGATATGTTGTCGAAATGTAATCCAGCTCCATCTCAGGTTTAGTAATCTCAGGACCAACCGTATGTCAGCGAGCTGTAATCACCCTGTCCACCACTGCAGAACACTAATGCATTATATTTCAATTGGTTAATTAAATGAACTTGGTTTATTCTTACAACAAGAATAAACAGTGTCTTAGAGGCAAAAGTGGGAATTGGTATGGTACACAGGCTTTCAGCGTCAGGTGTAAATACCAGTGAATTAAGCTTGGGTACCAACCAATTGGCACGTTAGTCTCTAAGGCACTGTGTACATGTACTGTTTAGTTTTGTTATAAGATAGACTAATAAGGCTACCCTCCAGTTCAGATTGTTTAATTTTGCTCATTTGCAAAAATACTTGAATGCAAAGTTAAGACGTCAGAGGTACAGTACATACTTCTTCATCACGAGTCATCCATAAAGCGTGTAGATCATGCATGTAGGACTTGAAGTTTGACATCCTGTAGGGGACCGTTGGAACCTTAGCACTGGCATTGTATATGATTGGCATCCTGTAGGGATGCACATCTAATGGAACATTGTTAGGAATTTCATCCTGTAGGGGATTTGAACCTTTGGCAACCAGTAACTGATTTGCATCCTGTCTGCTAGTGGATTAGTAACTCCTGTAGGCAGTAGGGGATTGGCACCCCGCTTTAGGGGATTGGCACCCAGGAGGAAACAGAACACCTGGTATTGATATTAATACCTGTATATGTTATGTGTTAGGCCATACTTATAAGTGGAACAAGAGGTGTCTGTCACACCCAGTGTGTTCTGTGACAGGGTGGGGCCTCCTTTCTAGAGTCTTTTGGCATGGTTTTTCTCTGAGATCCTGTATATTGGCCCATTACAGGGTGACACTAGCCTGTGCAGTAGGAATAGTTCTGTTATAAGCTCTATAAACACTGACTGCATGCCAAGTTATATACATGGCATGAACATTAACATGTTTAAAATCCAAATAAAGAACACACCAGTGCTCCACCCAACATGCTGAGGCTATAAGAGTAGGTACATGTATTTCTTGATTTATTATTAATATCAGTTGTGATCAGTGCTTCACGAATGTTTCAGTAAACCAGTGTGGAATAAACAAGTGTGTAGTGAACCATTGTACAGTACACCAATGTGCAGTAGACCAGTATGGAATAAACAAGTGTGCAGTGAACCATTGCACAGTACACCAATGTGCAGTAAACCAGTGTACAATAAACCAGTGTACAGCTAGTAAACCATTGTACAGCTAATCAGTGTGGAGTAAACCATTGCACAGTACACCAGTGTGCGGTAAACCAGTATGGAATAAACAAGTGTGCAGTGAACCATTGCTCAGTACACCAATGTGCAGTAAACCAGTGTATAGCTAGTAAACCATTGTACAGCTAATCAGTATGGAGTAAACCATTGTACAGTACACCAGTGTGCGGTAAACCAGTATGGAATAAACAAGTGTGAAGTGAACCAGTGTGCAGTAAACCATTACACAGTTCACCAATGTGCAGCTAACCTGTCTGCAGTAAACCATTGCACAGTACACCAGTGTGCAGTAAACCAGTATGGAATAAACAAGTGTTCAGTGAACCATTGCTCAGTACACCAATGTGCAGTAGACCAGTATGGAATAAACAAGTGTGCAGTGAACCATTGCACAGTACACCAGTGTGCAGTAAACCAGTGTACAATAAACCAGTGTACAGCTAGTAAACCATTGTACAGCTAATCAGTGTGGAGTAAACCATTGCACAGTACACCAGTGTGCGGTAAACCAGTATGGAATAAACAAGTGTGCAGTGAACCATTGCTCAGTACACCAATGTGCAGTAAACCAGTGTATAGCTAGTAAACCATTGTACAGCTAATCAGTGTGGAGTAAACCATTGCACAGTACACCAGTGTGCGGTAAACCAGTATGGAATAAACAAGTGTGCAGTGAACCATTGCTCAGTACACCAATGTGCAGTAAACCAGTGTATAGCTAGTAAACCATTGTACAGCTAATCAGTATGGAGTAAACCATTGTACAGTACACCAGTGTGCGGTAAACCAGTATGGAATAAACAAGTGTGAAGTGAACCAGTGTGCAGTAAACCATTACACAGTACACCAATGTGCAGCTAATCTGTCTGCAGTAAACCATTGCACAGTACACCAGTGTGCAGTAAACCAGTGTACAGTAAACCGGCATGCAGCTAGTTATTCAGTGTGCAGTAAACCAGTGCACAATAAACCAGTGTACAGTAAATGTTTGTGACCAGCCTTGATTTTGACAGCAGCAGCACTAGTGAGAGCCAGCTTTAGGTTGATACAGAAACGTCTTGTTGTCTAGAAATGGAAATTTGCCCTTTACATAGTGTTAAATGGTCATCATCAGGACATAACTTTGTCCTGCAGGTGTAAGTCTCTAGCGTATTGATGGGTCATGTACAAAAATGTGTCTAAATTTGTAAAATGAATATAGTCCTGCATTGGTTGGGTCTGTGTCATACATGTATGTATGGTGAAATTGTGCCTGTTTTCTGTGATAACGAAAGTCTGTATTTTACCCTTCATTTTAAGAAAATTATACATGTTTAAACAGCTTGTAATACAAAAAAAAAAAAAAACCCCAAAAAACCCATTTAATACCTGTGTATGCAGCTTTAAAATGTCATCATTAAGACAACAGAGAAACATACAGTGCAAAATGTCGTCAATGCTTTACTGCATGTTAAGGCTTACTGTCCCTATCTTTTGACATGGAATTATCCATTGAATGTCATTGTTTTTTGTAATATTGGGAAGTTTCCACTCAAGAGCATAATTCAGAAAATCAGGTTATTCGTGTTTAATTAGTTTTCTGTATTCTATATACCATATACCACCCGACCGTGTCGGTGGTCTAGTGGTTAGAACGTCCATCTCAAGGTTGGGAGATCCAGGTTCAAACCAGGGTAGGATCATACAGAGAACTTTTAAAATGGTATTGTTGCTGCCTCGCTTGGCGCGTGGTATTGAGAGGTTAGAGCGAGCTGGACTGGTCGGCCTGGTGTCAGTATACTGTGACTCTCTGGGGTGTCATGTCTGGTGTCTTCTGCAAAATGTTCCAGTGGTGGCAGGACTTTGGGGACATGGGCTCACCCTGCCACAAGAAGACACGCTATATACATACAGCAGAAAGACTCCTCATCGTCACATGACTGTAACATTGTTAAGTATGACATTCAAGCCCAAGCACTCAGTTGACCTGAATGTGCGAGTAATACGACTTCATGTCCCACAGGTACTTCATTATGTTGTAGTAGTGCCGTATCTCAAAACTTGTATATTGTACCCGATATGCGTACAAAGCATGGTGCGAAACTGTGGATTTTATCTATGGGATTTTGGGTCTTGCCTTTGTGAGTTTAGGACTTATCTGTGGGATTTTGTGCCTCACATGTGTGGTTTGTGTGTATTTTGTGCCTCACCTGTGTGGTTCGTGTGTATTTTGGGCCTCACCTGTGTGGTTTGTGTGTGTATTTTGTCCGTCACCTGTGTGGTTTCTGTGTATTTTGTGCCTCACCTGTGTGGTTTGTGTGTATTTTGTGCCTCACCTGTGTGGTTTGTGTGTATTGTGTGCCTCACCTGTGTGGTTTGTGTGCATTTTGTGCCTCACCTGTGTGGTTTGTGTGCATTTTGTGCCTCACCTGTGTGGTTAGTGTGTATTTTGGGCCTCACCTGTGTGGTTTGTGTGTGTATTTTGTCCGTCACCTGTGTGGTTTGTGTGTATTTTGTGCCTCACCTGTGTGGTTTGTGTGTATTTTGTGCCTCACCACTTTATCTCTGGGATTTTGTGCCTCACCTGTGTGGTTTGTGTGTATTTTGTGCCTCACCTGTGTGGTTTGTGTGCATTTTGTGCCTCACCTGTGTGGTTTGTGTGTATTGTGTGCCTCACCTGTGTGGTTTGTGTGTGTATTTTGTGCCTCACCTGTGTGGTTAGTGTGTATTTTGTGCCTCACCTGTGTGGTTTGTGTGTATTTTGCGCCTCACCAGTGTGGTTTGTGTGTATTTTCAGGACAAGGGAAGAAGAAGGGAGAGAAGAGTGAGCAGCCAAAGTCTCAGAGCTCATCAGACCTTCAGGACGATGAACAGGTGTCTCCGGGGGTATCTGCCCCACCCAGGAAGAACAAGCTCTGGTCCAGCTTCAGGGAGAAGGCCAAGATTCGCAAGAAGCGAAGCAAGGGCTCCAAGAGCGAAGATGAAGACCTGAGCACAAGTCAGCCAATCACACCCATAGATGCCAACGGCCACACACCAGACTTTGACACGCTGTTTGACGCAGCGCAGAAACGTAATGATCGGAGCTTGAGTGACCCCACCCTGACCCCAAGACTGCGTGACCGAAACCGAAGCGAGGATGGAGAGGTGGATAGCGGGATCACTGTGGGAGACAGCTCCAGCTCGGTAAGTCTTCTATCTATTTGTAACCAGGAGAAACACACCTTAATCTAAATGAACAGAGCCATGCGACACCTTCCAGGATGATCAAGGAAATATTGATCAGATTTGAAGAGGAGGTTTGTTTACATAGTTGAACGTCCTGCACATAACATACACAGGCTTTTGCATAACTTCACGTTACAACAAAATCCTGATCCCTGGTTGATAAATTCTGTTTTATTTGCACACTTTTCTTTTATGAGAGTCCACTTTTTCTTTCAACACCAGATTTACAGTTTATAAGTCAGTAGGTCTAACCTCATTACGGGGGTTTGCTTTGAAGAGTGAACATTTTGTTTTATGATCATGTTAATTGCCCACACATGTTGAAATGCAGCTCTTTATTTCTATAAATACCAGTATTTTTCTGTTATTTTTATTTTTTCAAAATGCCACACACTTTTTTGTTTGTTAATCAATATGTTAAATTCTTTGGACTAAAAAAATTGAAATGAGTAATGAGTTCAGTTAATTGATAATTACATTTTAGTGAGGTCACCCTGGTTGAGTCTGATCATTAGTTTACAAAATCTACATGTACTAGCATAGGATGCAGGCCAATGCCCCGACTTACATGTAGTGGGTACACTTAAATCATGTAGTATTGTAGTAACACATATGCACAATGGCCATCTGATATCCTAAGTGTACTTGTATATCCTGTTATGTGGCTGGATTGTCTTTATGGGATGAGCCTACAATGTCCTAAATGTACAAGCACCTGTTAATGGTATGGCCGTCTAATAATGCTTTTACCATTAAATTTATGGCAGCAGCCAGCCATTGTCCATGTAGGATAGCAAATACATCAGTGTAAATGTGAGATTTGCTGAGGATCCAGCTGCTTGGGTAATCAAGGGTCACATATTGTATATTTGTTTCTGTATTGCATTGTATGCACATGAACACATATATGATTGACTAGCATAGCAGCCTACACTGTAGACACACTCTATGGTGACATGTATGTCTGGAAAATCGTGTGTGGGATGAGAACTGAAAGCTTGTCCTTGTGTTCTGCATTGTACATGTTGTTGATACATGCAGTGATATGACAGGAATTTAACAGAAATGTTTGAAAAGACTGGCTGACATCATTTGCATTTTATACATGTAATTTCTTTCCTTGATTTCGGTACCTGCAATCTGTTGCAGCTTTATATACCTGCAGATGCGGGTACTGTAAAACTGCCAGTCACCTACTATTAACACCGTGCAAGCCTTTAAGCCCAGGCTGGTATGATTTGACGGGGGTGTTTTAGTACATTAATCAAGGCCCTAATGGTCAGTGGCAAGATCAACCCTGT
Source organism: Acanthopleura granulata (assembly GCA_016165875.1). Taxonomy (NCBI): domain Eukaryota; kingdom Metazoa; phylum Mollusca; class Polyplacophora; order Chitonida; family Chitonidae; genus Acanthopleura; species Acanthopleura granulata. Next base: position 7,244,060 of record JABBOT010000008.1, read on the forward strand.
AGCCGAGTAAGCCATCATAGGATTCTATAACAAAAATGTCACTTGTTGAAATCTTGTATGAGTGGGTTGTCAGGAGTTGTTCCCCCTTGTACGTCTAGCTTTGCCATAGCACTATGTGTATTGAGGGCTGCCTATATTTCTCAGATGATGATGAGTCTTTAGTTGTACTGGTCAAAAGTTATGTATTAGCTAGTTGTCTGACGTCCATCCGTCTGTCCATCTGGCATCTGCTAACTTTTCCTTCAAAACACCACTCCTCCTACACTTTTTGTTCGATTTCAATGAAACTTGGGTCAAATGTAGACTACGTCAAGATACATAATTCGTAATATTGATTTTCCATTTTGATGATATGTTGTCTGTATGTCTGTCTGTTTACCCAGAAAATGTTATCATTTTCAAACGCTACTTCTCATATAATTTTTGGCCGATTTAAATGAAACTTAGCTCAAGTGTAGACTGCATCAGGGTACATGGGTAGTAGTATTGATTTTTCCATTTCGATGATGGTTTGTCCATCTGTCTGTCCATGTTAACATTTCAACACAACTTCATTCAGTTGTACGCTACATCAAGATACATAATTGGCAGCATCGATTTTCCATTTTGGTGAATGGTTGTCCACCTATCTGTCTGTTCATCCGTCATGTTAACATTTCTTTCAAAACACTCTTACATTTTTGTTTGATCTCAAGGAAACTTGGTTCAATTGTACTCTCTAGCAAGATATGTAATTTGTGATATCGATGTTCCATTTCGATGATTGGTTGTCTCTCTGTCTGTCTGTTCATCTGTCACGTTAACATTTCCTTCAAAACCCTACTATTCCCACAGTTTTTGTCCAGTTGCAAGGAAACATGGTTGAAGGGTAGACCATATCAAGACACAGAATTTGTAGTATCGATTTTTAACTGCGGTGATCATTTGTCCATCTGTCATTTCCTCCAGTGTATGCAAACAAATCTTTCAAAACACTATTCCTCCTACAGGTTTCGTCTGATTTCACGTATAATTGGTTTAAATGTAGACTACTTCAAGGTTCATAAATCTTAATGTCGATTTTCTGTTGCAATTATCAAATATGTGTCTGTCTGTCTGTTCATACTGCATATGTTAACGTTTCTTTCAGAATGGTTCTAATAACGGTGAGATTTTCGTCTAATTTCAGTAAAACTGGGTGCAAGTGAATCAAGTATTCATTTTCAATTTTGATTGTCCATTGTCTGGTATACATGCAAAATTTTGTAATGGTCTCTGTGATAATTTTGTCCCAACCAGTAGAGCTACCGTCTCATCAGAGAAACTGGTTTATGAAAGGTGCGTTATATCTATTAAATAACATATGTAAAATGAAAAAGTCCTGCATTAAAAACATTTTAAATAAATTTTTTGTGTGTTTAAGTGTGGGTTTTTCATTTCTTCAGGCCCACTTGATATTTATATGTAGTATACATGTATGCATGTGTAAAACATGGACCTTACAGAGATCTACCAACTCTTTTGATCTCTGTGCTTTCAGATAATTCAGTCTTTCTGGATATTCAGGGTTATGTTTCTATGTTTCTAACATGTTTACATAGAAGTTTTTTTAACGTACAGATGAATTCTTTTAGGGAGAATAACCTGATACAGTTTTCACAGAATCAATGGCAGATGTCACCTGTTAGCCACCTGAATGTCATTAGGTGTTTTGGTTCCAGTATAATGGAGCAATGAAGAAGTTTTGTGCACAGAAAAATATCGTAATGGGCAGATGTAATAAAGTGACAAATACATTCCTAATACCCTTTATTGCAATGTAATAACCCTGTAATTACTGCAGTTGTGGCACTGTGGGGCAGTGCAAACTCGTTACACTTCGCAGACCATTAAAATTCAGCTGACCATTGGTTATAGTCTTTATAGTTAACCATTAGATGACAGTAATTTTATCCTTTTTTACCTTACCTATTTTTGGGGATTTTGATCTTTTTGTCAAGGTTTTGATAGCCTATAAATAAATTATGAACTTCTTAAGCTTTCTGCCCCTGATGTGTGTCTCAGTGCATTATCCCACTTCAGTGCCTTCCAGGATCAGCAGTCCCTGTAATTTGTACCCACACACTCTGGAAGCTTTTACTTGGACTTTGGTTAGTTGTTCTCTGGGCTAGCATGTGAGAAACGGTGCTCAGACATTGATCGCGCATGTCTGCTGGTAACATTGGCACCAAGAAGCCCGACCGGCGCTTTCTTTTGAAGATTTGCTGCAGTAACCATTGAAAGAGCACCAAATGTGGGAACCCGAGTCTGAATCTGAAGGAAAATCTATAGAACGAGTTGATGTTCGTACTACACCAAGAAATCACGTGGGCTAATCCGCATTCGCCTATGACATAAGAGTACCACAAAGCGTTGGCTTGCCATCAGAGAACCAAGGCTTAAATTGACTGGGAGTTAAAAATGTGGCCCTGCGATCGGTGTCTCCTCCCATAAGTTGCAGCCTGTTATTGATTTCCCAAGTGCTGATCTGTTTGGGTTTGTTTTCAAAGACGTCCAAGCTATTCATCATATCGTAACAGATTCTTCTGGGGGGGATTATTTTATCGCTCTTTTGGGAATTGTTTTGGATATACTGGGAAAAGCAATCATACATGTTGGCTCTGGCCCTGTAATATTGGTGCCACATAACCACATGGCTCCCAGTGACCGATAATTTTAGGCCGCCAAGGATCTAGTACCTGTTAAACGGTGCAGAACTTGCCATGTATGGCAATCCTTGCCCAAGGGAAGTTATTCGAGATAACATCAAAAGACTCTCTGAGACTCTGCAGTTTGTATGCAATACCTAGCCATGTAGCCACAAACCAAAGAATGATTATAGACTGGATTGTTCTGAATAGTTTTAATATCCATATCATTAGATTTCTTTGGCTGTTGCCTGTTAGAGCACCGTGATGATTTAACCAGCCGAGCTGGTGGATATAGCAGCATCATTATGAGTCAGAGGAAAGGGCATGTAAGTATGCCTTCTGCTGTCCCTTTTCTTCCATATAATGTCACGTTCCCGTATTTGTCACTATTATAAACAGGGATAATTTATACCATATCTTGTTGTTCTCCATTTTTGATGTATACTCACTTAATGTCCTTGTCTTGCATGGAGGTAGGCTTTTGTTTATATAATGCTGATTATCCGCTGATCAATCAGATCGCATGTCTGAATCCAACTCTCATTGGAATGATGGCTTCAACTTTAGCAGGTTCCATGTTCCTTTGTGTTCATTGAGCTTGAAGTACATATGAGCTTCACATAATGATAACGATACAATTCACAGTTATGCTACTTATATTATTTGTAAACTGCATGTTTTTCTCTTGGCCTCAGTTGTTAAAGTGAAAGGTAACACGTCCTAAGTTAAGTTAGCGGAAAAGGTTGTAAATATTATGTTTATTTCAGTGAAGTATTTTTGCTAACAACTACTATGACGCTGATATTTGACTATGCTCCGACGACTGGCATGAAATGCAGCCATTCTGTCTGGGCTGTGCGTAATTGTTACAAGCGCGGAACACTCTTATCACCTAAGATTTACGTCACAGCTTATAAACAGCTGATATCTTCTACCTGTTTGATTGGTCAGTCTCTCATCAGTAAGTATAGGCGCCCTCATATCCACAGTCAACAGCACATACCCCAGACTTCAAACAAAGATAATTCAGCAACAAATTCATACAAATTTTTACATTCAAGAGAGAATTTTATGATCTTTTTAATGAACAGCATCTCAATCATGAGCTCTCTTTCATGTTGAATAGCTAGTAACAGTAGTATGGGCATCTCAAGAAGCTAGGAGATTATTAGAAGTCGTGGGTCTTTGGATTTGTGCACAAAAGCACACTCGATTATTAAATTGACGTTGCACTCTTATCCTGGTACAGTTGATTGCATGGTTTTCATGTGCTCTATTCCGAATGTCGAGCTGAAATGAGTTGATCCAATATTCAACTTAGAACGGAAGACCAAGGTATTCAGATTCCACAGCGGAGCAGCAGAAAATGCTTATAAACTTTATAAAAAATGAAGTGCTTCTTCTGCAACCCCATCTCTGACATAAGTTGTTGTCGTTGTAAATTGAAATTCCTGTCTGAGGAGGTCAAATAATTTCACACATGTTGTATATAAGGGCTTAAGGTTTAGGAAGAACCCCTTATTGGTTAAGTATTAATCTAGTCCAATGTTCAGACTCTGGGAATTGAAACCTTTTATAGCCTGTCAACCTAGATATAAACCAAATGTTATTTGCGTAAGCTTGTTGTATGATGGTTTTCTAATATAGAGGCTGTTAGATATTAGTTTTCTTCTCTTGTTCTTGTCCTCTGCTTTACCACTTCATTTATTTTCCCATTTTACTCGAAGGCTTGCAGGAATCAGAAGTTATGTTAAGCTTTTTTAGTTGACCTTTATCCAGGTGAAGGTATCCAGTGTGCCTGGAGTAAGCCGGCCATTAAACTTCAGCAGGCACCAGAAAAACCTCCTGACATAAAGCCGTAGCCAAAATGGCGAGAGCAGGATTTGAACCCATGATGTTGTTGGTCAGGTGCCTGGTAATCCCAGCATTAGCTAGCAGTTAACCGCTGGAGTCAGAGAGACCCCCAAATGATGTATGTCTTTGCCTGTGCTAATTCTACATGGTACGGATTATATTTGCCTGACAGAATCTCCACTTTAGTAGACAGGATCATATCTGCCTGGGTTGTACACATTTGTGTACTGATCAGGGCTATATCTGCCTGGGTTGTACACATTTGTGTACTGATCAGGGCTATATCTGCCTGGGTTGTACACATTTATGTACTGATCAGGGCCATATCTGCCTGGGTTGTACACATTTATGTACTGATCAGGGCCATATCTGCCTGGGTTGTACACACTTATGAACTGATCAGGGGTGGGTTTCATGAAGCACACTTCATGTAGCACTTAGCTAAGTGCACTTCACATCTCTATAACATACATTGTTATGGCAGTTATGTGAATACTCAGTTAAGTCTGCTTCATGAAACTGGAGCCAGGATTGTATCTGCCAGGGTTGTACACAGGGTTGTGAAGTGATCAGGGCCATCTAATAATAATGATAATAATGATATCTTTATTTTCAGAGGGTAACAAACTCAGTCAACATGACAGTATTGATCTTCCCTGAGGCCCTCCTTTCACTCACACAATCACTCGGCAGTCACACGAGTGATAAAAAAAAAAAGGAAAAGAAAAAATACACAAAGCATTAATTAGTCCAAGTTATACATATGTATATATATATACATACAAAGATACAAGGCTTTACTATGTGTTTGGCACTTTCTGCGTGGCTTTTACATAGTTGTGTACTGATCAGGGCCATATCGACCTGGATTATACACAGATCTGAGGATCCTATCTGCCTGGTTTTTGTACAGGATCTTGTCTGCATTGGTGATACGGGTCTACCAGGTCCAACCGGCAGAGATTGCCTGATGTTTTGACTAGGATCTTATCTGAATTGGTGATATGCTGTAATACCAGGGATCATTATCACACTGTGCATGCTACAACCCGTGTGCAGCTCTGTTTATGTAGAGGATTTCTGGAGTACAGACACCCTTGAATTGCACACAGTTCATCCAAGTGTTGATCAATAACAGTTTTCTACACTGAATTACTTTGTCTCAAACTGTATCCCCCATATCCCTAAAATGGTATTTCAAACCATTTTAGGGATATGGGGTATGTTGTTTTCAAACAAATTGACCTCTAGAAATGTTAACAATCCAATTGTGGTATAAATATTCCGGAGATCAGGTTGATTATAGAGCTTGCTGAACTTGCCTGAAGCCTTGGTTTGGGCTTTAATAAGAGGGCAGCTGATCCTCACATTTTAGCACAGACTAGGTGTCAGCCAGTGTGGATATAGGTTGCTACCTGTAGCTGTCCCTATACCTGAATCACAGCTGACACGTTTGGGATCTTATAAGAGAATTTCTCCTGATGCTTTTTTCATAATGCAAAAAAAAAACGACCAGTCAAACAGTAATAATGCCACGTCTTATTGTAAAGTTTAATAATGAGTTCGTAGTTGTGTATTTTATTCTATAAAAGTGAAGCTTATGATCAGTATAAGAGAGGAGCGAATGAAAGGTGTTTATGTTACAAGAGTAATCTTATAGTGTGTATCATTCGTGAACATTTTTGTATATATATATATTACTGGTTTGTATTGTTTGTATGTTTATAACTACATTCATACATACAGTGCTGCTTCCGTCAGGTATCATGTGATGCATGCATGTATCGGTGCATAAAAATTTACAAATCTAGGTGAGGAAACAGACATTCGTAATACCAGCTGTGAACCGGAGTGAGCATTCAGGGTCAATAATCTCAAAACCCATTTCCAAAATAGCGTTTAACACAAACCACCAAGGAATTTAGAATGTGGAATAATTCATTCCATCAAATATGACTTGATATTACATCTGATATGACTTGGAATTACATCTGATTTGACTTGGTATTACTGATTTGACTTGGTATTACATCTGATTTGACTTGGTATTATATCTGATTTGACTTGGTATTACATCTGATTTGACTTGGTATTACATCTGATATGCCTTGGAATTACATCTGATTTAACTTGGTATTACTGATTTGACTTGGTATTACATCTGATATGACTTGGTATTACATCTGATTTAACTTGGTATTACATCTGATATGACTTGGTATTATATCTGATTTGACTTGGTATTACATCTGATTTGACTTGGTATTACATCTGATTTGACTTGGTATTACATCTGTTTTGACTTGGTATTACATCTGATTTGACTTGGTATTACATGTACCCAGGCATACATGGGCGTATTAGGATGAAAACAGTTTGTAACTATTAATTTGATTTTCCTGAAGCCCTGATACATAAATAAATATATGCTTGAAAAAGTATTGGAAATGCAATACCACAAAGTTGTTAATATTCAGCCTTTGAATTACCCCTCTTGGTGTTTGCGTGGTGTGTTTTGCTGCGCTTCTCAGCGAGCACAGATCTGTACTGTGAATAGAGATGCTCTATATGGCAATATATGCAAGAGAGATCAATAAAAATATTCACATTCAGGCATTGCTTTTTGTTTCTTTTTAATCCGTCACCAGATTTTGGCATTGAAACAAAACGACAGGCCTGGGGTAATTCTTACTTAGAGTATACACTGCTATGCTGTATTAACAGGGAGGGTGCTAAAGCAGTGATCATCTGGAAATGAAGTATGATTTGTGTGAATGTTTTACCGAGCACAGAGCTGGTGGTGAAGAGAAACATTGGAAGGCTAAGTTGATTCCAGTTCTTTACTCAATCACCTCAGTTCAAGTTTGAAAGCCTGTGTGATTCTTACATAGTTGCATGCCTGTAAACAGTGAATTCCCTGTTGCCCATTCGGGTCGTTTTGGAAGTAACTGTCAACGTGGTATATGGTTTTGGTAATGTTTGTGTGTAGGATCACTTTCTTTAACCTCAGATCAAGAAAATCAAAACCCAACTGGATCCATATTTTACAAACATGATTCCCCACATTTTAATTGGTTTTTGGTTGCTGGACAATAGCTGCTTTAAACAGTATCCAGTTTTGATATAATCTTGTGTACAAATTCACTTTGTCCAGTACAAATCGTGTAAACACATACTGAACCTCTGAATACACGTATTTGGTGTGGGATTATAGATTTTCTTAATTATCTTGTTTCACACCTGTGCAAATCCTTTCTGAAGGCGACCTGTTTCGGTGTTTATTCCTGAGTATAGCCATGATTAAGAATTTCTGTAAATGCTACCATTATCTTATTGAGGGAAAGTGTTTCGTAGCCAGGGGTCGTGTCTTGTGTCCATTGTAGGAATAATTGTGCAAGTTTCCTAAATTCTATATGTCACACCTTGCTGTGTCTTTTGCATGATGTCCTGCTAATGTAAAGTTGACATATCTTTTGTTAGAAGAAGTGTTAAAATCACAAGCTGTATGTACTCCATTAACTTAGCTTGTGGTGTGAGGATCAATGGTCAGAGATGGAGAATGGATGGTCAGTAATTCCAGTGTGACCAACTGGAGAGAAAATGCTCTCGTTGTCTGTTTTCTGTGCAGCTGTTTGGACTTCCCGGATGTGCTTAAAAGTCCAGGCCCTTTAATGGGACAATTACCCTGCTGACTTTCTGAGATAGAAGCATGGTTTGGGATTGTTGGGCAGGGTGCCTGAGTATGGCACTACAGGTTGGTGGCCAAAGCTGGTCTCTTTATTCTGACTAAGGCCCCTGATTGATTTTGTAAGACTCTGGCAAGTCGCCCGCTAGTAACCAACCTGTCTGCAGCCGTGAAATCCCTTCACAGCACACCATGTGTAGGAAGACAGGATAATGTGACAAGAGTTTTAGTTCAGTGTACCTCTCATGTACTCTTTAGGCAAAACATAAAGGGGTCATTGACATACTCTTGGTGGACTAACCTCCCTGTGACGGGTAAGAGAGAAAGAGATTTCAGGCAAATTCCACAATGATGAATCAGAATGTGTAAGACAGCCTGACTGCTCTGAAGAATGAGGAGTGAGAAAATTCAAGAGACATTGTCACAGGCATGATCAGATGTTCCACTGAGACGGTCTACATAATAAAAATCCTGCATAAAAACCGTGGGGATGGGATATCACCGTGATTCAATACATTTTTGTAATGCAATAAAGTTTACCAGGTATAGAATGAGTGGGGGTGATTCTAGGAACAAAATTTATTCCTTTTAAAGATAAGAATTGTCTAACTTTCACAATGGCATGCAGGTTTATGTTTTTTCTGCATTGCAAGGAAGCATTATTTAAGTGTGATATTTCCATGTTTTCTTGGCTAAGTTTTTATCCCTCTCTGAAAGTTAATGGAGCTGCCTAATTTCACAGTAAATGTTTTACCATAGGTGATAATAAGATAACATTTGATACCTGCATTTATGAGATTTCAAACAGTGGTCTTAAAATTTGACATATGCCTTAGGCTTGACATTTTGACAACTTGATAATTCATTCATAATTTAACTCATAATATTCACCTTTTAAACATACAGACTTACAAAGCTTGATGTACAGGTAGGACTACATGAGTCTAACTCCCAAATCTGTATACACCTATGACTGTACCAAAAAATGCAATGAGTTGTTCAGCAAAGAAATCCTCCATTTTAGTGATTCGTTCCCTTTTGCAGAACTTTTTGGCTTTGGTTAATAAGGAAACAATCATACATGTGGACATGGGCAAATAATTGAAGGACTGTGGAAACGGTCAGCAGAAAGGCCAACATAGTTAATCTCAAATCCAGCGAGCCCTGATGACCTGATGAGGCATTATTGAACTTGATCTGGCCTTAATTTTGCTCATTCCTCCTTTAAGTTGGTAGACGGACTTGTACCATGCAATTAATCACAACCTAATTAAAGATAGTAATTTAGGCATAGACAGTAACACCTTGTGTGACTAAAGGTGGCTGCTTAATTGATTGGTGACTAAACTAATTGTTCTGGCCTCTGGCTGGACATGTTCCTGGTATTACTTGACCTTTTTGTAAGCACAAGGAAACGGCTTTGTCCAATATTCCAGGCACCTTGTTCAGTCTTGAAGAGATACATGGACATCAGGTCGGAATATGCTAAGGTGAATTGATTTGATCTGCCGCAGTGATCTAGAAGGTCTTGACCTTGATATACTTTAATCTAGAAGGTCTTGACCTTGATATACTTTAATCTAGAAGGTCTTGACCTTGATATACTTTAATCTAGAAGGTCTTGACCTTGATATACTTTAATCTACTTTTTGGCCCTAGGTTTTCAAACTAGACTGGTAAATTGATACAGTGTAATTCATGTGAAGCAGCTTGACAACCCTTTGTAGCATGTATCCTGTTATCTTTCAAATAAAAATGTGAAAGAAACAAGACCTATAAATTGGTATATTAGCTTATTAATACCATATTCATTTATATTAAGGTGTTGTAATACCTCCTCTACCCATTCCCTTTTCAAATTAAGAACTCGTAATTGGTATTGGCAAACGCTACTGTGGCTTTGTGGTCAAAAATTTTGTTTTATCTACCTAAATGTATGTACCAGTATCATCCATTATCCAACCCTGATTCAAACAGGATGGTGTCTGCACTTAGGGCAAACAGTCAGCCTCTATAATTTGTCAGTTCTCACTTACATGACTGTAGTGTTACTCTCGAAATCTGTGTTGTCGGCAGTGCGTTTGCCTTAGCTAATGTAACATATCTGCCAGAAAGCCTAAAGTGCCTGATGTTTAAGTACCACTGTTAACATGCTGACCAGACTTACACTAAGGCCACATTAGTGCTGATGCGTCCAGATTTCCCCTAAAGCAGTTGACTGAAGTGAAAAACTGGACCTACTGTAATGTGCTTAAATGGTTCACCAATATCCTGTGTTTCAGACGATTAGAGTTCAGCAGATACCACTGCATCTTGTTTTGTCCTCTGTCCTTGACAAACACCAGAACCCCACCCAAATCGGATCTCTGGGAACATGATCAATACACTGTAGATACTGTGCCTATAGATGTAGTCTTGGCCTCAGCTTGAAGCATCAGTCTGGTCACATTCCATCTGAGCTTATAGTTGGTAGCTGTGAACTCTAAGGGTTTTGACTGGAACAGCTCTGGTGAGGTCCAAACGGGTACAACCCATTGGCAGTTTCTGGTGCCAGATGATGACCGTCTTTATAGCTGCTCCAGTTCCTCCCCAGTCCAGCCAAGATTAAGTCCGTGATGATATAGAACGTCTGGTAGCGGCATGATTACACAGATTTACAGATACAGCTAAGCGTGTTTTTGCCCTGAGGCTTATTATTTTTCACACAGAATCTGTTTCAGAGAATGAGTCTTTATTTACAGAAAAATAATCATTTACATCCGCTTGAACAAATTGATCAAACAAGTACCAGCTCCAAATGCAAAATATATTAAACTGTTAGAGGTAAACTGTTCCAAAATATGGAACTGTCTGCTACACACCATGAAGACCTAGCTAGCTCAGATTCTTTGGATCTGTTGAAGTAATCTGCCAGGGTGGTGGTTGAAACTTATGTATGTGTGTAAATTTATAACATGAAATGACCGAGAAACTTAGTCTGGCCATAACACAATGGTCTAGAAATGCTTGGCACTGTTGTTCAGTCATGTACTTGCTATAATTAAAATATAACATTAAAACAGTGTCCTGTCCGTGTGCTATTACATGTTACATTGACTGTCAACTCAGAACATTTAGCTTATAAACAGCTGATGTCTCCTGGCTCTCTGATTCGTCGATCTCTTATAAGCTTAAAGACATGGACGCCTTCAGATCCCTGGTCGTCTCCTAAATACTCCACTCTTCAAACAAAGATAAATCAGCAATGAATTCATACAAGTTCAAACAGGTTTTTGCATTCAAGAGAGTATGTTGTAATCTTTTGTTGAAGTAATGTGTGTTTAAGTACTTTGATTATAACTGTTTCAGAAACAGAAAAGCCTGTTATCATGTATTTGTTCCACTAAGTTTGTCCTCTGAACAACAGTTCCTAACATCAATAAAGCACACACAGGTGTTTACTTTAAAGAAGAATGAATAACATATCATATATATATATATATATATCTGAGATGTTATTTGTTAATGTTCGGCCCTATGAAGTGCACTTGGTTTGACAAAATTCATATTTGTTATGCCTTTTTGTACCTGGAGAGGTCATTATTCAAATTATTATTCTGTTTTCAAGAGTAGTGCTCATAATTTGCCTTGGGTAGTTAGTGGGTAAAATTCATTTTCATCTTCATGATGAATCAAACAATAGGAGAAGAGTCTGTTAAGTAAGGCTCACCATCAGTGACCATATGCAGTAGGATAGTAAGACTCGGTGACCATGCTGCCTCAAGGTCGGGACATCCAGGATCAATCCCACATCATGGCATACCAAAGACTTTAAAAATGGTACTTGTTACTGTCTCGCTTGGCCCTCAGCACGGAGAATTTTTAACAAGGAAACAGGACTGATCGGCTCGGTGTCACTCAGTGTACATGTAAATGTCACTGGATAGGGTGTCATTCTGGTGTCTGGTGTCTTTGGCATGATGTTCCTGTGGCGGCATGGACTCTGTCATGAGAAAACACAGTATATACACATACTAAGGACTCCTTGTTATCATATGACTGAAAAACTGTTAACTATTTAAAAACTCAAACATATATACATACATGTACCAAATAGATATGATTTTCAGAAAAAATGTACATGATTTAAATGATCTTTTTTCTGTTATTTCACTGAGATTCTGAATCATGTAGGCAAATATTACCCTAATTTTTGAAGACATCTGGTCAGCTCTTTTCAGCCAGAATAAATGTAATTTCTTCTTGATCCACCAACTAGCTTAGCAAAGTGTAAAAGCATAGAAACTCCAAATAAAGAAATGTAACACATGGTTGACGTTCTCCATATTTCGACTAAGTTTTACTTGGCATCTTCTGGAGAAGTAATTTGTACAATCAACAAACACACATATATATACATTTACAGAAAAGCAGACATTGCAAGGCTGAATAAAATACACTGCGATAGTATTATCACTATGATGCTTTTACACTTTTATAAATGTAATTATAACCAGGAATCTGAAGTTTTTCTCACACTAGTTATCTAGTGAATAACGTACACACATGCCTTATACTTTTCCAAAAGAAAACTGTGAGGGACATTTCTTTTACTTTTGGCACTACTAATGAAATGATGTTACATACAAATTTACTTTATTAAATTAATAACGTTTTATGAGTTAATAAATATGCATGCGTGTAGCTGGTTGTTGCAGTGCAGTTTAATTAATTGTACAGACATGAATCACATGTTACCTTTAAACAAAGGCTTTTTGAGTCAGAGAAATTTTCCAAAGACCTCCTGAATATGTGACAATACTTCAGTTGGTCGATACCATGTTCTGTCAAGTTGTGATACCACTGTACAGTTACAGTAATGTGGCCATTATAGCCTGGCAAATTATACAATCTGGGTTCTGTGTTAGGTGAGTTACAGATAATTTGATGTATCAGACCAGTGGACCATAGTTAACCAATGCCTGATTGAGGTGAAGATGCCTAAAGCAATTTTCACATATCTTGGATGCACATTTTGATTCATGTATTAAGTGAACACAACACAACTGGATTTCTCATGAGCAAATCAGCGACTGATCACACCTGACAGATAGATGGATTCGTGTGAGTTATTACAATGGAAAGTTAGAGTGATCCAAAGGATTTGGGTCATGAGTTGCCATGGTAATAGGCATATTTGAGGCGTTTCGATTTGAGCAATTTTGTGCTCAGTGACCTGTTAAAAGGTGCTGGCTAACTCGAAGAAATCGTCAGGACAATTGCATGTCCTGGATAGGTAACCGGAAACTGAAGGAAATAACCCCATATCCATTGTTGACAGAATTCAGTGAGAGATGGATTGGTTCTGAATTCTTTGATATGGAAGATTGATGTCCTCTGGAAGGACATTAATGCAGTATTTTTTTTCAAAATACAGGCATGCATGTACAATGTATGTAATGTAATTCTGGCCACATCAAATGGATTGATTCGAATAGCAGAAGCAGGTAGCATTGAAGGAAATTGGTGAGCTCTTCATTCCTCATCATTCTTAATTGTCAGTCTTAAATTTCATCTTAGCTCGGGGTACATGGATATACCAGGTGAAAACTGTGTTATAGTTCTTAAGTGTATAACATGGCATAGTTGAGAAATGTGTTGGATAAAATCTCTTAAAATAAAAAACTGTCATTCTGTTCCAGTGTACATTAATTACACATGTACTTTACACAGTTAGTCCACTGGACAGTGTGAGAAATTTGAGATTTTTCATATGTATCCTTCTCCTATTGAGGTTTTCTCTTCATTAAATGTTTTAAAACTTAAAATGTAAATGGGCATTTATCTTCAGCATTTGTTCTGTTCTTACACCCATTTAATCAGATATTTTGCTTAATTAATGTGCAAGTTAACTATTTCCCTTGCAAGTCTATTGAACATTTATTTTTCATATACTTCATCATTATGTACATTTATTGTTACAAAATAATAGATTGACTGTGTACATTCCCTAGGTGTGAATGTAGCACTCCATGTAAATCTGCATGCGTGGATGTGAGTTAAAATGAAGCCAGCTTGTTGGTCAGACACGGTCTTTTGTGATGGATGGAGCCAACCCACACTATGCTGACACTGATAGGTGGCCGTCTTCAGTTTCACCTGATCACAGGAGAATTGTTCAAATGCAGGTTTATAATATAATATTCAAAGCTTAACGAGCTGGTTTGACTGCATGGTAAGGTCAGGGTAACTTTTCTAACCAAAGGATATCCAAAAAGAAAGAAAAAGAAAACAAAAACAGTTATACACTATATATATATATATATATATATATACAGGCGTTCAAGGTAACGCTGTGCATATGCACTCGACTTTTGTAGATCACATAGTACCGGGATATTTACATGGAGTGTTTTCTCTGTAATTGAACAGCCAACAGGGCCAGAGTGACCCAAACACTTGGTGTTTATATGGATCTCACAGCTGATGTTTAGTAACTCAGGCCATCTAAATCCCCTTTTCCTCTTTGTCTTACTTTCCCCCCCATAAACTCATTTTGCCCTCAGGGGGCACACAGCTAAGATTTGATTACCCGTCTTCACCCACTCCCCCATCCTAGCATTCCTGTAGCCCAGCAAGTGGCCTGTTAGCCCTGGGCAGATGTTGGATTAAAGCAGGGCAGTGGGTATACAGTGTCTTGAAACTGAGTTAAGACATCCACTGGTCTTCTGACCATTGTGGGGTCAATGATATCTGCTATGAGGGAGCTAAAGCTAAAGCGTGTGGTCCTGATCTCTGAAAGCTAGCCGTGATCTGTTATTATCAACAGTAAATTCTGTGTGGAGTTACTGGATGCAGTTACAGCTAGCCCAAGACACCTGAGCTGTATGTAAGGTTACAGTAAGACTTGCTTCACCATTTGTGCTCTCTCCATGGTTTTAAGACCTTGATTCTGTGTGAAGGTTTGTTGTGACTTTGTGTTTGTTGTGTTACTTTAGTGGTGTGTTCAGAAAAAGATGGTTTGGCCAGGGCTGCATTTCTTGACAGTGTGTGGGTGGTGTGATTTGAGCTACAATACTTTATCACATGTTACACTGCTGTTCTGATGATGGAGCCTGTTACATTAGCTGAGGGCGGTAGTAGTAGGCACTGTATAATGTGTAAGCCTGAACTGAATTTTTAAATCCTTTTTCCTGATAAAAACTGTGTTTTAATTATTAGGCCATTTGCAACTTTTGTAGCATTTCATTCATAAATATGTAATTATGTGTATTAAGTACTCATAGGAATCAATAGTTTTTCTCAGGTTTATTAACAAGACAATTAAAACATATTTAATATGAGAAGTATGATAAAGAAACAGGTTTGGCAGCTGTATAATATGGGTGAAAATTAACTAAGGCATAATTGTTTCTTATCCAGTTTATGTATAATTTATTCATGGATGTTTTGATACAATATGTTTTGGCTGGTATAGGGCCTAACGCAAAAGCACATATACATGTATAATTTAATCATATAAATCAGCCTGAAGCCTTTAGGATGTCCCTGAATACATTTACAAACACCTGTAATTATGAACATAAAAGGATTTATGGAAAAACACTGGTTTCTGTAATGCAAAAAAAAAAGCCATATCTTTTTTTTCTACCATAATGTAGTGAGATGAGATATCGAATAAATGCATATGGAGGTAGGCATACGTGTTAACTAAAATGAGTGAAACTTACATCACATACATGTACATCTGTCTCAATCTAAACTTTAAACTAGGACAGGAAAACTGCAGTTGTATTCTTGTCTGATTTTTTTTTTATATTTATGAACTTTTTGAAACTCAGAGGTTTAAGCTATGCAGAAGTGATTTCACTTAAGTGGCTAAGTGGCATACCTGTGCCATATAATTATGTAGCAATCTGCATGTCAGTGGAATAATGAAATCAGTTGGCTTTTGTTGTATGCCTATAATGTTAGAGTGACTCGGGCGGGAGGGGAAGGGAGGGGCAAGGGCCGACCTCGGGAAATAGATGGTACTTTAGTATTAGCTTTTTGAATTTAAGTATTCAGTATTGAATAAATGATGCAATGAAGTTTCCCACATGATAAACTTCCACAGCTCCTGCTGAACACGCCTTTTTCTTGAGGGCAAATAATACAACGTGACATCAGACTTATCTGGAAGTAGAATTTCTTTCTAATGATAAAATTCAACAATTTGGCTTGTGAGCAAAGTGTTAATGATAGGGTGCCACGAAAAGTCTGGCCGGGAATAGTTGCTGTAGTGACTGACCTTCATACTGCCTAAGGTCTGAGCAGTTCATTCATGAAGATACGTGCGTTTTTCACATTACCTGTTATTTCTAGTGCGATAAGCATTCACATACATAAATCAATTCAGTAATACACAGGTTCCAACAACCACTAAATATTCAACAAAATCTCAGTAAAACTCAATAAAGAGTGATGCTATGAAAAAAGATTTAGACAATTTGTTGCAAATGAACATATCCACTCAATAGAAATCTTTCTTTTAAGGATTTTTGTCTTCACAGCAGTGGCTGGCTTTTTGTATTTTAAAGCAAATTAGTGTAGTCATGCAAAGCATGTAATTTAATAGGACTTTAAAGCTGTATGGCCGTAAAGTTTTAGGAGGTGAGAATAATTACAAAACTTAAATTGTTTTGTGCTCAGGTTAATGAGAAACAAACAAAAACAGTAAAACGTAAATTTTTAGCACAATCAATTAAATCCCTCAAGAGAAGGGATGTTTTGTCTTTAAAAGTTGACATTAATGAAAAATAGTGTCACCTTAATTCCTCAATCTTTTTGCAAATTTCATTGTGATTTATGCACCTTCATTTTATTTTTGAGACAAACTGCATTGGTTTTATTGGGCATTATCTGGCCATCACAAAAAGTATAATTTTATCCATATAGAGACAATAATGCCCTCAGTGGCTCAGCAGATGCTTCAATGAACATTTAGCAGTCTTGTGGTAAGGTTGAAGAATTACAAGAAAACCACAAGAGAATGTCTATATTTGTAACTAAGAAACCAATTCTGAAAGCCTTGGATACAGCAGTGACATTGCCTTGGGACACAAACATTTCAAAAATCAGCTAAGGCTGGATTACATATACATTTTAGTGTCTAACTTAATAACAAGCATAAGGACAGCAGTAGTACAAACCACATCACCCAGTTGCAGTCAAGAAATCAAATGAATTCAGTTACGATATCTTTTTCATTTCGGAAAACCCGGGTAGTTATTCCTGTTATTATGGCAAAACCAAGTGAAGATTCTAGTTGAGTTTTTGCCACGTTATTTTATTGTACGCATTTGTGAACACATGTCTGGAGACGGATAAGAAGAAGGGTATCTATGAAGTTACATGTATGAATAATTGATCAGTTTCCTATTTCCCCGAAATTTGCTAGAAGTTAATTCTTGACAGCTTCCAATTTCTGCCCAATTTCTGCCACCTCGTGTTAGGTTGGAGAGTTTGGTGAGGCATAATGTCCTGGAAGATCATGTGTGGATAGGGTTTCAGACGTACAAAACTGATTATTTAATAGATGGGTAAATGGGTAAGATGTTTGTTCATGTACCAGAAGCCAGCGTCCTGCCTGTCTCCGGCAATCAAGCCCTGTGGCCAGCAAAGATGCAAGTGTTAGGGATTCCCACGTCTGTCCTATTTGGTTAGCCTGATTATTCCTCAGCACTTATCATGTAGTTGTTTACGAGTGTAGTATTGATCAGGGAAGTACATGTTGTATGATTTACGGTTCCACAAGCCCTTGGTGGCGGAAAGCCAGCGCGGTTTGGTTCAGGAACGCGGTAAACCCTCTGGGCAGCTGCACTTAGACTCTCAGATCAGCTGAGCCGAGCAGCCAGCGAGGGAGGGACGTGATGCTCATCCTACACTCGCAGGCATAAGGTGGACACGCTTCAGTGGCCACCGATCTGCTATCAGCCTTCTGCTGACTCTTCCGAATGTGGTGTGTACAAAGTGATCGCTTCTACAACTCGTCTCCAACACAGGTAAAAATTGGACTTTTGATAGATTGGAGCTTCTCTGAAAGTGTGACATATGCCTGTAACGCCTCAGTTTAGTTCTGCTGCTGGGTTGTTAGCGCTTTATGTCAGGTGGAAGTGGTAAGTGTTGTGTGTGTTTTCTTGTTGAGGAGTTTGTTGCGATTATCAAGACTCCTTTGCCATTGTGAGGTGTGTTGCCATTATAAGGATGCTGTTACACTTCTGAGTGATCTGGTGCCATTGAGTATCATTAACCAATATCAGGAGGTGTTTATCCTCTTGAGAAATCTCTTACCATTACCATCCGGAGGAGCTTGTTAATTACCATTTTTGTGGTCTGTAATCATTGCCAAGACCTCTGTAAGTTTCTCATGCCGGAATGCTTGATTGGCCTTTACCGGTTGCCAGTTTCTGTATCAGGGTTTGGTTACATTTGTTGGGAATCTCTGACCACATTGATGGAATTTTGTGTGGTTACCATTAAACAGGAGTCGGTTACCATTCTCACAAGCCAGTTGCCATTAACAAGAATCTTTTGCGATTCCCAGGAGTGTTACGATATCAGGAATTGGTTGCCATTATTAGGAGTCTGTTACGATTGTGGGGAATTTGTTGCCATTATCAGTGTTCTGTGTCAGGAATCTGTTGCCATTATCAGGAGTTAATATTGTCTGGAGTATGTAATTATGTCTGTAACTATTGTGAGAAAGCTTCAAGCAGTGGCTCACTTTTGCAGGTTTTAATCACTTTGCCCCTTCATGGAAATCTCTTCCTTTCACCTCAGGTGCCCCTTTGAGATACCATAACGTACAGCTTCAATGAGGTATTGCTAATAAGGTGAAACCCTCTGAACATGTATGCCAAGCTCAGGAAAATGTGAGATTCTTGGACAGAGCCCATCTTGGACACGTTCCATGTGATATTACTGTGTAGTCAATCAGTGTAAGATAAACGAGTCTGTGACTTCCTCATCCATGTGAGGGTCTGATCAGTCAGACCCACAGCAGCCAGCATGTCAGATCAGCCCCCTGGAGGTAGCCTGCCCTGGTACCCGGTACACCCTGTGTTCCGCAGTCTTGTTAGACAAGATAGCAATCAGACCACAGACAGCGAGGACTCCATCTGGGAGTATTTTGAGGTAAGGATTTTTTTTGAGTGTTCAGATGTTCAAATGTTTTTGTATCTTTTTCTTCTTTTGCTGCATTTCCTGAAAATAAATAACAGGGAGGCTAATGCACTGATTGATTTGCAGGTACATGCATACAGATACCAATCTTTCACTCTTCTTGATTTATGTATATAATTGGTGTTTAATAGTGTGTTCAAGAATTAGTGCGCTAGCATAGAACAGTGACGCAGGAGCCTCTGACCAATGCGGTCAGTTGAAGTCGAGCTTGGCCTGGCTTCCTCTCTGGTCGTACTTGGGAAGGTCATCCTGCCACCCGCAGATGGTCGTCGGTTTCCCCCGATCACTTCCTGGTTTCCTCCTACTGTACAGGTCGTCATCATGTAAGTGGAATATTATTGAGTACGGATTGAAACACGAATAAAAAAAATAAATACAGGTGAAGGAAATCAGAGGAAACCTGCTACCTTCACCAGGTACCAGAAAAACCTTCTGACTTGGGGCTGCAGCTTTAACAGGAAGAGCTGAATTAGAACACACAACCACTTTGATCAAGGGCTTGATAGTTGATACAAAGCCATCACATCAACTATCTGAGCCAGTGAGGCCCCTTCTAGCTTTGCTATTTTCAAAGTAGTGCAAACATTGTTTGGTTTCATTCCTTAAATGTTGAGCATTTTCTGGCGTAGATGAATGAAATCTGGCTGTCTCTGATTGTTATTACCCAGTGAGGTTGTGTGTTCGAATCCAGCTCTGGCAACTTTGGCTGCAACCTTAGATCTGGAGTTCAATCAGGTACCTAACAAAGTGCAACAGTTTATTCCACACCGTGAGGCCGGTTTCCTTATCCCATAAACTTATTCAAGAGTTTCTCCATTGTTCCCGAAGCTGCTGACGAAGTTGCAGATTTTGTTAAATCACTTCACAGTTAGTTGATCTACCTTAAAAATCATCCCGGTTCCTCCACATATAAGCCACACCACTTACCACATATGTGTAACGTAGTCAAATATTCTTGGGTAAATGACATAAAACAGTCCCCCCCCCCACTCCACCCGAAAAAAAGAAAAGAAAAGCATGCAGTAATAAGACAAGCGTCCAAAATATAATAAATTGTGGTGAATATAGAATTGATAGTTGTTTTATATGTAATCAGAAAGGATTATTTGATGTATTTTGATTACCATGGTAAATGCGAGTAAATATTTGTGATTTTTGTGAATTTCAGTATTTGATATAGTGTCTCTTTCATATTTAGAAGGGGTCTTAGGCTTTATGATGTGCTATTATGATGCCTGTGTATTTCCATGTACTGACATGTAACCTTTGCTGGCAAAAAATGGAAAGTTTGAAGCATATAGTATGAATGTGTGTCCGTTTGCATGTTAAGGAACATGGACAAGATAAAGAACAGGTACACAAAGCTACCTGGGTTTTGTCAGTTTTGTTACTTTGCGCAGCTTCATTGGTAGAATATGTGTTTAGGCCCTCAGAAATGTCTGTCACATTGCCAGGTTCCAGCAAATCATACTGAATTATTGAAGCCACTTTAGAAAATTACTTGCTTGAGGCTTCTGCAAACTGAATTCATGATAGAACATGTCTGTGGCAGTTGATTCACCCTCGTGTAATATTTAATCCCTGGGGTTTGTGTGACACATTAGGCTATTCAGTAGCCCATTATTGTTTACACCGCAAGTTCAGGGGGCTAGGTTGTACATTAAGAAGTCAAGTCAGTGTCTTTCAATGCTGAAAGATGTTGAGTATTCCGTCCCTTGTTTTGTTGAAGCCTCTGATGTACCACATTATGGTTAAACTGTCGAGGAAGGTTTTTCATTGGAAGGTAATGATATCATAGGATTTTACTGTCATTTAGAAGCTGGTGAGGTTGTGATATACTCCCTGTATATCATCTCATATGTTTGATTCATCCTGCCCAATAGCAATACACTGTTTGACTCGATCGTCTTCTGTGATTGACGTGTTGGATTGCGTGTTATCTGTTTGTTCAGGATGTCTGAGTCCTCAATATTATTGACAGTGTCTTATGTTTGCTTGGTGCAAATACTCAGAGAAAGATGAAGTGTCAAGTTTTAGTGACGGTACGTGTAATTGGTCGATTTGAAATGTTTACATTCAGATTTACGTTGCGGTGCAGTTTGACCAAAGGATGGCATTTCATTATTAACCATAGCACAGCAGATACTGTGAATGACCAAACGTTTCATCCCCCAAAAAAAAAAACATTTTTAGAGGTAAATAAATGTCATAAAATATTACATTTGATGCTGAAACTTACACTGTTCCAGTAGGATATCATCCTAACTTCCAAACAAACCTTAAATTACCTTCCTACAATCAACAGAACTCCCAGAACCGGCAAATATGAGCAACTTAAATGAAATTTTATGTCATTTAGGGTAATGCTATGAAATGTACATGAACACAGTCAGCTGACAAAACAAGCTGATTTAACTGGTCGACCTCATCGTAAGTAACTGTACATACTATTTACTGTTACAATAACATAACTGGACGTTCCTACAAGTGCATTCAGTATGCCTAGGCACCAGGTTTATGCTTGGAGTGTTCACCTGGTCACCAGATCTGCATTCTGTAAACAGGATTATGTTGATCACGTTGTTGTCCCAAAGTCCCTAGTTTTGTGCTAACCAAACTTTGTTATTTCATATCCCTTGGTTGTTACCCTCGACCCCAGATGTGTTCTCCCCAAACTTGGTTACTTGATTGTGTTAAGTTGTTATTGGGATTTCCTGGCCAGTATTCAACACAGTTTGGCAGCAGTGTTGCTAGCCTGAAACCTCGTCTAGCTGTTTGGCATCTCAGGAAGCCTTGTGGTGTGAGGCGATGCTCAGTTGACATCATTAAGCTAATGTAATTTAATAAAAATTAGGTGCTCAGGTCCATTTGTGGAAGTGAAAGATTAAAGAAGTAAACTTTTTATCCCCTGGCTGTTTTATTTATGTTTTTTCTTTTCTCTTGTGGAGAAAGTTTGGGAATACAGACTAGGATTGTGATTTGAGGAGTGCTTCAGACTAGCACTGCTAGAGCTCACAGCAAGATTTTTAAGCCTTAAGTTTTTGTCTAGCTAGTTGTCTTCTTGATTTAATACCCGCCTTTACCTTGAGATTGAATCTTAACATATTTTCACACCTCTAGCACCTGGGGCCAATTCCAAAAAGCCATTTCTAATTTAAGTCAAAATTTGAAGTATGAGATTAGAGATTATTTTGGGGCATTTAAAAAATGTAATTTTTGACCAGGTCATAAATGTTATCTTAAGACAAATGTGCCAAAAGTTCATCTTCCATAACTAAAAACTAAGTATTGTGACTAAGTTTTAAATTTTAGCTTAGGTGAGAAATAGCTTTGAGGAATCGGTCTCAGAAGTATGCTGTACAGATCGTGAGTTTAATTATCCATGCCCTAAGGGTACAGTCAAGATACAGAGGTTGGGGAAGGATATTTCACGTCATAACTGGATGAAGTTCTTTCATATAGTTTTTACAGGAAGATTGGTAATCAGTGAATATTTTGTTTTCCATTTATGGTATTTTATTTGGAAATTTTTGCATTCTGTCATTTCAAGTCTCATTTCCCTAAGAGATAAAATATGAGATTATAATCATTTAGAGGAACTGAATTACAATAATATTGAAAGCAGCTAATATGAATTAATGCGACCATGTTTCATTGAACATTATGGTATTTGGCATAATTTTTTACACGGCTCTAGGACATAATTAATTTTCAAATTACAGACACAAATTAGCTTGTTTTTTATTGGGAACATTGCATATCACAGAAATACATCTGTTATGGACTTGGCTTTTACCAGTGGCTAATTTTAACATTGATTATCCTATGTTACAATGAGCCAGTCTCATGACAGAAATTTTCTTAAGTCATTGATTTTTGGATGGATGGACTTAAAAGGGATCTCATTTGGCAACATTATGATTTGATATTTCATCTTTTTTTGAAAACTGCTTTTCTCATCATCAGAAATGAGTAGAAGTCATATGAACTTTGTAACGGTTTGCTACAGTACTTTTTCTTAAAATCTTTCATGTTCAATTTCTCACAGCTATTAACCATTAGAACTTTGGGCCATTTATTTTCTGTCTGGACTTAATCATTTATATTTTATCTCTATCATTGAAACATCTTAGCTGCATGTACATGTGTGTGGCAGGCATCACTGAACTGACAATTACCATGTTGTCCAAGAGGCTCATCCTAAAACTTGAAGTATGCCATGCAAAGTTGTGTCCCTTGGAGTCCCTTATGCATGCGGGCCATTATACCAACCTAATATCGGTTTTGCTTCAGTGCACATAGGCATTTGTATAGAAATGTTCCTGTCATTGAATAAACTAATTTCATAAACATCCACTTAATACACAAATACTTAAACTAAGTGGCTGTAAGCGTGTGGTCGAGTGTTTTTACTACAAAGAGTACTATTTGTTAAATAGTCTCCTTTAATTACTGGTATTTCATTATAGCATCATTATGAGTTGGTCATCAGTTCTGTGGTAGTGATGTATCTATTCACCACTATTCATGTGTTATTTTATTTTCACACATCTGTGTTTTCTTACTGTATATTATATAATATTTTAGAGTACACATCATAGTTTAATGGTCTAGTACATAATCATAGTTTCTTGCAGCTTCTGAATGACAGAGTGTAGGGTGGGATTTCAGGGAGTGAAATATAATTGAGCTTTCCCTTTGCTATGTGGATTTTCTGTAAAATGTGTCTAAATTTGGTTGATATATTGCAAATCTAACCCTAAATTGTGTAATCAGTTGTAGATGTTTTTGTTTAGTTAGGGGGCTTAGATATAAATAATGTTAGTCACTTTTAAGATACCATTATCATGTCTTGTCTCGGTCACATTTATTTGACATAAAGATGGAGACGGTATACTTTGTTAAAAATAAGCGTAACCTTTGACATTTAGTGATGCCTATCAACATTGTTTTTATGATACAGAGCTGTACAAAATATAAAGATTGCCTTTCGTGAACTTTTATGACATGGATGGTGGTAAACATCGCATTTCAAATTGATGTACAAATTGCTATGAACTTGACATTTCACTCACCGCACATTGTGATACAAATTGCTGTAAACTTGACAATTCACATGATACAAATTGCTGTAAACTTGACATTTCACATACAGCACATTGATGTGCGAATTGCTGTAATCTTGACATTTCACATGCAACACATTGGTATACAAATTGCTGTAATCTTTACAGTTCACATACAGCACATTGGGAAACAAATTGCTGTATAGCTGGCTTGTTACACACAACACACTGAGACTCAAATTGCTGTAATCTTGACATTTCACATACAACACATTGGTATACAAATTGCTGTATAGCTGGCATGTCACACACAACACAGTGTGATTTGAACTGCTGTAAACTTGGCATTTCACAAACAGCGCACTGTGATATTGATTGGCTGTAAACTTGGCATTTTCTATAATAGAAATGATCAAGATGAACAGTAAGGTTACTGCTTTGCCGTGCTTATACTGACAAAGGTAAACTTTGCATGGAAGATTTCAGTCTTTACATTTCTTATTGTTGCAACAGGTGTTCCTCTTAAATCCACACAAACAAGCAGCAAGGGAAATGGAGTAGTATGTCAAAATATTGATAGCTGAATGTGTTTATAACTTAGCAGCTGTCACAGTTGCCATCCACCACAGATGAAATATAAGAGCAACTGAGTTTTGATTGAAAGCATGAGATTTATGTAAAGCACGTATGTATATGTATATGTATAAGGGTTACGCCATTGAGAGATAGTTGGCTAGTTTAAAGTGAAAGACAGCACGTGTTATAAGTTGAGTTTGCCGAAAAGGTTGGACAATATTCTGTTCGGTAAAGTTTTATTTTTTTTTTTACAACAACTACCACTGTGGAAATTGACATTTGACCCTGCTCCATCGACTGGCTTGAAACACAGCCATTCTGTGTGGGCTGTGATGTAATTCTTCCAAGCCCGGAGAACTCTTGCCACCTGAGACTGTAGTAAGCTGCTAGGGTTGTGGCAGAAACTTATGTATATATGTAAATTTATAACAGAAAAATGATCTATAAACTTACTCTCGCCACAACACAATGGTCTGGAAACACTTTGCAGTGTTGTTCACACATGCACTTGTTATAAATAAAACAAATAAAATTAAAACAATGCCCTGTCATTGACAGATAACTCAGAACCTTTACGTCTCAGCTTATAAATAGCTGATATTTCACTTCCCTCTGATTGGTCAATCTCTCATAAGCCTAAAAGCATTAGCGCCCTCAGATTTTCAGTGCGATACTCCCCACTTTAAACGAAGATAATTCAGAAACGAATTCATACAATTCCAAACGGGGTTTTACATTCAAGAGAGTATTTTGTAACCTTTTTAATGAACCGCGCCTCAGTCATCAGCTGTCTTTTACTTTAATAAAGTGAACAGATATGGCAAAAATCTTAAACATGCATGAGGTTAGAATGTCAGTTGTACGAAATATTATTTATATGCCGAGTGTTTGTTTGTTTCCTGATATCAGTGATGTTTGCTCACCGCAAGTCAGTGAAGTTTGCTGCACTTTTTATTGTAGCAGCAGAAAATCATCCTGGATGTCGCCCACATCAACAAAGTCGCTGTCCTCTTCCCACTCGTATTGATTTTTGTTCAATCTTCGAATGTCAGACATAAAGTGTTAAGGGCAGAACATTGTTTATCTTGGTGTACATGTACAGAACACAGGCCTGCTGAAGTATAGTTTTACACTCAGGATATGTAGGTGTAGAGACAAACTGCACATGTTTGTGTAAATGGGTAACATTTCACAAACAGAGGCAAATTCAGTTATGGGGAAGTAGTCAGATCTGAAAACTTGTGGAATTGTTCACAGGTATGTGCACTGTATGCGAAACCCAGAGGTTTTTGTGTAATAATGTGGGGCTTTAAAAAATGGCATAAAAGAGCGTAGAAATTCTGCTGTTTAAAACAATTTTCCACCTTGTGCCTTTTAATTACATTTACATTACGCTCAATAGAATTTAAAGTGAAAAACACTGCAAACCGTAAAACATGTTGTGATTATTAAAGCTGGTGTTTTTTAATTACTGTGTGTTATCCTACCTGAGTCAAGTTTTGGATGTGGCCCTTAATAACTCGGACGGGAATTGCAGACAGGTACATGTAGACATGGTACACATTTGATAAGTAAATTTGTTTTTATCTGTGAGTACATGTTCTGACAGAGGACGGTCACAGAATTTATTTGTTGGAGTTATGAGAATAAGATGTTAACCGTGCCTAATTGCTGATGGATAGGTGAAAAATGGAGGGCATTGCTAAATGCCAATCAAAGTAATGGATAATGATAGTTGAATACCATGGAGGATTTTAAAAATTTGTCATATGTTCAACAGGCTGGTTCTTACTAGACATCATCAAAAGAACTATGAGTTTCTCAGAGTTAAGTCTGAGGTAGCCAAGCATTATGTTCTGTTGGAAATGGCCATGAAAGAGATAGATTACCATTTTCTGCCATTGATTCCTGAGATCGGTGAAGGATGGAGTTAGCGTGGACACAGCCCCGTAACTCTGGGGAATGTGGAAAGTTCCCCGACGTAATCACAGGCCATTTAGTTGAAGCCATCAATATTCATTGGCTGCAAGTAGTTCTTCGTCCCCACGTTTCTCTGCTAAAGCAGTGGCCTGGCTACAGTCATTGGATTGCAAACCGTGAAAAAGGTGAAGATTGCCCAAGTTGATTTGAACGTTCGGTTATTCTGAAAGCAGACTGCATGTGACTTAAAGCTGTATTTATTGGTTTATATAAGATTAAGATTTCTGGTGTATTTTGTCTGATCCATGTGGGGGTGTCAGAATTTTAAGGAAGCTCAAGAAAAACTACTTAAATACCAGAATTTTATTGTATGTTACAGTTTTGAAGGAGTGAAATTAACTGTGTAAGTCTTTTAAAAGAAAAGAACACATTTATACAACCGAAACCTTAAATGAAAGGGCTATACAAACTGTGTAGAATACTATTTTTTTTACATTTTTCAAAGGTTTCATAAAAGAGACAAACTGTTTTAAACATGGTCATTTATTACAAAATTAACCTATTCGGGGCACGTATAATGTCCGGCCATGTTTTAGGTTGTCCAATGAAAATCCTCCTTTCCTCCTCTTGAATATTCAAGAATATTCAATATAATATTGTGACGTCACTGTGCTTAAGGTTTTACTCCTACCATTTAATTAACGTGCATTTCGAGTCTCAGCTAAATATGTTCTTACATCGTGATAATCGTGGATTTTAAGTTCTTTTAAAGCCAACTCTGAAAAGGAAGCGTGGCTGTAGGCTGCCCAAATGTGTTTGAATTGCAGTGTTCTGAAGGTAGAGAGCGCAACCTGTCCTTTCACAGACTGCCCCTGTCAAAGCCAGAAATTCTGGTTCCCACTCACTTGAGCTGGATGTGTTATCGGTCAAACTACTGCTCTCAGCCTCACTCCTCTGCGATTCAAACTGGTAGCCTCGTAAGCCAAAGTTACATTCACTATCATCAGAACTAGAGCTGGGGTCCCGACTGAAGCCCTCCATTACGTTATCTACATGATTTTTTTTTTTTATCTTCAAAGACAGAAGAGCTACTTTGCAAAGTTAAGCACAATGATGTAAGCAATCTGTTAAAATGGCGACCTAAAACGGCTTTTGCAACCTTGGATGTTTAAATATTAAATACTCAAATAACAAGCACTTCCGCCAGAAAATTTTTTATTTAACCATAAGTAAAACTCTTTCTTTTAAGATATAGGTTGTATAAATGTGATCTTTTCTTTTAAGTTTGAAAGTTAACAATCATCACAAATTTAATGCCAGTAGTTCTGTTGATTAGAACAGTATTGGGTGTAGCCAGGGAACAATATATTGTCAAGCAACTTGGTTCTATATATATTTTGACCTCCGACTGATCAAGTCTTGATCTCTTGACTTAAATTTATTTTGTGAAATTAAACCCAGAGGAAACTATTGTACACATAGCCCAAGGCCAAGGGTCTATCAAAGATCATGCAGAGCTATTAAGTGGGAGGCCTCCGTGGCTCAGTCGGTTAGCGCTCTAATGCAGTGCAATGAACGAAGCCTCCCACGAATGCGGTCGCTGTGAGTTCAAGTCAAGCTCATGCTGGCTTCCTCTCCAGCCGTATGTGGGAAGGTCTGCCAACGGCCTGCGGATGGTCCTGGGTTTCCCCCGGTTTCCTCCCACAGTAATGCTGGCCGCCGTCGTATGTGAAATATTCTTGAGTACGGCGTAAAACACCAATGAAATAAATAAATAAATATAAATTCTTGGTTAAACACCTTTTCGAGACTAGGAAAAGTCACCACAGCTCGTGTAATAACCTGTAAGAGATGAAGAGAGACCTCAAATAATGATTTACTTAATATCTATATGGGACCCAGAAAAAAAATGTCACACGCAGTGTAGGGTCTATCATGGGACCAAAACCTACAAACATGGCCCTAGGGTGTGTCATAGAACCAAAGCTCCCACACATGGCCTTAGGGTGTATCATGGGACCAAAACCTACAAACATGGCCCTAGGGTGTGTCATAGAACCAAAGCTCCCACACATGGCCTTAGGGTTTATCATGAGACCAAACCCACTCACATGGCCCCAGGGTCTGTCATAGAACCAAAACCCTTACACATGGCCTTAGGGTCTATCATGGGACCAAAACCTACAAACATGGCCCTAGGGTGTGTCATAGAACCAAAGCTCCCACACATGGCCTTAGGGTGTATCATGGGACCAAAACCTACAAACATGGCCCTAGGGTGTGTCATAGAACCAAAGCTCCCACACATGGCCTTAGGGTTTATCATGAGACCAAACCCACTCACGTGTCCCTAGGGTCTATCAATGAATCAAAACCAGTCCACATGGCCTTAGGGTCTATCATGGGACCAAAGCCCCGCACATGGCCTTAGGGTCTGTCATAGAACCAAAACCCTTACACATGGCCTTAGGGTCTATCATGAGACCAAACCCACACACGTGTCCCTAGGGTCTATCAATGAATCAAAACCAGTCCACATGGCCTTAGGGTCTATCATGGGACCAAAGCCCCGCACATGGCCTTAGGGTCTGTCATGGATGAAACTATACCACAACATCCAGCCTTAAGAGTATGTCAAAGACGGTTGGAAACCACTAGAATTGGCCCACTTGGCCTAGCTTTGTCTCAGCTGTTTGACCAAAAAGAAGCCTGTGATAAACACTTGAAGTTATGTTCTGTTAAAGACCGCTACAAACCATCAGAATTGGCCCTTTTGGCCTGTGTCTTGACTATACGACCAAAAAGAAAGAAAACAAAAAACCCCTTGTGATACTTTACTTTATCAAAGACCAATGGACACCAGACAACTTAATTGGCCTGCAGGTCTATCGAAGATCAGAACTGAAACAACAACCACATTGTGCCGTATAGGTAACTTGAAGTAACCATGTGCGACATTTTATCAGTGAGAAGTGAAATCTTTACACCTGTTAAGAGTCATTCTGAGAGGTGAAAACTGTCGGACCTGATCTAATCACCAATCAGTTAGAAGTGGAACCTCCACACCTGGTCCATTAACAGCCAATCAGAGCGACGTGAAAAATGTGAGTAGCTCTACACCCAGTCTAAGAGGCAATCTGAGAGAAATGAATCCTCTCACCTGGTCCATTAACAGCCAATCAGAGCGACGTGAAAAATGTGAGTAGCTCTACACCCAGTCTAAGAGGCAATCTGAGAGAAATGAATCCCCTCACCTGGTCCATTAACAGCCAATCAGAGCGACGTGAAAAATGTGAGTAGCTCTACACCCAGTCTAAGAGGCAATCTGAGAGAAATGAATCCCCTCACCTGGTCCATTAACAGCCAATCAGAGCGACGTGAAAAATGTGAGTAGCTCTACACCCAGTCTAAGAGGCAATCTGAGAGAAATGAATCCTCTCACCTGGTCCATTAACAGCCAATCAGAGCGACGTGATGCGACAGTGAAAAATGTGAGTAGCTCTACACCCAAAGAGGCAATCTGAGAGAAATGAATCCCCTCACCTGGTCCATTAACAGCCAATCAGAGCGACGTGAAAAATGTGAGTAGCTCTACACCCAGTCTAAGAGGCAATCTGAGAGAAATGAATCCCCTCACCTGGTCCATTAACAGCCAATCAGAGCGACATGTAAAATGTGAGTAGCACTACACCCAGACAAAGAGGCAATCTGAGAGAAATGAATCCCAACACCTAAACAAATAACCAACACAATATTTCATAATAGCTGTAGGCAGGCAACCATAAGCTGGATTTGAACTCCTGTGTACATGCATTGATATACATGTACAACGAACAAAATGTCATTGCTTGGTTATGAGATGAAGAAGCGATGAACAGCCTTCTTATGGCTCGTCTGGTGACCTGCAAGAAGCAACATACACTCTATGACACCCTGGTAATTAGTAAGTATGTGTGTATGTGCTTGGGTTTTACGTCATGCTCAGTAATTTTTAGTCACATGAAAACCAGGTATCTTTACAATGTATATATTCTGTGTCTTTTGGTGGCAGGCCATGTCCATGCCACCAGAGTGCTACCACTGGAACATCATGCTGAAGACACCAGATATGACACCCCACCTGGTCACTGGGCTGAACAATTTTGTTTCCTTGTTCTGTTTTCTCAATCCTGACTGCCAAGCGAGGAAGTAGCATGTACCATGTGTAAAGTCTTTGGTATGACCCGACACGGTATTGATCTTCCAACCTTGACAATGGTGTTATTCAGCATAAACCATTACATGCAGTGTTAAAAATGTAAACAACAAATTGCGCCCTGCAAGTATTGATCACCATTTTGTGGTATCTCTGGAAACTGTTCAACAGTGTATTGCATTGGACGGGTCTGTTTGTTCAGTTGTTGCTATGGTGTAAGCAACGGGTGGGGTGGGGGGGGGAGTCCTGTTGATTGCCAATATCACCAACTGTGTGAACGCTCTGCTCTTGGACAGCTTCACAGGTTTGGGCCACTTTCCGACAGAAATCAACAAAAGCTCATTAGGTTTCTCCTTAATTCAGTCCCTGTGACTGCCAAATCATTTCTTAGTCATGAATCAGGAAGGGAAGACATGTCTCGTCGTAAGATTTTGTATTTAGGTGCTTGAACACTGGAGTTTTGCATGCTAATAAATGTAAATCCGTGGGTAAGACTGATGCCAAAAGGTGATCAATTAATATTGACAGTGTTCTCCACAGTATGTGGTCTGAAATTTCACCCAAAAAGTTCATTTTTAGGTTAAATGTCATAAAATATTAAATTTGGTGCCGAGATTTCCATTTTTCCAGTAGGATATTTTTCTACCTTGATCAAAAACCTCAAAAGATCTTGCTTAGATCAATAGGATCAATAGAAATTCGGCCGAAATGTTCATCTTACATATTGTTGTAGGTAAGATTTTTCTGTTCTTTACTGTACATGCTCTAGCTTTCTTGTCTCCCTGATCTTGGAACATGCATAAAATATATGTTAATTACCATGGTAACATTTAATCAGGCGCTGAATTGAGCAGCTATCAGTGAGTTCACATGATTCATCCTTGCCACACCTGCATAAACTTGATCTAGCTGGCTAGACAGAGGCATATAAGCTGTTAGAACTGCATACATTGATAGAGGCGTTATCAAGAGTTGTTCAGCGAAATAAACATATCCCCAGAGTGTTATAACAGTCACTTCAGGCATACATTTGTACATTTATGTAAAAGACGATTTTCACACTTTGATCCTTCCATTAAGTTGTACACTCATGTTTTCCTTCCACATGTCAATTCTTAATACACGTGGGTTCTAAACCAGTGTTACCTGGACATTAATTGGTCTGGTTTTACATGTCTATGGCGTATAACAGTATTGCCTGTGAAGATAACAGAGATTCAGGATATCGGGATTGGTGATAGTCTTGTAGTTCATAAAGCACTGATAAAAGGCCAGGTAATCCAGAGGCCTACAAACTCAGGGACCGACATGTACACTGATAAAAGGCCAGGTAATCCAGAGGCCTGCAAACTCGGGGACCGACATGTACACTGATAAAAGGTCAGGTAATCCAGAGGCCGACATGTACACTGATAAAAGGCCAGGTAATCCAGAGGCCTACAAACTCAGGGACCGACATGTACACTGATAACAGGTCAGGTAATCCAGAGGCCGACATGTACACTGATAAAAGGCCAGGTAATCCAGAGGCCGACATGTACACTGATAAAAGGCCAGGTAATCCAGAGGCTGACATGTACACTGATAAAAGGCCAGGTAATCCAGAGGCCGACATGTACACTGATAAAAGGTCAGGTAATCCAGAGGCCTGCAAACTCGGGGACCGACATGTACACTGATAAGAGGTCAGGTAATCCAGAGGCCTGCAAACTCGGGGACCGACATGTACACTGATAAAAGGCCAGGTAATCCAGAGGCCTACAAACTCAGGGACCGACATGTACACTGATAAAAGGCCAGGTAATCCAGAGGCCGACATGTACACTGATAAAAGGTCAGGTAATCCAGAGGCCGACATGTACACTGATAAAAGGTCAGGTAATCCAGAGGCCTGCAAACTCGGGGACCGACATGTACACTGATAAGAGGTCAGGTAATCCAGAGGCCTGCAAACTCAGGGACCGACATGTACACTGATAAAAGGCCAGGTAATCCAGAGGCCTACAAACTCGGGGACCGACACATCCAGTGTACACTGATAAAAGGCCAGGTAATCCAGAGGCCTGCAAACTCAGGGACCGACATGTACACTGATAACAGGTCAGGTAATCCAGAGGCCTACAAACTCAGGGACCGACATGTACACTGATAAAAGGTCAGGTAATCCAGAGGCCTACAAACTCAGGGACCGACATGTACACTGATAAAAGGTCAGGTAATCCAGAGGCCTGCAAACTCAGGGACCGACATGTACACTGATAACAGGTCAGGTAATCCAGAGGCCTACAAACTCAGGGACCGACATGTACACTGATAAAAGGTCAGGTAATCCAGAGGCCTACAAACTCAGGAACCGACATGTACACTGATAACAGGTCAGGTAATCCAGAGGCCTACAAACTCAGGGACCGACATGTACACTGATAAAAGGCCAGGTAATCCAGAGGCCTACAAACTCAGGGACCGACACGTACACTGATAAAAGGTCAGGTAATCCAGAGGCCTGCAAACTCGGGGACCGACATGTACACTGATAAAAGGCCAGGTAATCCAGAGGCCTGCAAACTCGGGGACCGACATGTACACTGATAAAAGGCCAGGTAATCCAGAGGCCTACAAACTCAGGGACCGACATGTACACTGATAAAAGGCCAGGTAATCCAGAGGCCTGCAAACTCGGGGACCGACATGTACACTGATAAGAGGTCAGGTAATCCAGAGGCCTGCAAACTCGGGGACCGACATGTACACTGATAAAAGGCCAGGTAATCCAGAGGCCTACAAACTCGGGGACCGACACATCCAGTGTACACTGATAAAAGGCCAGGTAATCCAGAGGCCTGCAAACTCAGGGACCGACATGTACACTGATAACAGGTCAGGTAATCCAGAGGCCTACAAACTCAGGGACCGACATGTACACTGATAAAAGGTCAGGTAATCCAGAGGCCTGCAAACTCAGGGACCGACATGTACACTGATAAAAGGTCAGGTAATCCAGAGGCCTGCAAACTCAGGGACCGACATGTACACTGATAACAGGTCAGGTAATCCAGAGGCCTACAAACTCAGGGACCGACATGTACACTGATAAAAGGCCAGGTAATCCAGAGGCCTACAAACTCAGGGACCGACACGTACACTAATGAAATAAATCATAGGTTTGAATACCATATGAGATGGCAGTATTTCAGCCATATTGTGCCGATGCAGGGGGCTCGGCCTCTGCTTGAGTGGGGCTAACAAATAACAAGAAACTGAATATTTCTGCACACTAGCATCATTTTTTCAACATTAGCCTCATTTAATTTCACTTCATGTTCGCATTTTATTATTTTACATAAATTGACACAATTGTTAAAGTCCATAATTCTGTGTTTGTAGTTATTTTTTTTATTTTTGTACTAAATATGTTGAACTTCAGAAAGAAGGAAAATGAGTTTTCAGGTCTGAGTGGCCAGTGCCTTGCATTAAAAAGCTTTTGCTACTCCAAGTTTAAGAATACAGTAGCTTATGACTTAAATACTGTACAGGTATGTGACGGCTAAGGACAGTTTCTCCTTGTGTATAAGAAAAAAGTATAATTTATACTTTGTAAAGTTCGCTCTTAATTTTTTTTTTCTGTGAAATCAATTTTGGAATTTTCCCATGGTCTATACATATTTTTCCCATCATTTTTTTTTCTCAGATGGTTGTTAAATTTCTACCATCCCTTTGTCCCGTCTGTTTTACATATACATGTACAGGTACTTCATGCTGAACCGCACCATGTAGCAGCTTAGTCCAGGCTTACAGGTTTAATAAGCAGACATGTCCACATAACCATGTATGAATGAATGATGGTACCAAATGTCCTGAGGACAGGTGAGTGTATAACAGCCAAAGGGAGTATGGGCACATATGGTTAGCTCAGTACGTCTTCACAACAAATCAGCTGTACCTTCTACTACAGCTTTAATCTGCCAGATCAATTAATTTATGAAATGTGATTGAATGGTGTTACGCGATTCCTATAGCTCTGTGGCACCAGCATGAAACGTCAGTTAACCTGGAGGAGGAGGTATCGTGTTGAATTTATTTCCCAGTGTTTTGTCGCAAACAATAGCAGGATTTCAACCAGATGTCGAGTGTATAAACTCCAACAGGACGTATTGATTTTGTATTCATGCGTGTTATACAGGTTTAAAACTGGAGATTTTCAATTTGTAGTAGTGCTAGCTTGCTGTTAAGTGTGAACTTCAGGCAGTGGTATATTTATATATACTTACAGGTATACATATGAAGGAAATGTCCCAGCTGAAGTGTTAGACCTTGTTCAGTTAATATTTAGATCTTGATAGGTTAATTGGTAAGCCTTGCTTGGTTGTTTGATATTGATGAGCTGTCAGAGTGTAAATTCCTGTGCTTTTTGCTGGTTGTTAAGCCGTAATTGGTTGGTACATTTAAGTGTATATATTTCATATTTATTTGTTTCTCAGGTGTTAGGGTTTGATGATTTATAATTATTCAGTATAAAATGAAGATACCTAGGTGAGCGACAGAATGTCACAACGAAGCAATTGGGACCCGACAGGCAGCTTGATACGTGAATGTCGAAGCTCTGAGGCCATCGACGGATCTTATCGATCTTGAAACATATAATGGTTGGTGAATTCTCTGAAAAGATCTAGCGTCACTGAAATGAAGGCTGTGGTTGTTGATGTCAGGCTGACATTTTTTATCTACACTCCAGTAAACTTGTGGTTTGAAAGCATCCTGATTGGGTTTTTTTTTTTTTTTTTTTCTTTTTTTTTTTTCTTTTTTTTTTACCTGTTCTGGTTCAGTTTGAAAAGGCAGCGAAAACATGTTGAGGCAGAACACAATACATGTATAATGTGTCATGAAGGAAGCTAAAGATCAGTGAATCTTGCGATGAGGAAGTGCCAAGTATATAGAGCCATGGAGTAGGCCTATAAAGGTGTGCCGGCTTTGTTATGAGCTCCTGCCAGAGAGTAACTTGTCTGTGGTAATCCCCTGCCAGCTTCTCTCAAGTCTGGGTCATGCCTTCAGTTTGTTGGCTGACTGCATTCACTTTCCTTTAGAGCCTGCCTGTCAGAGTGAGGGACAGTAGAGTACTATACAGTCAGTAGCTGATGTGCCACAGTCTCATTGAAGCAAGCAGCAGTGGCTAAGCAGGCATTGGCTGTGGGACAGCCATAGCTGTGGTTATTGACTGAGGACAAGTGTGGCCTATGTGGTGAGGATCAGGGTATTGGGAGGCCACCCTGGGCAGCTAAGCAGAACCACCCTGAGCAGCTGAGCACAACCACCCTGAGCACTCCCCTGAACCCCTGCCAGTGGGGGCAGAGGAGCTTGCCTTAGCCTGTCCCATATAGGCCTTGTCTGCTTCACTGGCTAGCACTGACACCTGGCTTACAGCACCATACAGGTATATGGATCAGTAATCAGGCATTTGAGTACAAAGTCGAGCCACTCTGTCAAGATATCAGGATATCCTGCGCGAGTGGATTTGCACACATGGAGTGACCATGAGCCGTCTAGAATACCAGCACACAGTGAGGTCATGTCCCGTGTAACTTCATACCACAACAACGACGACAGTGTGACCCTCTGGGTGTTTTCACGGGATAGTCTGCCTGTGTCTGTGGGACAGCTGTTACGGGATCTGACATAGTTTTTGAGAGTCTGTGGATATACACCATAAACTGCATACGCTTAAAACCTGAACACCTGATTAGTAGGACTCTGCAGCGGGACTGTCCCAGACTACAGCTGATTGTTTGTTGTGTCAGTTCCATGAATGAACTCTCACCTGGCCACTGTTGTTGTCATTGGCAACTATTCCCTGATTTCTGGGATTTTGTGATTACTTTTTACCCCACGTCTGAACACCTTGCCTGAGCCTATTGAGACAGCCTTATTGCTTTCAGCTGAGAATGTTTGTTGTTGCTGTGACAACTGCCACAGGGTTTGGATGACACAAGTATGCTGGTGTTCTATTCTGTAAGATGTGACTGCTGTTGATGATAAAAAGCATACAGCTTATGTCAGCAGATTTCATGCAGACTTGGACTGCCCAGGTGTGACACTTGTGTTACCTGTCATAGTGTAAATGACTCGTCAGGAGATGTGGATTTACCTGAGTCGCTGTAGGATGGCAGTGTACGGGATGATCACCAGAACACTTTGTGATATATTCCCCATGGGGATGATTTCTGCTCTCTAGCTGCGACATGATATCAACCACCTGCTTGTCATAATGGTGACTTGACACAAGTCTCATGAGCACCAGTTTTTCCGTTGAAATTTGTTCAATTTTGATTTTGTGGACACAAGCAGGTGTACTGACATCATTGTGATTTTAGACGTCAACATGCCTTCTAAACTCATGAAATTTTTACGACGTAGCAAGTTAAAACGTAAGGCTTGCAGTACAGATGCGCTCGCAGGGAACCCAAATCTGTACAACTTTGACGACAGCCTTAAACGATCACCCCCAAACCCCCGGACTTTCTCAGAAAGGCGGCGAGCGTGTAGCTTTGGGGAAGGTATCCACACCCGCTACAGAAATGGGCATGCGAATGGTAGTGTAGATGATAGCATCAGCTCAGGAAATAGCGGTTCTGCCTCCAGTAATACTCAGCTGACAAGGCGCAATAAAGCCAAATCTTACGATGTGATACAAGTCACAGAGCTGGAGGAAGACTTCTCTGTTCCTTCCTCCCCTGTTCACATGGTCCTGGTAAGTGACTCTCACCGGTGATAGAGTCGGCACAGAGTAAATACCCATCTAACACACGTAACTA
The DNA here is from genome assembly GCA_016165875.1 of Acanthopleura granulata. Lineage (NCBI taxonomy): Eukaryota > Metazoa > Mollusca > Polyplacophora > Chitonida > Chitonidae > Acanthopleura > Acanthopleura granulata. The sequence continues at coordinate 7,282,033 of JABBOT010000008.1, forward strand.
CCAGTACACTACAAAACATACCCTTGTAGATATGATTTTTTTTTTCAGTGGAATTGACAGTCACACTTGATACACATGTATGTATTTTTAATTTGTAAGTGAAATACAAGTTAAATGTAACTATACACACAGTTTGTCAGTGAACTATAAAATACATGGGCTGTCAGTGATGAATATGTGTACGCATACATTTAGTTTGTCTGTGAAGTACAAGGTTGATATGTGTACACATGGGCTGTCTGTGAAATACAAAACCTATATATGTACATATTCATTTAGTTTATGTATGAAATACATGGTTAATATATGTGTATTCAAGACCTGCTCGTGAAATGCAAAATAGATATGTGTACACATACGGTTGTTTGCTGGTGAAATACAAAATAAATGTGTTCAGAGTAGCCAGTTTGCACATATCCTGTGAGTGAAAATACAACGTACTATGTATAACACATGTGTATATAGCTAGGCTGTGGCTGCTTTACACGTATTTAGTGGTAGTAGTACTTTACTGTGCATGAAACCCAACCGTGAAATTGAGAAGAAATTTGTGTATAAACATACATGAAATTTTCCCTGCAGTATCATTTGTCATAATGCACAAATAGCCTGCCAGTGAATGAAAACATGTACACTTATAGCCTGCTTGTAAGTGGAATACAGAAATAAGTGTGTTTGTATGCGTATAAGCAGTAGACACCATTGTCTGTAAAGAACTGGACTCAGTAAAAACCCAGCTGATAGATCTGACCCTAATTAAGTCATGAGCTCAAGCCGCACTTGAGCAAGTATTTTAGCTCAGTTATTTGAATAATTTAGGGAATTAAAATGGTACTTTTGATGCCAGTATGGTTGTGTCTTTCTCATAAGAAATTAATCATACTTTGCAAAAAACACTATAAGCTACTCTATAAGCAACTCAAGCAAAACGTATCACTTGGTGAATGCTAACCTTAATGTGAAATACAGTAATTAATAAGGCAGATGAAGAATTTAACCTGCCAGACTGAGCAGGTTGTCTGTGATTTAATTGAAAAATTGGTTTCTTTAAAGCAACCTTAGAAATCCTAGGCTAATTCCCATTATGTATGCATTTTGTTGACTGAAGTGCTATATATTAACTACTTGTCGCAGGAAAATGAACAAATGGAATTTTGTGATAAAGCATGTAGACTGGAGTTTACTTTATATGTTAGAAAATACCAGGGGGCAAGTGCTGTGTGGGTGCTTAAATTAAGCTGCATGGGTGTATTTAAACAGTGTTAACAAGTGCTCTTCAAACATTTATCAGATGTGCAGTGACATCGCTCTTTTATTAGTATTAACCCTACATCAGATACATCAGCCATAAACTATATATGAACCATCAAGTCTTTCGAAACTGAGGTAATCGTTATTAATTTTTGACATGTTATTTTTAATTCTCAACATGAACACTTCAGTACTCTGGTCACATCACACTTTCAAAGCCAGTTCTAACCTAGCTGCCTTTGTATAGCTTCAGAGTTTACATGTATTAGAGTTTACAATAAATAGATTGTGCACAATTTCCTAACATATTCTGGCCCCTTCCTTTCCCTTTAGTCTGGATGCATTTTTAGTGTAGGCAGGGGCCTCTGTCATGTCTGTGGCCATGGGGGTCGTCACGCTAGCAGAACCGTGAATCTGTCACTAACGTTGTCGCGGTGAGTTCAAGTCCAGCTCATGCTGGATTCCTCTACAGCTGTACATGAGGAGTTCTGCCAACGTCCTCCAATAGCAGATGGTTGTGGGTTTCCTGCTGGCTGCCCTTGTATGAGTGAAATATTCTTGAGTACCGGTACGGCATAACACACCAATCAAATAAAACAAAAAAATCAATAATATCATGTTATGTAGATTGACTATGCGTGATTATCATAGCAACATTGGCCTGCGTTTTTTTGTTTTTTTACAACCCCCTGTTTACAGTGGCATCTGTTGAGTCAGGTGTTGGACGTAAGCTTTGATGTTGAAATGATGCTGGCGATTCACCTCTGCCTGGATTGCAAAACTCCAGTACAAGTGATATGGGGGATTGGGGTGTGAACGCCCGACCTAGTTTTGTTCCCCAGCTGTCAGAAAAGGTGCACTTATTCCATCTGACACAATAGCTGGTTCTAGGTCACGGAAAATGCCTGACAAAAGCAAAAGAATGTGTTTACCATACATAAGAATAGTTCAAGGTATGTGTCTTTATATACAAGAATAGAAGGAGAGGCCAGATGTATTCACCATGACAAAAGGCTTTTCCACATGCAATTTGTTAAGCCTGTATGTAGGTTTTTGCATTGTAACTGTACACTTTAATACCTCACTGACCACTGCCTAGTGTTATGAAAACAAAATGGGTATAAAACTTGTTGGAAACATCTGGAGCCAATTGAAGCATTGTGGTTAGTCTTCCTTAATTGGCTAATATATAGCTTCAGGGTCCACTGCCAAGCAAGGAAATAAAACATCCTTCTGGAAAATTAATATCACTGTATAGTATATAAAGGCAGTCAACATTCGGGATAGAGTCCATGTAATGCAAAATCCCTCTTCTCAACGTGAATTTACTTCAAAATGATAAGACAGACATGTGAACACGAGCCTATCTGATAACCCATAAATGTCGTTCTAATGCGTGATTTCTGCTTACAGCAGCCAATTTCACACCAACATTCCTTCATAGGGTTTATGAACTCCAACTGTTGCCTAGTGACCAAAGTGACTACAAACGTAAGCTGAAGGTAACAGTTAAAAGCCAAATAGCAGGGTGGTGACCACAGTTTTCAGTGTTAAGCTTATGCACTCTTCTGTGACAAGGTAAACAAGGTGATACATAAATATTTACACGAATGAAAGCATCAATTGCTTTATTGGAGTGGTCAGTGTGACTGAATAGCCTTATCACACCTGGTCAACAGCTCTATACTAGTTACAATAACACAGTGAGGATAGCCTCAATAAGATCTTGCATGTGGGAAGCATGTGGGAACATGTATAGACTGTAGTATTTACAGTTAACCGTTTTCCTCCCACCATGCATATTTGTGTCCATGAGTTCCCCAGCTCTCCCCCAGGTGCAGTCATGGACGAAATGTTAGGTCATATAGGGTAATTCATGACACGGTGTTAAGCCCCATGTTGTACTATATATGCCTAGGATTGAAATACCAGCAATCTTTGTACTTCTTTGTTGCCTTGTTTGGCTTGTTAATTATTTTAATAGCTGGGATATGTATTGGTTAACCAACCACAACATGTCTACTATAGTGTGCATGGTATGAAGTGATAATTATGCAACATAACAAATATGTGTCTGTGTTGGGAACAGCCATTTGCATGGCTCATGGCCAAGATATGATAGAAACATTTAACTCTAAGTAGGCAAGGCAAGAAAACAAACATAACATTACGAAAATACTGACACTGGGTTATCAAGATCCACTGTTTAAAAATATAGTAGTTACAAAGGAATTTGTCGGTGTTAAACATGTCATGAAATTTTTTAAGACAGTGGCCAATAATACATGTGATAAATACATGTACTATATATTTTACCTACAAGGTTGTACAAACTATTTTACTAACAAACATCTCAGCTAAATGAGTAAAACACTGCTGTGTGTGTAACAGATGATTTACCATGCTTTCTACTTCATATTTAATATGGCACTTCCATTGGTCTTTATCCTTGTTCTTTAACCCCTGATATCCTGAGAAAATTTTGCCCAAAAGTCATATTTCACACAGTTTATTCTGAAGTAGACTTAGTTTTCCCTGTGAACCTTGGTAAATATGTATGTTAATTACAGTGTATTGCAGCAGCAATGCGAAAAATAAGTTGCCTTTGTTTATCGTTGTCAAATGGAGCTTCTGAAAGCATGGAGTTGTTTGTTAGTACAAGGCAGTATGTGGTTTAGAATATTAGATTTCAAGGACATTTCTCCTGTTTATTCCTACATGTCTCCTGTGTGCCATGTTTTATGACAAATGATTGATGCCTGTATCATTAATGGCCTAAGATTTAGTGTGGTAATATACTCATACTGACCAGCATAGTTATTATTTTTATAAACAAAGATCAGATGCGTATAAGAAATTATGACCTGACACTTATGCTATAATTAGATTTACGCAATGAGAAATCGCCTCTATGTTTGGAAACTGACAAAAACACAGATATTTGTTGTTGATGCTGATATTCCCACAGGTACTAGGTGTGTAGCACCTGAAGGTAATAGCTAACCCCTGATTGGTGCTCCAGGGAACTTGCTCATGACAAACCCTCAATCTAATAAAACTTGCTCCCCGTCAAAGTACACACAGCTGAAACATTGCTTGATGAGATGTAAAATGCCAGTCTTATCAGTCTATCAGATTTGGCTAGGACATCGTGTAGAAAATCCCACGGTTTCACTGAATCAGGGGAAATCTGCTGTAGCTTCGGCCCCTAAGGCAGCAAGCTGAGAACGATATCATTTACCCTTTGTTAACCAGGCCTCTACCCTAACGCAATTTCAGATGTAATTTTCGGTTTGCCAATTTATGCATTTACTCATGCTTTCTTTTTTTTGCTTGTGGTAATACAGTAGTGGAAAAAGGAGCAGCTGCCATGCTTGTACAGCTTCCGGCTTGTAGTCTTGTGCAGATACAATTTGGCTGGATCAGTTTCTTTAGGTAACACTAAATAAATTGGAGATTTGTCTTTAACAGTGGATTGCGTCAATTGTGTTGTCCGCATGGCTCCAGCAGCATTCCACGGCTGCCTGTAATCAGGAGACAGTGTTCACTCCTGTGGACCTGCTCTATTCATGGCCTGTCTAATTGATTATTATCCTAGATCCTGAGGTTGTACAGGCCTGGATCAGCTACAGCTAATGAACAGATCTCCATTCAACAGCCTCTGCTTCCCTAGTATCATACCCACTGGAGTCAGGAAGGCTTTGGACTTGACTGAAGAGTTGTTTCTGTGGATAATTTAGAAACTCTGTAAGGACGATATTGGGTTTAGTGATTGATGAGGTGCTTATAAAGGTTTAGCCTGGCCTTTAGCAGATTTCATTGGACCCTTAATTGTTTTTTAATTTGAAAACTCAAGACCACTCTCAAGAAATCCCGCAATTAAGATTTGTTAAGATTTTTTGTTAGAGATTTTTTATTATGGACAGCTTAGGGACATTTGCTTTACTAACAGCACTGTTGAGATGATTTTATACAGGCTGCCAATTGGTACTTACCTTTAGGGATCAATTTGGCTTTTAGTCTTATCCCAAGCTTTCGAGGAAAGCGGGGGATAGAAATTTGGATCTGTTTGTCTGCTTTGGTTTCCATGCATTAACTATACTCCAAATTTTGTGTGATTTTTTTTCAAATTTTATGTAAAGGATTGATCTGAGGAACCTCAGAACAGGTTGGAAAACCAGTCACATCTGTGGATAATCTTGGCGTACTTAACCGATTTTCTTGATTCTTATTGTCTTTTGGTTTCTGTGCAATAACTTCACACAGTATTGCCTGATTTTCATGGAATTTCACGAGGTGATTTCTTGTGTGGCCTATCAGATCAAGTTTGAAAACCATTTTGTTGGATGCAGAAGTATTGCCTAATTTGTGTGGGAAATAAAGTTATTTTTTTTTCTTAATTTGCTTGTTATCCTTGGCTTAACAGCTAGGGGGCTGTATAACTTAGACACAACTGTAATAATAGCTTCCTGTGTCTTTGGGTGAAAGTACCGAGACGGTGAAAGTATACATACAAATTTAGGACTGATTGTAATTAAAGTTAACCTCTAGGTAATAAACTTCTGATTTACACGCTCACAGATGGTCATGCTTTAATGCTTGCCAAGTTGTCTTTAGTGTATAGGTCTATGTAGATAGGCTGATGAACATTACAAATGGAAATAGTGCTGTGATTTGTCTTATGTCTCCATTACAGTAAGCATCAGTGTAAGTTTAAACTATTTGTGAGAAGGAAGTCTGTATTTGTGCTTCCAAAAAAGTTTATGATTATGATAATATTTGTTTTCCAATCTGACAATTGACTTACAGTGTATTTGCCTGTTGTAGTATTATGAGAATGGGAACCTACAATATGTATGTGTAATTACATGTAAATAGGTGACTTGCCATTGTCTTCACTAAGTTAGTAGTTTACTTCGGGATAATGACACTTGACTTCCCCGTTTCCCATTGAGGCATTTTTTAAATTTATTATACATGTGAGGTGGCAGAACAATTTTCATTTCTATTATAATTCTTTCATGATACTGGCCGTCACTGTATGGGACAGTTTTTTGCTAAAAATATGGGGTTGGGGTGGAGATGGGGGTGGAGGTGTAGGTGGGTGTAAAATGACGTGGGTGATAACGGGAACCAGGCTCGTGTGATATTTAGACTGTTACGCTGAAGCTCCTCAGGCACTCCAGCAACACATGCGAACAGAACAAGGTTTTCCTGCTGTTACTATTACACCTCACACATATGTGTTCGGTGACAAACCCCTGTTAACAGACCTGAAGAAATTGCTGTGATATAAAGTCAATATGTCTGAGTTTCCACATCGGTCACTTCATTTGAAATCAGCCTATTGGTTTACATGAATCTGCTGAAGGGAGATTGCAGTCTATTGTACCTGTAGTGAGATTCCAGTTTGTTGTACGTGTAGTAATATCATATAAATACTGTATAACTACATAATGAGCAGCTTCCTATTGCTCTCAATGAGCCTTTGTCTGCTTTTTTAATCAGCCAAATACTGTATTCTGAATCAATGATATGATATATACACTGTACAGGGTTTTTTGAATCTGCCAATAATGCTTTATTCTATAAAATTGGCAGCTTCCTGTATTTGAAATTAGCCATATGCTTGATTCTAAATCGGTTGTATAGCATTTTGTGTATCCAGTGTTTTGAATGTTTGTACATGTAGGCCTATTGTGAATTATTGAGGTTCTTATCAAGTCAGGAGAAAATTGCGCCATCGGCCAGCATCCATGACAATCCATGTCAACAAATGTTTAAGCAGCACTTACGTGATGTACTACATATATTGTTCAAAAGCCCAACTTTTATGCACATGTGATCGCAGGCAAATCTGAAATGTCATCAGTGATTACGTCTTTATGGTTTGTTAAAGTACATGTAATTTATATCAAGGGAAAGGTTATGTAATGCCTCGACTTTCTCACGTAACACATTAGGCATTTGAGCGTACCTGTTCGTATTGTGCCATGATAAAGACTGATTTAATTAAGACATCTGTTCACTGGAAACGCAAAGATAGAATTTTGTTCTGTGGATGCCGTGCACTAATATCTGTGGCAGAAATTATTAAATGAGTTCATTTGCTTCCGTGGAACATGGTAATCAGTGTGGTACAACATGTAAAACCACATGAGCTTAAATAGTTTAACTTCCTGGTGGTGCCTAAATTAAACCACTGAAATGAAGAGATGTTGATCTCTTTTAAACTGATAAGGTATATTGAACTGCATGCATGAATTGTCCTTTGTAAATGGACTGAAAGTTCCAAGCTTATATAACTTGTCATGTGCACATGCACGCACCCTTGTGTTGTATTTTAAAAAGCCTGATAGTTCAGTCTAGCTGAAGAAAAGACAGCACTGCCCAACCCAGAACCGTAATGACAGGTGCTTATCAATGAGATGTTAGGTACTGTAATTCTTCAACCTTTTTCCGTGTTTGCAACATGTTTATTCAAGCATATTCTGAAGGCGCTGTTCTCTGTTGACTGATAAAATTATACCGTTGTGAAGCTCTGAAACTGGGTAATCCAATCAAAGTAGTTTTGCCCCCCAAAATCAGATTGAAAATGTGCATAAATTGCTCTGATAATTGCTCTGTCATGTGCGAAAAGGTTGACTGATTAGGGCATAACCCTTTTCTTCTGTGATTGTCTCTTACATTTTTTGAAGACCAAAGGTTTTCTTTTTTTATGTGAATACAAAAGCCTGTGTCATCAGTTGATAATAGGCCCACCCACACATTTAGCTGTGCACAATGTTTTTGCACACGTAGACCTTGAGAAGCTGAGTGGACATTGAGAAGCCGAGTGGATGGTGTTTCCCTATAATTCAAAACCTCAGTTCAGTTCATGGCCCTTTCTGATGAATCCAGCTTGAGCTCAGAGCTTTTAATATTACACATTATGAACTGAGGCCACTCCAGTTTGAGAGGAAGAGTGAGGGTATAAATATATAACTTGAAAATTGTCCAATTATGCGGGAAACGTAGACTGCATGTATTCACATTTACATAAAGAGGAAAATCATAAAATGTCATGGTCATAACAAAATAAAAGGTTGACTTCCAGTTTTATTTTTATTCCATTGTGGATTTTTATTTTCAGGTCACTTGTGAAACAAAATAAAATTGTTGTCACCTTTATCTTGTAAACGGGTTTTCCTCAAACCATGAAGCCCACTGCAGTCGTGGAGTGGATTGATCTCATAATACATAACCGAAATAATCATACATATTATAAAAATTACAAGTCAGCCACATAAGCAGTTTAAGAAAGAAATTATTCGATGTTAGTTCATCTGTCCATTTTTTTTGTTGATACACCTCAACACTTGTACCCAGATTTTCCGACTTACCTGTATGCTACTTGTACACACAGGCATGGGGAAGAATCCTATTGATTTTGAGTGAACTTGGCTGACTTTTTCCAAGATTACAGGACTCATGTATGAATAAAATTTAGTGATGGGCTTATTAACTTGATATCTCTCTACATTGGTCACATCGTCATATCTTGATTTTCTTTGAAGTCTCTCTGCTCACAGCACTGCTTTGATTTACACTTGAAGACACATCATAATCATGATCTTCCTCTATAAATGAATTGTTTATACGTATCTGATGCCTTTTAATTAGCTGATGAAGTGTAACAATGTGCTTTATCCTGTTGCAGGATGCAGCCGTTCGTCAAAGACAGTCCAGTCACCTCCAGCATCCATTTTTCCACTTGGACGTTGTTCTGCGAGAGGGCAAGGACCTTGTGGTCAAAGACAGCTGTGGTAAGCTTGATGTCTTATCTAAACTAATGGAGGATTATGGACTCTCACACCAGGTTAACAAATTTAGCCTAGTTGTACGATGGGTATTTGCAAGCATTACTTAGACTTTGCATCAATAAGCCGTGTACGTCTTGGCCTGTAAGAGTATTCAGGAATATCCAGTTTGATATGATGCAACTGTTTAGATGACTGTGTGAGTGCTCCTGTGACTTATTGATAAAGATGCATGGTCATGGGTTTTCCTCTGCCTGGTTTTCTCCCACCATAATGCTGACTGTCCGCGTATAAGTGAAATAGTCTTGAGCATGCGATGTAAAATGCCAAAACAAATTTGGAGAGTTCATCTCTGGATTTGCTGCCATGAGTTCTTCGTCGATTGACCATGTAATTTTTTGTCTTTCATTAATATGCTTGGCAGTTAGAAATTGTCCAAGAGAATCTGTCAGAGAAACAAAAAAGCAACAATGGGATTTGTCTTGTATCCATCAATTTATAAACAACATTAGCATTCTTGACTGCATGTACATGTATATAGTCATCTTTACCAAAATTTATACCCTATGTTCTTCTATGCATTTGGAAGAATCTGTTCACTTTCCGTGCCCTTCATTCATTTGTCTAGGTCATTTGAGTCATTAAAGCCATATTTTGTAACAGGCCTTTAAACAGAATATCTTTGTAACTTTTAAGCAATGTTCATACAACTTGACTGCATCAGGATTTCCTGTTCTCCTTAAAATGCATAACAGGTACAATGACTGACAGCCTCTCACCAGTGCAGTCACTGTGAGGTCATGTCCTGCTCTGACTGGCTTTCTCTTTCTGTATGTGTGAAGGTCTTTAAGCAACCTGCCAATGGTCGTGGGTATCCCCTGGGCTCTGTCCGGTTTCCTCCCTTCATAATAATGCTGGCAACCATCATATAAGTTAAATATTCTTGATTATGGCATAAAACCATTCAATTAAGTTAATAAAATCCCTGAAAGTACTGATTGATTTTTCGTTGTCAAATATCATATTGGCTCAGTTTGATTTGGACTGATAAATAAGATACCAAAATAGCATCATTTCATTAGTCTCCACACTGAGGTTTGTACTGAAAGTGAATGCTCCTCCAAAATATTAGAAATATTAGAAAAAGGATGTTAGCTTGAAAAACATTTTCTGTCCTCAATAGGAAACCTCCCACCTGTAAACCCCTGTGGTTTTGAATGCCAATATATTCATGCACACTACATCTATGTACTAGGGACCTCTCAGGCTGTTTTGCCTCACACTTGTGGCGAACTGTATCAAGGCGTCAGATTTTTCTGCTTGGACAGAATGATCAGTCAGACCACATGACCTGTCAAAACAGAGGCGCCATACCTCCTGGCTAAAATTACTGATTCTACCGTTCGGGATCTAAATAGTGAGAAGCAAAACAACATATCCTAAATTGCTTTCTGGCCATTCTGAATTCCTGAAATCTTGGAAAATTAACATCCTTTTTGCAGACCCAGGTTATCAACCTTGTGTGCCTTTAAGCTATAATCCATGGAAAGCTAGTAATGTCAGAATGGTTACATAAGGCTTCTATTATTTTGAGTGGATTTTAATGATCAGGGGCAAATTTTATTAAGTACACCAACTTCATTATGGAGGGCAAAAATAGGTTTTCTGGAATACATGTACGTAAACAAGAGAATCTGCGATGTTGAAATTGTGGCAGTTTGACCTGTCAGAATGAAGCAGTTTTGTGGTACAAAATGGTGTAACACGAATGCCATTACTTTATGACTTCAGTGGCCATGCATTCTCAAGAAATTCATGTCAGAATGAAATCATTTTTAACCCACAAGACTATCAATATCAAGGCAAAATGTGTCCGTAATTCTTGGTTTGCATGTACATGTATATACAGATACACAGTATGTTGCAAAACTTCAAGTGACTGTACATGGCAGGTTAATTCAGCCATTCAGGATTTAACTTAATGCCTCAGTAATTATCAGAATAGCGTGTTTAAAGTCTGATCTAGGATTTATACTTGTATAATATCCGTGACAGTAGTTTCAGGCCTGATTCAGTTTTTTGTGTGAAGAGGTCTATTTAAATAAGTATGAATTTGGCGAACCCTTTGTAAGCTACAGTGACTGTAAATAACCTAAAATTTCCATGAAAGTGAATTTTTAGGGGAAAATTAATGTCATAAAATATTACTTTTGGTGCTGAAACTTACATTTTTCCAGGAGGATGTCATCCAACCTTCAAAACAAACCTCAGTATATCTTTCTGTGATCACTGGAACTTTCTGAATCCACAATGTGCAACTTTAAGTCATGGTTGAAATTTTAGGTCATTTAGGATAGTTTAAATACAGTCTATAACATTTTAATTCGTTGCTTGTCTTAATTAGCACTTGCTCCATTGTTTATCTATTGATGCACAAATGATGTTAATGTCATAACATAAAGCATTGCCTGACATGGATTGAAATGAAAACTGTAAAATGTGTCGCCTGTTGGTTGGATCATCTCCTTCATGGCCATCCTCAATATCAGTGACTCCTTCAGTTAAACAAAAGAATCAAACTGTTCTGTGGCATATTAATTTTCATCGAAACATAAATATACCGTTGCAGCATTTTTTAGAACCAGTAATGATTTTGTAATGATAGTTTACATTTATAAGCCTTAGATACTGTCATAGATAACTGAATTAAATGTTGATAAATGACAGCTACATGTAGGCCAGTCAGGTCAGGGCTGGCTTGTTTATACTGGCCACTGGTCAACTACAATTCCAGTGACCTCAAACCAGTTCCATGGCTGCAAGAGTGGTCACATTGGCTCATTCCACTATACAAAAGTGCAACTCGATCTGACCAGTGGGAACACAGGCTGGGCTAACAAGGGTGGTCTTTTGCCCAGGGTTCTTCTTATGTTCTTTCACCCTTAAACTTGACTACAGCCATGTATTTGGTGAATTATTCCTGAAGTTTTAGTTGAATTCTAGTTAAAGTTTAACATAGTGGTCTAAAATGCTATCTATCTTTGGGGCTGGAGGCAATTTCCCTTTAGTGTAGTAGTAGAGGCATGCACTTGAACATCACAGATTGATGGATCAAATCTCTAGGTGGAAAGCCTGGTCATACTATTAGAAAATAAATAAACACACAAATGAGAAAATAAAGTTCAGGTGAAATTCTCTAAATAAACTTAGCATGTGTCGGTTTAGGCTAGCTCCGACTACTGCCCCCAAGTTGACTGCTGTACTAGGTGTGAAGTAACCCAACGTATGGCTTTCTTGAACCAAAGTTAAAGTGGCAATAAATAAAAATACTTGCAAAATAATTTTTCAACCTATTTGAAAAAGTACTTTTGTATTGTCTAATTCTCAAAGCAACATAACTCCCCCTGTGCAATTCATAGTCAGACAACTCTTTTTTGTAAATGGTTGGGAAGCAAAATAGTCTTAGATCTTAAAAAAGGCAACTTAAAGGTCTTATTCCAAGAGTCACTAAAGTCTCTTAAACCCAGCTGAAATTTTAAGATTAAGTGTTTGCTGAAGCCTTAAATTAAAAATCATTTTAGTCATCCATGAAAAGAAGTTTGACAAACTCTTTGGAACCGTTGATGCTGGGGCAACTTTCATCAAAATGTTGTGCAATGATTTTGACGGTACGACAATTATGTAAGATATAATACCTCACATATACTCCTGTTTCACAAACAACGCTTTGTGAGAACGAGCAAAGTCACAAGTTAGCGTACAACATGATGTACAATAATTTATGACAAAAGAATATGGTACGACCTTTGGTGAATGCGGCCCTGGGTTAGGACATGCTATGGGTTAAAAAAAAAGGAATTACATATTACATATGTATTCTTTTCTGCCATTTTAAGCATTTAAAAGAGAAAAAAAAGAAAATTTATCTGTGGTATGTCAGTTGCAATGTTATTATATTTCCAAAACATTTCTTGTTATGATACCAGTGTGAACGACATCTGCAATTGCATCGACATGCAGAGCAGCATCCCCCTCCAACATGGATGCTGAAAAGAGGGTTTGAATTCTCCATGATAAAATTTGTTATCTGACCAAACATTGGTATCTGTTGGCTTCAGGAACCAGTGATCCCTATGTCAAGTTCAAGATCGGCACGAAGCAGTACTACAAAAGCCGGACTGTGTATAAGAACCTGAATCCACGCTGGGATGAGCGGTTCACCATTCCTATAGAAGACGTGCTGAAGCCCCTGAGGATCAGTGTGTTTGACTATGACCGAGGTATCAGCGATGACCCTATGGGAGGTGCCGAACTCGATCTCACCAGCATCGAACTCAACACGTAAGTTCTGCTTTCTCTCATTCAGTGGTTCGTAATCGAACTGATGACATGGGGGTGCTGCACAGGATGATGTAATCTTATACTCAGCACAGCAGAAAATTTTATCTGCATAGAAGGTTGAGAATTACAAATGACCTTTTCCTCTTTTTAAACAAAATAATTTCCTTTCCCAGTGGGTGTTTCTTTCCATGGCAGATTGGTGCATATTGTTTCACAGCACATGCCTGAATTTACATTCGCCTCAATGCAGCACAACCAGATGAACAGTTTCACACAGAAATTTATTATTTACATGTTAGCAAAATCACTGGCATTTGCCAGTTTTGTTTTTTTTTTCTGTTTTTTTTTTGTTTCTGTAAATCCTGGAAAAGTTGTCTAGTGCCTACATGTCTAACAAGCAACGTCTAAGCCAGCCACGCGTAAACATCGGATACCTGTTTTGTTTGAGTTCATTCCATTTAAAAGGTTCAAATCATATAAAATATTTCCCTTTGAATGTGTTAGTATTTAACTTTTTGTTTGATTGAATTGTTTACAAATTGATTTAATTGTTTTAGAACTGATATTTGTTCATTATTTATAGGCCAGCTGACATAAAGGTTGAGCTGAAGGAAAAAGGCAAGTCCGACTACATGGGTTACTTGATTCTGAACTGTACTCTCGTACCCAAAACTCAGGATGATAAGGACAGTGTAAGTACTTCCCAATTTTATTCTCTAATGTCTGTGACAAAATTAGGGCTCGCTTTCCAGCTCCTCAATGCTGAACACTTTCAAAAAATTTCTTATCTGCACACGTATAGGTATCAAACACCTTATTTACAGGTTGTGACTTCCAGACTAGATGTCATTGGCAAAGCAAGGTTTTCTTTTGTAAATGCCCTATCGGAAACTTCAAAAATATATTGCCTTGGGCTGTTGGGTATTTACTGTTTGTTGTTCCATTTTTTCAGTTCCAGGAAAAAGAAAATAGATGAAGCAAAACACATTTTCTGTCACTCATGACCAATTATTCTCTGCGTATCTATCAAACATGTATACATTATTCTTAAAGGTTTTCTGAGACTGGCCAGCTCTAGTTTGTAGTCACTCATTTGATATAAATTTGAAAAGGTCATTGAAATTACTAAGAATTTTTCTTTGTATCCAAGAACATGAATGCAGAGAGTAGAACAACATGTGAAGTAATTACTAATAGTCCCTTGACAGATGTCCTCATTAAAGCATATTCTTTATGCTGTTAGTATTTTAGTGAGGGAGATGCACATCTGTTTCGACACATCTTTGTGAGTATTGTGCGTTCGGAATGATTACATTACATGTGTATATGCTTTATTTAGTAATATAAACCTGTACCTTTAAATGATGCTTGGAGTGTCCGGACATATTGCCTGCTTATTGCAGACTCAGTGCTGTTTATCACCATCTATATTATCAAGGTATGAAATAACTAGCATTCCCTTGCAACATGCATACATGTACAATGTATCTAATAATATATAATGTATCTAATGATGTACAATGTATCTAATAATTTGTGTGAAAAACAGAATTTTCCCTCTTTCACAGGCCTGAAGGATGATTTTCGTGATCAAAAGTTTTATTCACGAAAGAAGGAGATTTGTACCATTTAATTGACTCTGAGTGAACACAAAATGAAGGTTGGGTTCAGATCATCCAGTATTTAATTCACTACGTCTGTTTTTCAGATAGTTATTTCAGTGTTTGACTAACTAAACATTTTAGCCTGATTAACCTTTTATTTCTATGGTGACTGAATTTACAGGATTAACAAGGATTTATTCATCTCTAATGCCCGATTTGGAGAGCACTACCTATGTTCTTGTGATCAGCAACATATAGCGCATATGTTAATTTTCAAGTATTATGTGACAGCATTTTGACCAATCACTATACATTTTGACCATTCATACAGCTGTCTAATAGTGATGCCAATTTCTCAGCACTGTGAGCTGCTAAACATAATAATTAAGCTGTATAAGTTTCACCGTGCAAATTGGCACACAAGAGAATCAAAGTACCCCATGATCAGAGAGTTTCGGCTGCCTTAAGCAATGTGTACATCTTGGCCCATGTCCTGTCAGGATCAAATGAGTGTCGACCTGTGCAAAGGAGGTCTTCATTCATGGACCTGCTGATGGTTTATGCTTGAATCTTTAACACAGGCCCCAAGCTGCTATGTGTACAAGTAATTAAGACCACAGGGATTACAAGCTAGCATGCACTCAGCACAACTCGGATGCACCTCCATGAACTTCTCTGAGAACTCATCTGTAATAGATGGCTGAGAGCTCATCAGTATATATGTTTAACAGTGAGCAAATAATATTTGAATGTTCCCTAGAACACATCCAGTTTTTGTAGCATCTGATGCCTGTGTACATCAGTACATATATGGCAGATGGGAATTGGATAATCCAGGAAAATTCAGTTTTTTGTTGAATCATATCTGTACAAAGTGTCCTGCTCCATGTTGAAGTATAGGGGATATGGATGAGAAATGAGGTTTGTGTTTACTAACGAGCTTGATACCTGTTTACTTACCTGGACGTGGCCTTGGTGTTTGATTGGGGCAGTGTAAAGCATTAGTTGTGTGGCATGTGTGTGAAGTTGATAGGTTCATCTACTTCATCACTGTCCTCTAGTGTTTGGTAGTAATCAGTGCACACATGGATGTTTGACATGTAGTATAATGGTAGTCCAAGTCCAAGTAAACATAAAATCATACTGTCTCTCTGTCCACTGTGATAAGTTGTGTGGGAACGACCTTCCCTCAGCTTCATACTCAGTAAACATCACATGGTGTTACGTGAAAGAGTGATTTATGCACTTGTTATTTTGATCTCGGAAGCAAACCTATATTGATTGGAATCATCAGTTTTAGGGCCTACTGTAAAATAAACTATAGTTTTTTGGTTAGATCTACACAGAACAGTGCTCTCAGAAAGTGCTTAAATAAACGTATTGCTATTATGTGAAAAAGATTAAAGATATACAGAAGTTTTTGTACATGACTGACAGATGCTGAAAATATTGAAAAATCGACTGAGCTGGGATTACACCAAATGCTATAGCCAATTTCAGGACAGACTGAAAAATTGTAGAGATCAGTCTGCAGACAGTAATGCCCTTAGAATACGCTTGAGACTATGCCTTGAAAACCAGCAAGAGGAAACTTGAGCACAAATATGAACATTTACGTTGTTAGACTTTTAATCAGCCCATTCTCTATTTGCCATATGAGTATGTCATTGAGCTTGTTAAACCATGCGTTTTGCTCAAGTCCGTTATGTGTTATAAATCTATAATCTTCTGGTGAAAATTCATAAATCAGCAGCTGCCCTTGAATTTGATTGGCTTAGATTAGTACCAATGGCTTGTCTAGTTTGAAGGTCAGTGATTCCTGAGATGGCTTGAACTACAGACCTGCCTAAAATTGTACTATCAAAAAATCTTCAGGCAGAAGTTCATTGATTCCTACTATTGACATTGCCCTCTCTGGACACATCTTAGGAGTAACAGTATAGGTATTAGAGATTACACTTTCTGGATAGAGCATATCTTCTGATTCTGAAAATTGGCTTGCACCACTCAGAGTTAGGCATCAAATTGCCAGCAAATACATGTCAACCATTTAGACCACTTGACTAACCGGCCCTCTGCAAAAGTAACAGTATTATCGTTATTAGAGATTGCACTTTCTGGATATTGCTGAGAATTATTATCGTACTGTGCCTTTCCATCCGTCCAGTGTCAGTTTGTCCATGTCCTTAGGGAGACTGCGTGGCTCAGTTGGTTAGCAACCTAGTGCAGTGGAATGACCCAGAAGTCAATGTGGTCGCTGTGAGTTCGAATCCAGCTCATGCTGGCTTCCTCTGCAGCCGTACGTAGGGAAGGTCTGCCCAGTTTTCTCCCGCCATAATGCTGGCCGCCATCGTATAAGTGAGATATTCTTGAGTACGGCGTAAAACGACAAACAAACAAATAAATAAATCCATATCCTTGTAAAAACTCTATTTTAAGAACAGTTTATCGGGTGTTGACCAAACCTACACCACACTTGCACTTTGGCATGAGGAAGAACCTTATGGATTTTCAGCAACTTTGACCTTTGTCTTTCAAGGTCATCCGGGTCATTTAAGTTAACTTTTATACAAGGCTTGTAAATGCTCTATCTCTAGAATGTTTAGCCCAAGTTCACCAAACTTACATCACACTTACACATTGGCATGGAAAAGAACCTTATTTGTTTTCAGTGGCCTTGACCTTTTTCTTTAAGGGCATTGGGATCATTTAATTTAAATTTTAAACAAAGCTTGTAAGCACTCTATGTGAGCCAGGTGTAACATTACAGCTCAGAAACTGGTTAATGGACTCTATTATGCAAAGTTGGTTTGTTTATCTGTCGCACACTGGCCCCCTAAGGCGAATACTGGTTCCTTGAGAGACTTACCTCTGCTCTCTGCCGGTGCCATTTCTGTCTACCCCACCCCACTTTCAGTCAACATCTGACATTCAGTGATCTCTTGGCCATGTTCTTTTGGTTTATGTTTGTCAAATTTATTGGCAGAATTTAATGATTCCATCAAAGGTTGGGAGGTCAGTCACAGCAAACCAGACCCTGGGTAGGCTGTAGGTAGCATGTAGAGTGGCGATGCAGCAAGGTGCACCAGTTAATATAAATAATATGTTACACAGAAAAAAAAAAAGTACACATATTCCCTGGAGTTCTTACTACTTTGTTGTGACCAAAATGGTTTATCTTTCTAGACATCGGGAAGAGCGCTAGATAAGGCAGGTTGATGCATATCACAGGTAATATGGTTGAGATTCCGGCTTCTTATAAATAACAGCTGGCATATTGCCATGTCATGAACACTATTGTTACAAAGCGGTCATGTCTGATCGACTGTGAAACACTACATATAGTACTGCGGTACATAGTACATGTCGCGAAAAGTCACTAAGGGGATGGCTGTGACATCAGTGTCACCCCTGACTTTAATTGGAAAGACCACACAGAAATGAAGTTAACATAAGAGAAAACACCATTAAAAACTGTATTTCTTGAAGACAGCTTCACTGATTTTTTTCCTTCCAGATGAAATACAGTGTCAGATGTTATGATTATATGGCATATGGTGGACTTGGTGGACCATGTTGAACAAGGCGAAGCACAGTGACGTCACACACTCCTTTTAGGTGGTAAACAGCCTCTGATTGTTATATTTCTACATTAAATACAAATACAGGAGTAGTACTCAAAGTGTATTTATGTAGAACGTAAACATATAGCAATCAGCGACTCTTCAGCTACATGTGTGACATCACAAAACTTCAGCTTGTTCAGTTTTGTAGAGAAAGTCCACCATATAATCCAAACATTTGACGGTGTTTAATTTAGTGGGAAAAAATTTTAAAAAAAACAAAAAACAGTGAAGGTATTTTCAGATATAGTTTTTAATGGCCTTTTTCTCTCACCATAACTTCTTTTTTGTATGGCCGTTCCCTATAAGCAAGTCACAGCAGATGTGGGACATTTCAGACATCATGTTTTTTGGGCTGCTGATTTGTTTATTTAAAGAGCTACTTTGATGTCAAAACATGTGAGTGTTAAAAGCAGGCTAAAATGATAATGGTTGAGATGGAGTGTGAATTGCTTTTCCTAATTGTGAAAATATCCAAGTGCAGGTATTAAAACTGATATTATGCATTTTGGAGAAGAATATGGAGACTTAGTTTTTCTGGTCTTCCCACTTTGCCTGGTGTGACATCACAAAAGAACACATGATGTGAAGTGTATCCACAAATGTCACGGTCCTTCCGAATGAACTTGACGTCATCCCAACATAAATGCCCGAATCACCATCACATCTGCCTGATTCGTTGAAATTTATATCATCCTATCACACCTGGAATCTTTCATGGATACACCTGAAGACTTTGTTTTTTAAAGAATTTTCAGTTCTGTGGGTGAACTATAGTGTATTTCAAAGAAGATCCTTTTGAACCATAGCATTACGTAGGATTTCTAGCATATAATTTTAATATTTCTACACAGTTTGTGTTCTGACCAGAGTAAAATTTAAAGCATTTAGGGCAGCCATGAGTTACACAAATGTATGGTGATACAAACAAAAAACAAACTCTTGTGTAAGAACTATCTTATGCAGTTATACAGATTGTAGTGAAGGGCTACATGTAATTCGTGAGAGTAGGCCAGCTGTAAGGTGGATCATTGTGCGTGCATGTGAGTATCTAGGCACACACCTCCTCACATCACCTTAATACTAACCAGAAGCAATACCAGTTAAGTAAGGTATGTTGGAATGCTTTAATGGGAGTGAGGTGTCATGAGTTGTGCACTGAGCCGCTGCCATTCGCTGGTGATGTATGGCTGATGCAGTAAGCATGAAGGTTTACGCGGTGTTGCGTTACGTCGGAGTGAGCATGTTCAGAGTCGTGCTTATGAGCCGGTTAATGATTCAGTGTGGAAATGGTGCTTGGTAGGAATATTTGTTGGTGACTGTTAGACATTTCACCATGTAAATTCATTATGTGAACAGTTGTAATAGCAGGTGCCCACAAAACGTACCCAAACAGTAAGCGAATAAAATTACAGAGGACATGTAGGACAGGTGATATTTTCTTTAAAAATGATGCAAATTGTCAGAAGAAAACTATGCTTTGCCATGTGAAAGCGTTATTAGCAGGAACAAAAATTTATGGAATCTAGTTGTTGAATGTATATATTATTACCTGGTACTTGATGACATAAATGTTATGATCCTGTATCCCTTGTTCTGTCAGATTTTTATTGTAAGTGGACTTCTAGGTGTAATAGCCATTGAATGCATATGCACTTGCCAGCAAGAGATGTGCATGTACTAGGTGAGCTGTATGTATTCACTCAGACTCACAAGTTTGCATACATGTATAAAACTGAAACGTTTCTCTTCTGATTTATACACCGTTAAAGAGAAATGCAGTACATGTTCAAAGGTGAGTTTGCCAAGAAGGCTGCACAATATTATGTTCATTTCGGGAAAGTATTTTTTCTAACAGCTACTAAGACAGTGAAAACTGACATTTGACAGTGCTCCATCGACTAGAGTGAAACGCCGCCATTCTGTCTAGGGTGCGACGTAATTGTTCCAAGCGCGGAACTCTCTTGTCACCGCGGACTATATAGTAAACTGCCAGGGTTGTGTTTGTATTCTAAGTATATATGTCAATTTATGACATAAAATGATCCAGAAACTTACTACCACACCACAACGCAGTGGTCTGGAAATACTTTGCAGTGTTGTTCACCCTTGTACTTGTTAGAATTAAAACAAATAACATTAAAATGGTGTGCCGTCCCTATGGTATAACATGTTACATTGACAGGCAACTCAGAGCATTTATATCACAGCTTATAAACAGCTGATATCTATTTGCTCCCTGATAGTCAGTCTCTCATAAGGTAAAAAGCATTGGCGCCTTCAGATCCCCAGTCGGCAGCACAATACTCCATACTTCATATAAAGATAATTCAACAACAAATTCATGCAATTGCAAATAGTTTTTTGAATTGAATTTTTACATTCAGGAGAGAATTTTATCATCTTTTTAATGAACAGTACCTCAGTCATGAGCTGTCTTTTACATTAAGATAATACACATTGAGTTGTGCTGTTTGATTGGTTAAACATTTTCCTTGAAAACTGAGTACAGAATCAGATTTATACAGAATTAGCATTGCATATAGTTTGTTTGACTTTTATCTCAGTATCATTAGGTTTGTTTTATGCTAAATATCTTCTAGGTTTGTGTGCTGTAGTTATTTGCCTGAATATACCCAGCGAATTGCTTTCATCTTTGAAGCATTCATCACTAACATGTTATAGCCATTTGACCTTAATGAATAGTTGAATGCTGTAACCTCAAGGCTATTGGTAACATATTCACAATAAAGTAGACAAAGCCCTAGGAAATTCCTGTTTGTGAAATTGCTGAGTACCAAAATCATACGTCACGAAATGCAAGTAACAAAAATCTTGTAACTAAACGTATGCAGTTCATTAAATTATGGATGAGGTTACGTAGGGAACATAAATGTGAATTTAAGGTCTATTGATTACAACTCTTGGAAAGTAGTGAGCAACGATTTGTTAGCCTGATTGTACTTATTGTCTGCACTAGCTAACATAATAATGAAGAGATCGAAATTTCTTGCTTAGCATCAGTAAACTAAGAACACTATCAGAGTATTGACTTTGTGCCAATGAGGTGTATTTAATGTTTTCTTATAGGATTGCCTGGTCTAATAGAAATAAGGAACTGCAAACTGGATGGTTTGTGTATAAAAAGTGTGTGAGGAATATTACACATTCGTGATTTTCAGTGGTATAGGTTGGCAGCTAAGATGGTTTAATGTCAGAGAAGTAAAGCCCTGACAGCCGAGGATTACAGCATGTTTGATATCTCACCTCAGTATTGGAGATGTACGTCACTTTTGTGTTTGCCAATTACAAAAGTGACATCCTCAGTTATCATGCAGCAAGTATTGGTTTCTGAATTACTCTGCATAACTTTTTCTCCCCAAGAAGTGCATTTTTGGAGGCAAAATAATGTCTTAAAATATGATTTTTAGTGGTGAAACTAAAAACACCTTGAAAAAATCTTTCTAAGATCAGCACAAGTCTAAGAACTAAGAAAAGTGAACAACTTAGTCAAGGACAACATTTTATGTCATTTATGGTAAATGTCCTGTGCCTTGATACGGACGGATGGAATTATGTGAATGCTCTTGGGGCCAATAATACAGCAGACGCCAATGAGCCCCCTGGTTCCGTTGATGTCAGAGAATGGTCATTGTAAGGTTGGTGTCCTGTCTTGAGATAAGGTTTAGTGTGACCCTTGGGATACAACCATGACCAGCTTTCTGTGACCCATGGGGGTATGCTTAATAACTTTTGCAGCTTGGGCTAACCCTAACGAGTAGCATCACATGTCTTGGATGTCACCAGGTGTGACCCAGCAAACCACACTCACCATCCCAAGATTGTCTTTTGTCAGGCTTGATCTGTCAGTGTCCTGATGGAAGATAAATGTAATATCCGCCTTTCCCAGGTGGGTCTTAATTGAAGTGCTAGTTCTCCACTAGAGAGTAGCAGCTAAATCATCTCCTGAACAGAGTGTATATCCTGTGGCACAGCAGGCCTGTAGCTTCATAACCAGTGGTCATAATTAACAAGATGGAAGCTACCTTATTGTGTTCATGATGATGTGGGAACCATTGTGCTTGTACCAGGGCGTCAAAGCCTGCGATTATGGGATGCTGTAGCTGTCTGAATATAATAACATCATTATTACTGGTCATCAGTTTAATTTGTACTGAAAATTAACCTGAAAGACATCAGATATTCTGGCACTTCAAAGGATAGCTTTATCCGAAAAAATAACCAAGAGAAAGTGTCCCTGGAACCGCTTGGGCATGATGAATGTACACCACAATATTGTATGTCACAACTTTACCAAACTGTCGGCAATGCAGGTTTTCTACCATATTTTAGTAACTTTATTGAATCATCTGCAGGAATGAAGAGGTAGTCAGTGAAATGAGCCATTGGTGTTCGAGGAAATTAAGACACTGTGAAGACACGAGCGATCAAAGCCGTTCACATTAGTACTTACGAGCCTCGACCTTGGAGACCAGAAGATGTTGCTGCCACGTAATTAGACATGCTGACTTCATCTTGACAGCTTAAAGAGTATTTCAGCTTTATCCTGATCTCTGAGAAAACTACCAGTTCCTCCACACCCTGGAGTTTTAAACAGAGCAAATTTAGATACGGATGAAGGTATTCTATTTAGTGTCATTCAGGTAAATCCATTCAAAATGGCATGTTGACTCCTATGCCAGCAGTGATCATACCACAATGCCTTCATTGTCAGTATAGAATTGACCCAACAGGAAATTAAAGAATACATTATATAAGACTACAGCACAGAGTGAAACCAGAACAGCAACAGTTGGCAGATGGTCACATATTATCGGTGAAATCCGGCCTCTTGTCAATTTACCTTCAGTTTGGGTTTTATTCTAACTGTTCGTGTAAGTGGTAAAGAAGTAACAATTTATATTCCCTCCCCTCCCCCAGCATCATGGTTTAAGCATGTACAACAAACATTCAGGACATCTCAGTGAGATAACTGTCTTTTGCATGAGACATTTGGGAAATCTATGACATGTCTGTCCTCTAAGATCGGTCTTTTTGAGCAGAATAAATTGGACATATGTGCAACATGCCTGGGACAGTGGTATGTTTTCGACATGGGTCCCCTGGGCATTGAAAATAATCTTGTTGTCAAAGGTTTTCCCTTATAGTGATACAAAAGAATGACCTTATCAGTGAGGGATGTTTCAAGAGGATGATGGAAACTGGAACGTGACATTCATGCTAATTAATTTGCATAATGAACCTGCTGACTCTGGAATCCTGCAGGCGCATCATTCAAAGGAATGGATCCAGCCATCAGTTACATACATCATTCCAAGGAATGGATCCAGCCATCAGTTACATACATCATTCCAAGGAATAGAGCCATCAACATAACCCAACTGGAATCCTGTCTGCACAAAGAAAGCTGCTTTCACAGATACAGGATAAACTTGATTTTATTTAAAAGCAGAATAAGTGAAGATGTGAGTATATAGTTAGAGGACATCCGACCCGAAATCAGTCCATTGGTATGCCTGGAGATAATGTCTTTATTGATCTTGAATAAACCGCCGCATCTTCTGCAGACCTCATCCTGCCCTTTCATTTGTCCAATTTCCTTAGACCAGTGCCAGGTTTAACCAATATGGAACTGAGTGGGCGAAGTGCTGAGGAAACTCTCAACTTGCATATAATAAGACATTGTCGTTCAATATCTATCTGTGAATCAGGTGTGATACATCCCACTTATCTAAAGAGGGGTCTTTGTTATGTGTCACTTCAGATGTTTCACGCAGCACAAATTCATGATATTGATTCACTCTGTTGTGTTCTATTTCCTGAAGTGTTGTCTATTTGAACTGCAAATTATGCAGAAGAAGAATTTAATGCTCAGTCATTTAACTAAATTACCAACTGTGTTGTGTTGGTAAATGGTGTTGATGTACCTCTTAAGGACTGTCCTGGCGGGCTTTCACATAGGCTCTCAGTATTAGTATTAGGCATGCCTAAACACTCAGCGGTCATGCAGGTGCCATAAAACTGACCAATTAAGGATATCAGGAGGCATCAAGTGTCGTTATCAGTTTGTTATTTCTGATTTGGGGTCAGATGCTAGTGCTGAGAAGGGGGCGGTGAGTGACCTTACTAGATTTGGAGTACTTGTCCTTAATACTTCTGGTGTCTCTTGTTAAACTTTGTACTCAGATTTATCTTCATGATGGTGACCAGCATGTATGTGTATGTGGTATTTTTATGGTTCAGATTTCCAGTGCATTGAAATGACCCAACATTCACATAGAGTCATGAGACTTGGGTTTAATAGGGTAAGAAACTAGGCTTATAAGGCGTGATAAGTGCGTGATTTTACTTAAAGATATACATGTACATATCTCTGTCTAAATAAATAAATTGTATTGTAACCTGGTATATATTTTTTCCTAGTATATTGTTTTTTACTTAGTTCTTAATTGAAATTATAAACAACTGCTCGTCATGTAATTTATTGATTTCATGCTCAATTTCAACTTACCTTTTTGGCTTTAGTCAGGAGGTTTGTCATGGCCCTGGTGAGGTACAGCGGCTGCCTGCATTCTCCATGTATATATCTCTTGTTACATCAACAATGCTTAGCAGAGAACATAAATAAGCAATTGAAACAATAAAGCTTAATTATAGCGTGCTGCACATAATTGTATTACTTACAATAAATAAATGGAAGCGAATACTAACCCACTGAAGTTAAATTTATTTAGACATATTACACTGTATAGCATATATAAAATAAGAGCAATTACAAAAAAGTATACATAAATATCAAAATTTTTGTTTAAAAACAAATAGATAATTTAATGTTATATTCACCTGATTTGAAAAAGTTAGCAACCAGAGAACACACAGATATAAATGTAATTCTGAATCATTGAACTGAGAACTGTATTTCCCCCCAAAAATGCATCCCAAAATGTGCATTTTAAAGACATATTATGGTCATAAAATATTACCTTTGGCACTGAAACAGCCATTTTTCCACAAGATTATCATTCCACCTTCCAACCAAATCCTCCCAAAAACTTTTCTAAGCTCAATATAACTTTCAGAATTGGGCAAACTTAGTCATGAACAAAATTTTAGGTAGAGTACAATATTCATTCAGTTGCAATCTGTTGTCCTACAGTCGCAATAAAGGTGCCAAACATATTAATGGTGATGTTATCTGTAGTCATTTCAACACACTTGAACCTCTTAATCCATATATGTGTATGTATATATGTGTGTATATATATAGAGAGAGAGGAGTATTGATTTGTGGCTAAAGCTTTTACAGTCTGTATCTGTGTCAAGCCTTTTCTTGTTATGATCCCATTGATTGCCAACAGTACAACCAATCCACATTCACAACAAACGACTTGACGGCTTTCTCTGCTATTTGCTGGTACTCCATGTTAAGTTGTCTATATGCCTCCGCAGCTGCTGATGTATAGTCATCACCATGACGGACTCTCCTGTAGTGCAGTTGTGTGCAAAGACAATGGAAATTGTCTCAACAGGAGATGCAATGTCTGGCAACCATTTTGCCAATCTCGGCCATCATGTTTCCATGGAGATGGACTCATTGGAGCTCAAGGTAAAATTGACTGACACTGACTTGTTGCATAATGCCAGCCTGTTGAGCTTGAAGAGCCTTAGCTGCAGTCACCCAATAGATGTTTGATGGTTTTGTGTGATTTGTGCTTGACTATTTTCTGCACAGTTTGCCCTGGCGTGTATCAGAGCCAGGTGAAAAAGTTCTTCTCCTGATGCATGGTGAAGTCACTGTATCCGTTGCCTGATATTCAGATGTCCAACCGAGCAACAGGAAATGCCCTGTATCTTTGAGCTGTGTAAGCTCAACACTCGGTAGGTTTATGTCACAGTTCAAGTAGATCTGATGAGGTTTGGCATATGGCTGACTGTTTGTATGCAGTTTCACAGCTGTTAGCAGCGTGCCAAACCAGCAGCAATAGCTGAGCCATGATGAGCGACGAGGGATTCAAGCACTACATACCCTCTGATACAGCCGTCAGCTTTTGTCCAACACAGACAGGGATTTTTAAACAAACTTGGGTGCCAAGGATGTGGTTGTTGATCACACATGGGAGATCTGTTGAGGAAGTGTATAGTATGCAAGCTTACAAGATGTATACAGGTATTTGGTAAGGAGACATTTTGATTTCAACCCAAAGCTGCTCTGCTGGTATCCTCCCAGCAGTTTTCAAGACTAGCTAAATAGGTGTAGTAGATGTTGCCTATCTCTGTAAGAATTCGCTGAGGCTGCAGGTGGCAACATGGAAGAGAGCTGTTCTAACAGTGACATCAAGGTTTGAATTGCTGCTTACATGGTTCAGTGCATGGTTTTTCTGATATGACATGGGCTTAATTTGGTAAGCACACATTTTGATTTCAACCCATAGCTCGCTTGCTGGTCTCCTGCCAGGAGTGGTCTGTATTAGCTATATGGGGACTAGTTGATGACACCTTTTTCAAGGTTGCAAGAATCAGCTGAGGCTGCTGGTTTGAAGTGTTGCTTCATAGTGCATGGCATTTCTCATATGACATGTGCTTAAAGTGTTTGGGACTACCGTTACTCACCTACATCTAAGTTGCTTATTGATCTGGATCCAGTTTTCATAGGTTTTCTGCGTGTGGAAGCGTGTCCTCTCAATAAACCCAGAAGTTTGTTATCCATAACCATTGTGTTGTTCACTTAGTCTGAAAAAATCAATGTTCGGAGTGATAAATGGTTATGGTGGATGGAGTATCAACATGTTCAAGATGTTTTCCAAGTTCCATGTGCTGTTTATACATGTATTTATTCTGTTAGCTTATTAACAAACATGGAAGTGGAACATGCATTGCCCAATGATAATGTGTGTAACTCCTGACAACACAAGGTGCAGGTGCAAAACTGATTTTGGTCAGGCACTTCTGTGGACTGCAAAGCCTTGTGATTGTAATCCTTTCTTGTGATTTATTGCTTTTCTCACATCATGGCTATATATACAGAACCACTTCACCTATGGAAAATGGATCCCAATACCAAAGGCTTTGGAGAGCTGCTCTGCTTTTTTGTGATGCATGGCTTTTTCATATTGTTAATACAATATCCATGAATTTGCTGTAATTACAGTTTGAAACGTGAAGCACTGATGAACCTGCACATCTCTCTGACCACGAAGCTTGCTGAAAATGGAACCCAGTGGGTGTATCGTGAGGTTCCAAAGTTTTGTTTCACTGCTTGCATGGGTCGTTTTTTATTTTCAGTTCAACAAGAAGGGTTCCAAGTTGGGAGATGCTGGGAAGAAGTCCAAGTCCCAGATGTGGAACAGTGTAGTGACTGTGGTTTTGGTTGAAGGAAAGAACTTGCTGCCTATGGATGACAATGGTCTCAGTGATCCCTATGTCAAGTTCCGGCTCGGAAACGAGAAATACAAAAGCAAGGTATTGCTCTCTCTTTTGGGGGAAATTTGCAGTTTTACTGATTAGAACAATATTGTGGGCCACTTAAGTTAAATTAGATTCAGTTAATTCAACTAATGTTAGGGCTTGTGATCCACTTAAGACACTTTCATTTTTTGTGGTGGATTCAAGAAAAACTTAATTTCACTTTGTGAAATATGCTTTTTATCAGCACGTTCTATTTTAACAATGCAAATTTGCATGAAATTTAGCAATTAAGATATTTGGTGAATGAACCTTAATCCAGTTTCTGGCTTTCCAAAAATGTAGTTGATAAAATAGCATACACATATACAGTTGAATGGAGCAAAAAGAACTAATGCAACATAGGAATGTGGTTTTTGAATCATATCAGTTTAAGCTGAGAACACATAACAAAATATTGTCATAAAATATAAGTATATCTTATTTCCTAATTCATATTGTTTCACTGATTAACTACTGTTACAATTCCTCCTACAATATTCCTACATTCCAGACCAGGTGCCGATTCCACATGCAAATTTAACATGTACCCTGAAAGACTTAAAATTTCATACATGACCGAGTTGCTTATTTTTCCTGATTCTGAGAGTTCTGTTGATTGTATACAGCTGTTTTGAGGTTTGTTTGGTTGGTAGGATGCTATCCTATTGGAAGAAGTGTGAGTTTCATCACCAGCAATGATATTTTATGATATTTATTGGGCTTTAGAGGTTGGCGTTTTTGCACGAAATTTTAGGTCATTTACAGCATGCCGAAATTTGAAATGTGCTTTTTGAATTGTTCCATTTAAAGTTAGGAACACTTAACTAAGCCTTATCTGAAGACTTTACATGTATATATATTTAACTTTTGGGACATAAATTGTGTACTATGTTTCAAATCAAAATTCTTTTCATAGAAATCGGTTGGAGATGCTTGAAGCCCGGGTAAGGAGGCTATTGAGTAACCACCTTAAACCATAACAGTGACAAAAATGAAGCAAATGTGGGGTGATATTCAGGAGTATCAGAGTTGACTTGGACATTCGTTTCAGCACAAGAGTAAGACGTTGAATCCCCGATGGCTGGAACAGTTTGACCTGCGTCTGTTTGACGGCCAGACCAGCCATCTGGAGATCTCTGTGTGGGATCATGATGTGACGGGCAAGGATGACCCCATGGGAAGGTAAGATAGATACACCTGACATAGGCGTAGCTTATAGACCCTCATTCTTCAACTTTTTCATATGTTTGCAAGGCATTGATTCCAGCATATTCTTAAGGCATTTTTCTGTGTTAACGGAGAAACTTATACTTTTTGTGCAGCCCTGAAATTGACCAATCCAACCAATGTGGTTTGGTCTCCAGATTCAAATTAATAGTGTGCATAAATTGCCCTTCGATGTGCGAAAAGGTTGAGGAATTAGGGTAGGTGGCTCAGTAAAGGTATCAAGCTTTAAAAGTCTGCAAGATCCAAGTGCTAATTACCCAATTTCATAAACATGCATCTTTGCTTTGGTTATTACTACACGTATTTGAGCCCATTTTCAAATTAATACCAAGACAAGGAACTTACTTAAGCACCAAAGTACATGTAGTTACTCTGCATGGATTTGATGTAAACCGTCATTAGAATAATCAAGCTTTATTTTAATAGATGCTGATGGATGCTTTTCATCAAGTTAAGTTGACCGTTTTTTTTTTATGTGTTCACCAAAATAAATTTGTTCTGGTCTTTTATTTATTTACTTATTTATTTGATTGGTGTTTTATGCCGTACTCAAGAATATTTCACTTATACGACGGCGGCCAGCATTATGGTGGGAGGAAACCGGGCAGAGCCCGGTGGAACCCACGACCATCCGCAGGTTGCTGGCAGACCTTCCCACTTATGACAGGAGAGGAAGCCAGCATGAGCTGGTCTAGAACTCACAGCGACTGCATTGATGGGAGGCTTCGAGTCATTGTTCTGCGATAGCGTGCTAACGGACTAAGCCACAGTGGCCCCTGTTCTGGACTTTTAATTTCAGTGTATTAAAAGGACCCTATTGTTCGGTCTATCAGGTGGCTGGGTTGAATTCAGGGATTGCTTTGTCAGCAGTAGGTTTGTCATCGCGCAATATCTACCGTATTGCTGTGCCCAGCCTAAAGTGCTACTCCCATCCTAGTAGATATATCTGCATAAATATATCAAAATGATATGAAGGCAATCCTATGGACCAGAGCTGGCAGGATGGTTCAGAAACATTCATGATGAAAAACACTATTTAATGTTTATAACTGTAGATCTCCTCGAAAGCAAACCTCCGGCAGTTTCCATGAAATTTTCCTGGTGTGACGTGATAATGTTCCCGTTATGACATTGAAACATGCATATGCATCATTGAGTAAGGCAGTCGTGCTGACATCAGTAGCGTTTGAGTGTGTGATTTGTGCTATATGTCAGGGATGGGAGACGTCATGCGTTCGGGTGTGACGTCACATCGAGCATAAATTGAAAGGGCAGAAAATTTTATTCCCATATTATCCTCCAAAATGTATAATAACAGTTAAACTATAGTATTTTTAAAAGTTAGGAAAGCAGTTCATCAGTCTGACAGAAATGTTTTGACACTGCTGTGGCTCTTTAACCAAATTTGATTTTAATCAGAATTGCACTGGCCTTAAGAACTGATCAGCCATTTTGTTGTGGGTGGTTAATATCATGGTAGTATCCTGGTATCTTAACTGTACCACAAGTTTAATGATGTATGAGCGTGTTCTAGTATTATGTGCAACATAGGTAAGCTATGTTAACCTGATATGTCATTTAGAAAGTGGTGGACATGTGGGGCCTCAGTGGACGAGGGGTTTAGCGTGCTAGTGCAATGTCATGACCCAGATGCCTCTCACCAATGCGATCGCAGGGTAAGTTCAAGCCCAGCTCATGCTGGCTTCCTCTCCTGGCGTAAGTGGGAAGGTCGACTGGCAACCTGCGGATGGTTGTGGGTTTCCTCCAGGCTCTGTCCAGTTTCCTTCCAACAGTTAGCTGCTGTGGTATAAGTGAAATTTTCTTTAGTGCGGCATAAGACTTAAAAGAAATAAATAAATAAATAGACTTGTAACATGGATTTCTAGTGCTGAAATATGATCTGTGAACCCTCCATACGCCTCTGAAGTCTAAAATGATATGTGGCATATTTCAGTTCTTATATCAGCCAAGCTGTTAAGGATTGATTACAGTTCTTATATCAGCCAAGCTGTTAAGGATTGATTTCAGTTCTTATATCAGCCAAGCTGTTAAGGATTGATTTCAGTTCTTATATCAGCCAAGCTGTTAAGGATTGATTTCAGTTCTTATATCAGCCAAGCTGTGAAGGATTGATTTCAGTTCTTATATCAGCCAAGCTGTTAAGGGTTGGTTTCAGTTCTTATATCAGCCAAGCTGTTAAGAGTTGATTTCTTACCATTTCGTACCAGTTTGTTCCTATGAGTCCTCGTTAACTTTTAGCCTGCTGCTGCTTAGTTCCTCACATCTTAGAAACAGGCCTCTGTCTTAAACATCTCTGGGGATTAATCCCCCTCTGTATTCATGAATACCTCAGCATAACACATCACTGTATTGATTTTATGCTCCTGTCTCTATACTGTCAGCAGAGTTAGAACTTACGGTCGTAGAGTTGAGTAGATTTCTCCTGAAAATGAGAAATCTGACACACATAGCCCTTAACCTTACAAGGCGTACTGGAGGTATACTTGGGGCGTGTCTGAGATGTACTATTGAGGTGTGGCACATCTGGTTTTGATGTGTATTTAAGTTGTACTTGTGGTATATTTGAGGTATACTAGGGGTGTATCTGAGGTACTGCCAATTATGTAAATTAGCACCAAGTACACCTGAGTTGAGGTGTACCCTGCAAAGACCAAGTAGACCTGAGGTGTACTTGTATGCAAGTTTATATGGGTCATAATGTAACTTACACTTTTACTTTTATTGTAATAGAAAAGATGCCCAGAACACTTTGATGTTTGATGTATAAATTATAGATCATGTTGGAAGTTTCTAGGAGTTATGCTTTGCATGTGGTATTTGTAAATCTCAGTTGGATAAACAACAACTATGATACACATGCACATGACACTTTCTAGCAGGTTGATCAAAATTGAGTGCTACCCGTTTTTTTGTAGCACGGAGCTCATACCCATGCGCCTAAACATGTCACAGATTTTGCCCCGGGAAATCTTTGTGGACAAATAACTGGGTTATTGTCCCCCAGGAATATGCAAACCGCTGTTTGAGGGCAGCCATCTTGGAGTATAGGGCTAAATATATTTGTGCCCTGTGATTGGTCATTATTTGAGGACCAAAAAGCAAGTCAGTACAGTATGATTAACAGGTTCATATTTATTCAGTAAACAATTATTCTGAACATGAATATTGCAAAATTAACTTTTCTCAAAATTTCTTTGGTCACCATTTCGGTTGAAGCAAATTGTTTAAGGCCCATATCTTATTTTCAAACTTTAAAAGTGCCTGCAGTGTATCTGAGGTACATCTTCACAGAATTTAAAAATTAGCTAAGTTTCTGAGGTACATCCTCTAAGTGTTGATTTTTTTTTCAGAGTTGTTGAGGTGTATCTAAGGTACATCATCTTAAATTCAAAGTTTCTAAGGTACATCATCTCATGTTTATGCTTTTATAAGTTAGTGAGATGTATGTGAGGTATTTGCATATTGTTGTTAACACAACTGTGGTGTATGTGAGGTACAGTACAACTTAGATATTATGGGTGAGGTCTGCACCTCATCTATGCCTCACACTAAGGTGCGCTTGAGGGATACCCCCCAAATACACCACATTACCTATCATTGAGGCGCACACCTCATGTCTGTAAGGAAAATAACGGTTTATGGCTTTAACGAATTCAGAGATGTAACACTATGTGGACTTTACATGTCATAATGTGATTTACATGAGGAAAACAAATCTACCATGTTAGAGGACAACACAAAGGTGTCAGTAGTAATCCCTGAAACACGCCAGTGTTACTCTCCTTTCAGCACTGTGAACTATGTAATTAATTAGCTGTTGTCATGAGACTACTTTAATCACCCTTAGATATGCACTAGATTTACTACTTTTGCACCAAGACCACTGTGGTTAAAGCAAAACAAACAGAACCATTTAAGACTCCATTGCAGCTTGTCCTTGTTGTCAGTAACAAATATTTTGTTCCATGCCTCTTTGATATCAACATAAAAGATATTTTTAATGGCTCAGGTACTTTTGGCTGCAGTGTCTTTACCCCTCAACCAGTATTGGAGTATTGTCATAGTGTGTGGCATTCGACTGTCCTCTGCCCATATCAATCTCCAGAACAGTTTATCCCAAGTTCACCAAGCTTACCCCACTAACACATTCGCATGAGGAAGAACCCTATTGATTTTCAGTGACCTTGATCTTTTTCTTCAAGGTCATTGCGATCATTTAAGTTAAATTTAATAGAAGACATTCCCCACAGTTAATGCTCTATCTCTTAAACAGTTTGTTCACAAACTTACACCACATCAACACTCCAGCATGATTAAGAACCCTATTGACTTTTGGTGACCTTGACCCTTTCAAGGTCATTACAATCATTTGAAGTTAAATTTTATGAATGGCTGGTATTATACATAATATCTCTTGGAATTTGTATCTATTCATTACATTGTACATGTGCTTACAGACGAGTTTAAAGTGCACTGCCTGGGATGCAATGTGGCATCTTGCGGGGAACTGTGTCTTTATTGTACACTGCCAAGAGGTGCCTGAGGTGCACAATGGCATCCTCTTGGTTACTGTGTCTGTATTATACACAACCAAGAGGCACCTGAGGTGTACAGTGGCATCTTCGAGAGTTTTGCCTGAGGTTGTATACATCTAAGATGCTCGTGAAAGATGCTCAGAACTTAACTGTATACAAATCTCTTTCTAGAGCTACGATAGACCTGCAGAATCTAGAGAAGGAGAAGACGCACACCTTGGAGGTGGAGCTGGAAGACGGGGCGGGGATCGTGAAGATACTGGTGACGATCAGTGGAACCACGGACTGTGAGACAGCCTCCGACCTGGCCAACTACACCCCTAACCCCAAGGAGAGATTAGAAGTTGTCAGGAAATATGTAAGTGGTTTTGTGTTAAATAACCTGAGACATGCGACTATGCCCCTAAAATGAACACCCTGCCGTTTGTCTGTGTGGCACAATGTTAACAGATAGTCAGTAGAAATTGCCACCCTGCCCCTCTTGGGGGAAATGTAACTTAGCACCCTGCCCATTCTGATTTCTAGCTTGGGGTCTGACAGTGTAGAATTATTTTAAAATCTGATGCTTATGTACAACCGTACATAAGAAATGGGTGGACAGAGCTTCAGCACTTGTAGTGTACATAGACCTAAATATGGTGTACTCTTCTATACTGCAGTTTGCCTAGGTAAAAGTAGCTGGCCTCTATCTCTGTTCTCATTAATATATATGTGTACATGTGTATAACTATGGGCTTCAGCTTGAAATAAAGTTATGGTTATTATTCTGTTCCTAATAAACTTTATACAACGAACTCACATATAGCTGATTTTCCCCAACCAACAGTGTTGTAATGATGGCGGGGTGTACCAGATGATGGCCCTGAGATGGCTTTGAGAGACATTCTCCCAGAGGCACTGGAAATTAATTGAATCTATCTCACCTGAAAAAGTTTTATATGTGTAGAGCAAATGTAAAACAAAAGTTGTCACATTTTTAAGTGTCTAAAGCAAAACATTTTTTGGCCTTCACAGGGACTGGCCAATTCCTTGAAGAAGATAAAAGATGTGGGCTGGCTCCAGGTGAAAGGTGAGTCAAGTTAGAGCCCTTACATTAGTCACATCGTCCTTTATTGTGCATCAGGGAATATATATTTCACCCTTCACCCCAGCTGAGCCTTCGCATCATCCCGACAACCCGCGCCCTCATCTCAAGTGTCTGTTCTCCTCATGTATTGTTGAGTTTTATGACTAGGAAAGATTCAAATCCTTGGTTAACATAGTTACAATGTAAATTTGTTATGACGCACTAGTCCATTGACAGGTTCTGGGCCGCATTATAGGCTACGTCACACTGTAACGAAATGACATGGGGACCAATATATGGTTGTGTTCAAAGTCAGGACTAGTGATTTTAGAGCTACTTTTTAGCTGTTGTCACATTTAAGCCTTCACCACATATTTTGGGGGGACAGGATTTGGGTCGCGTTATATCCGATTTCATCCTATATAGCGGCTTATAGTGAAGCCACACTTTATTTATAAATGTAAGTGACTTTACAGTTTTAATCGTTTATCTTAGAGAAAATGAGCAGATTCAAAATAAGCCTAAGAGCTGGAATTATTGTACATATACTGGTGGGCTTGGAAGCTGTTGATTGCAATTTCACACATAACATTTAATCGTTGATTGATTACCGATAATAATTTGGCAAATTTCTGTATCATAATTGCTCGGCTTGTTTTTGCAATCACATTTTTTACATTTCGTTTACCCTATTTTATAAACTTTTTGCGATAATAAGTTTTTTCTTTTGTTTCAATAATATTTCAGCTCTTTACTCTTATTCAAGCCTTTATCACCCAATTTTTAGATTTTTGTGTTAGCCTGAATTTCAAAATTATTTTTTTACGATGGAGGCTGTTTTATAACAACATGTATTGCCTGTTATGTTTGCAGTTTTTAAGGCATGTGGTCTGGCTTCAGCAGATATTGGGGGAAAGAGTGACCCCTTCTGTGTGGTAGAATTAGTGAACGCACGACTCCAGACTCAAACAGAGTATAAGACCCTCAACCCAGAGTGGGCCAAAATCTTCACATTGTAAGTCTTACTCCAAACTCAAACTGTATTTGACAAACCCTCAAATCAGAGTGGGCCAAAACCTTCACATTGTAATTCTGGTCATCCTTTCTTATGGTAAGGTTAGTTTAGTTGGTGATAGAAAGATCTGTTGCCCTCTAGCACAGTGCAGTTCTGCCAATGATCAGTGAGTTAGCATGTCTGAATCCACCTGTCGGCTCATTGGCAGCTAAACACCAGGATGTACGACAGGTACAATATGCTTATTGGCAGCTAAACACCAGGACGTACGACAGGTACAATATGCTTATTGGCAGCTAAACACCAGGACGTATGACAGGTACAATATGCTTATTGGCAGCTAAACATCAGGAGGTGTGACAAGTACAATATGCTTATTGACAGCTAAACATCAGGAGGTGTGACAAGTACAATATGCTTATTGGCGGCAAAACATCAGGAGGTGTGACAAGTACAATATGTTTATTGGCGGCAAAACATCAGGAGGTGTGACAAGTACAATATGCTTATTGGCAGCTAAACATCAGGAGGTGTGACAAGTACAGTATGTTTATTGGCGGCAAAACATCAGGAGGTGTAACAGGTACAATATGCTTATTGGCAGCTAAACATCAGAAGGTGTGACAAGTACAATATGTTTATTGGCAGCAAAACATCAAGAGGTGTGACAAGTACAATATGCTTATTGGCAGCTAAACATCAGGATGTGTGACAAGTACAATATGTTTATTGGCAGCAAAAGACCAGGAGGTGTGACAAGCACAATATGTTTATCTGTAGTTGTGGACATTTGGTGGAATCTGGACCCTTGTTGTTAAGGCCATGCTGACAATAAGTGGTCAGTGGCAGTAAGTGGGCATTTTGGGCAGTCTTGTGTTTCATGATGACCGCTTATCTTAATCCACCAATATGGTGTGCATATCTGTACGTCACACGTGGGAAAGTTTGTCAGTGACTTGCCACAGGTCAGTGGTTTACCCAAAATACTCCAGTTTCTCCACCTGCAAAACTGACTCCCATTGCATTATTAACAACTTCTTGAGTAAGATGTTATAAAACAAACAAATAAAGATATCATGAAGGATTGACTGCTGTGTCAAATACTTAATTTAACACAGCAGTCTTTAACACTTAGCCTGGATTCAATTGAAATATTCTACAAACTTTTAAGATAGGTTTCAAAGAATATGTCAGATTTACTTATTCTTAATCTCCATTAGCTGACATAAACATTCTGAAATACTGTATAGATAAACGATGATGTTATATGATAATGCTCTGAGTCCTTTGGTAAAGTTATCAGGATGTTTATTACAAAGAATCTTGGCTACAACAGGTCTTGATGTCTGACTGATTTCAGTAATGTGAAGGACATTCATTCTGTGCTAGAAGTGACCGTCTACGATGAGGACCGAGACAAGAAATGTGAATTCCTGGGGAAAATTGCCATTCCATTGCTCAAAGTAAGTTTTTACCCTTCGGACATGTAAAGCAGGGGACAAAATGCTGCATTTCTGTTTGCCAGAACATTTTCAGACCTGATTCATGTGCAGTGTATTAGTATAAAATTTGGTGATCATATTTTTCTGCAGTAGAAGGAAAGTTATTGGAAATGAATGTGTCATCTTTTGAGCTACTTTCTAGTGGTAAGAATTCATATTTGGCTTACTGGCATTGTGTCTTCAAAACTATTGATCCAAATTCAGCAGAACTCCTTACATAAATTCGATGGTGAGTCCTCCAAGACATATTTGTGTGTCTCAGATGACCTTTGACCTTCTTTCATACTTTGTCCCAGTTGGCTGGTGAACATTCTGAACTTCACATTGGGCAATCATCTATCCAGTCTTTGTATTTGGGGGACCATTTCATGGTGATTTGGTTTTTGCAGCTTTACGTCTTTATTTCCCTCAATTAAATAATCAAATGTTTGTCATACTACCTACCATTTTGTTTGTTTATGGCACAGCTTGATTTATTTTGATTGGTGTTCAAGTCAGAGTAGAAAATTTATTTTGCTCATATGAACGGCCGTTAGGGTTGACAGTAGAGGAAACTTCACAGAATGCAGGGGAAACCACACACCTGTCACCCGGCAATTCTCCTGACTTAAAGCCAAGGAAGACCCTGCGAGTGAGTGAGTGCTTGGGGTTTAATGTCATACTTAACAATGTTTAAGTCATATGACAAGGAGGAGTCCTTCTGGTGTGTGTTTGCCAAAATGCTGCCACCATTGGAACATCTTGCCGAAGACACCAGACATGACAATCACATTATGCAATCACATGCTGATAAGGACCAGTCCTGTTTCCTTGCTCTAACCTCTTAATGGTGAGCGCCAAGCGAGGTAGCAACAAGTACCATATTTATAGCCTTTCGTATGAGGAGACGTGGACTTTAACATAGATCTCCCGACCTCAAGGCGAGATTTGAACAGGCAGCCCCCTAGGTCAGGGGATAGGGATTTCCAACATTAGCCCCAAGGAGGGCCTACAGTACTGCCCATGCCCAACAGCAAATCGGGCATGCCCATCCTGCCGACAAAGCTCGCCGAGACGGCTAACAAAACTCGTCCAGACCGCTAACAAAGCACAGCCAGACCATGGCCACTCCGCGGGAAATCGATGACCAGCCGGCCGTGGCCTACCGCGTAAGACTACACATGTCTGTGCCTTGAAAACAAATGTCGTTCGGCTGGCAGTATGCAGCTTACCAGGCCTTCATCGCCTGCATGGAATCTAGGCAGAATGATTTTTCGATCACCAGGCCAAAATCAGGAAACCGAAAATTTTTGAGAAAAAGAATGCCGAATATATGTATAGGATGACTATCAAACTTTTTTTAGTTCATTGTCCGTAACTGTGAACTTAATGAAAGCAAATAATATGCTAATTAATTCAGGGTAAAGTTTTACTGTACATGTGGCCCTGCTGCTTCCGGTTGACTCTTCACAACGTCAGTAGACCTACTCGTTTTTCTGTATCTCAGGGGTTGCAGAGACAGTAGATATGCTGCAATCGCACATGATACACTTTTCTGTGGGACTTTAGTAGCCAAAGGAAACATAGTGTAAATATCCATGGGTGAAGAAATTAAGATTCAAAGGAGATTGGTAAGTATCGCGGAAAAAACCTTCGCCATTACAAAACCCACAACAAGGCAATGTACGAGGTAAGAACACAGACTCATACAAAGTTATTCAAGATTTCATTATAAAATTTCCTGAGTTGAGTTATTTTTTTTGTTCAACATCTAAATCATGTTAAGTAACACAATTATTAATGACAGATCTTCCGGTACTAATGTATGCATGCCACTGAGAAGCATTGTGACAATTAACACTCATCAAACCTCATGTATACATGTGCAAGACATGGTGTGAAACAAATAATCATTAAACAAGCCAAACACTTTGCCATGGCTAAGGTGCGCAAGCAAACATGAACCGTTGAAGCCACTAATCGGTTTTATTGCACTAAATCATAAAATACCTCTGTTAGACTAT
Organism: Acanthopleura granulata; assembly: GCA_016165875.1. Taxonomy (NCBI): domain Eukaryota; kingdom Metazoa; phylum Mollusca; class Polyplacophora; order Chitonida; family Chitonidae; genus Acanthopleura; species Acanthopleura granulata. Next base: position 7,321,485 of record JABBOT010000008.1, read on the forward strand.
CCACTGAAATACAAAGGAAAATCTGTCCACCAAACAGCAGGAAGTCGGATTATTATCGAGGTTGTCGAGAGTCCAGCCATTGACTACACAAGCACTAACAGAAAGGCGCTGGTAGCCGTTTGTTTTAATTCTGGGTGTCCAACAGAGTTAAATTGCCTAAATTCCCTTAAAACAGCCGGGGACAATAAAGTTATAGTATAATTGTGTTTATCCATGATTTTAGCCCAGAAAATACGAATGTGCAACATCTAGGGGAGCGCAGTATCGGAGGACACCCTAATTACACGTGCCGATTGGTTCAATCTTCACATGTCCACTGATGTGATTCGCTGATTGGTTGAAAAGATTCAAGTGTGTATGATTGTAGTATTCATAACCTAGTAGCAGACAATACTTTAGATTACTCCTCTGGAATCAGTTTTCCTCACTTAGACGGTTATTTATTTCTGCTGGACAAGTGACGTGGAATTTTTGTGAGTGAGACTGGATGGATCTTGGCATTTCTTGCATGTGTCCAACCGAAATTCGTTCACATCATGGGTAATATCAGTACTAACGCAGTTGTTCACAGAACTATTTAACAGATTACGGACATATGGCATTGTTCGGGGATGCACATGTACATTGTTACGACGGTGATGCGTCATGGCTATGTCTCGGTGATTAGGCCTGTTGGGAAGTGATCAGAGCAGTGACAGACAGCAGACGTTGCATAGCCTGGGAGAGTACAGCGTACTGACAAAGCGCGGCCCGATCGCATGAAATAACACGCCCGATTTGCAATTGGGCGTGGGCAGTATTGTAGTTCACCTGATACAGCAGATACATTGATATTACATTACATATTAATGTTCACGATGACTGTAATGCTTACCTTCCAGATTAAGAATGGGGAGAGACGATGGTATGCTCTCAAAGATAAGAAGTTACACCGCAAGGTCAAGGGGGCCATTCAGCTGGAGATGGACTTTGTATATAACCATGTATGTTGGGGGAAACGGGAGAAAGGGGATGGAAGGGGGTAGGGGTGGGGGGGCTTCTCGAGATTTAAGTGAAGTTACACAAACAATTGTAGAAGAATGTGGAAGAACGGGATAAACGATGAACAGGTGTGCATGACATGTATACGAAGAGACCTTCAACAAGCTTCCTTTAATGGAATTTAACTGCATGCCACTTGCTGAAAACTGTATGGGTAAAGGGAAGTCAATAATATTTCAGCTGGTAGAGATGTTAATTGGATATATCTGCACAAAATATTCGCAATTAGAGGGCATAACTTCTGTCTTTTGTAAAATATTGATGGATTAGTGTTAATTTTCTGTTCTACTCCAGTAGAAAAATAAGAGGCTGAACATTTGTGTACACTTTAACGTGATAGATTGAATATGGTCTGCATAAATGGTTGGAAACTAATCTGTGTGAGATATTCAGTGCCCTGGATTCAGTACATGACTGACAAATGAGTTTGGTTGTTTTGTTATCTGTAGTTGAAAGCAGCCATCAGAACAGTGAATCCAAGAGAGGAAAAATTTATGCAACCTGAACCAAAGTTTAAAATCTCGGTGAGTAGACACAAATTATATTTTGTATTTTATTTGAAACAGTGTGTGCTACATGTGTTCACTGCATCTTAACTGTGCTAACTGCATTTGGAGCAAGTTTTAATTATCACCAATTTTTTTTTTTGTTATAGATCATGAAACGAAACATCGACCGAGTCTCCAAGATTGCTGAATCTTTCGTGGAAGGAGGAAAATTTCTCCAAAGTTGTTTCGACTGGGAATCTAAAGCTCGGAGCCTATCTGCCTTCATTGTAAGTTAATGTTCAGTAAAGCTCAGAGCTTACCTGCCTTCATTGTAAGTTAATGTTTCATAAAGCATGGAACCTGTGTGCCTTCAACTTCAACTTAATATTCAGTATAGCTCGGAGCATATCTGTAAGTTATTGTAAGTTAATGTTGAGTAAAGCTAAATTTTGACAAGATTCTAAGTTGTTCAGCAGATCAGTTTGTAGCTGGTTTTGATTTGCCTCTGAGATTGCACATTCTGTCCAGATCTGTTTACTTCTGCATTTGATTGTTTAGAACTGAGACACCGTACATATTTACCTGTATGTTTTTAGTATGATCATTGTTACCCTCATGTTGTTCGTGTTGACTGTGGATGGATATGTTTCTGACTTGTTTTACGACAGGTTTTCCTGATCATCGTCTCCTGTTTTGAACTGTACATGATTCCGGTGACGCTGCTCATTGTCTTTCTGCAAAAGCTCATTGTTGTGACAGTTATTGGAGCTTTCGCTGGCGAACCCTCCACTGATGTGAGTTTTTGTCGACGTAGGATTGCAAGTATTAAACACGTGTGCAATTTTAAGCTTTGCCAAAGCACAAAACTTCTTTTTGTTTTGACAAATGTCATGCCTGCTCACTTTAATTGGGGCCCCAACCCTAAGTTGTAAAACTGGTAAATACATGTATTGCGATACATACCTGCTGCCAAAGTCCCTCCTATAGTCCGAACGGCAAGAACGCCTTTAGCATTTGAGTCCTATCAGTTTTTTATGGCTCCCTTAGGTTCAGATTTGTTCTTTGGATACCCGGAAAAGACTTGTGGTGGTTTCTGGGCACTTGTGCGTTTCCTCCCCTCGTAATGGGATGCCCTTTCCCGTGCAATGGCAGTCTGATCCCGAACTGACTTGACTATTATTCTATTGCACTGCACGAGTAACGCGTTATGCGTTTGCCAAAAAAAAAAAAAATCATCGTAAATGCAGGAATGAACAATAGGCTTTTGTCTGAAAGGTTCCTCATTGTGACAGCCATCATATAAAGTAAGTAAAATATTCAAATTGATGAATAAATTGACGGGCAACAATTATCACAGCTTTTAATTATAGTGTGTTATGAGACAGAATTTTTCTTATCTCTACACTATCATGAATATGTGCTTGTACTCAGTTATACCTGAATGATCGCTGATTTGAACTGGACAGCAGTTGTGGTTTCTGGGACAGCTTTACATGGAAAAATATCTCAGTTACAAAGGGAATCACACAGTTAAAACTATTATCACATAAAAGTTGAGTGTTCTTGTAATCAAGTTTGGGTGGAATTCTAAACGTGAATTGGGACGTTGTTTTGTAGGATTATGCAGATGACGAAGATGACGATGACGATGAGGAGAAGGAAAAGGTAATAGAAAAACAGGGGTTTTTTTTACAGGCTTTGTCTTTCTTCGATGTGTAAACTTTGAGATTAACACAGCTCCTTCGTCATTTCATTTATTTGGAAATATAAAAGTCGTACAGTTGTGACAAATGATTACACCCAGCAAAGTTTATGTTGGTAAGTTGGACCTGATTGATTCGACAGAGCTCAGACATTTGTAACTAATGTGTATGAAAAATATACATGTACCATAGGTAACCATGTGGATAGCTTGGTACTACAATTTATATTTTAATTAGACTACTAGGGCCAGCCTTAGGAAGAGAGTGTAACGCTATGTCTAAGATAACTACCATGGCGAAGTATCTCTACAATACGTGTCGTCATAACAGTTACATTTGACATAACTTACACCTTCTTTGTAAGGTGGTTTGTCCAGGTCGTTGTCTGTTGGATAATGTTTACAATCAGGAATGGATTATTGTTGTGTTGTGATTCATTACAGTCCCATTTGGTGCCTACCCAAAATTCCAAAGTCCAAATTTGAAAGAACATAAATTAAGCTTTTTTTTTTTTAAAATTGTGTTGGATGCCATTCATATAGATGAAGTATCATTGAGAGTTCATTGACACCGGCATCTGTTTAGTATAGGTAGTAGTTGTCAGTATAAGGTGTATATGCATATACTAAAGAGGACTGAACTCCTGAAGCCCTGAAAACTTGATGCATTTTCCCCCTTAAATCTTAGTCTTCTTAATTGTTCTATCACTGTGATGAATTCAAATAATACTTTATGTGATAATTGACTCAAAAGACAAGATGTGGTGTACTAAAACCAGTGCTTGCATAGAAGAAAAAAAAAACCCAGGAATTTGTACAATATCAGTTATTGTTTGTTGTTGTTTTTTGTCAAACAATCCTTCAGCCAAAGAAGGTAAATTATTCACTTTCTTTGTTACCTTGGGTTATCGGGTGTCAAATTTTCAATTCCCATTGCAGTCTACGGAGGTTTTTTCTTACAAACTTTTGTTTTACCTGCTTTGTTTACCAAACAGTAAATGCATACTTCAGTTGCCATGGGTTACATACTGTTCTATTTACATTCCTTCTATCCTTCTTGATCATTCTGCTTTCATGGGAAGAAACATCACTGATCAGCTACCTCCTTTGTTCATACGGTAACCGTTACACTGAACTGGTTCTTCAGCTCATTACATTACGTTATTACATTATGTTATTACATTTCCTTCTTTAAGCATTTAAAACAGGACCTAACAATAAGCTGCTTATCTGCAGCCTTTTTCTGAGCCAGCAGCATTGCAGTTTTAAAGGCATTCAACCTTTATCGATACTTAGATATCTTAGATAGTTAGTGACCTACTATATCACCCCTGACTAAGGTGCACATTTTACCTTATTCTAAGAGATCCCATCAATCTTCAAATGATAGTTTCAGGTTTATTTGTCAAGCTAGGATGATGTCCTACTGGAAAAATCAAAGTAATATATTAGGACAATCATCGCCTTAGAATGTTTATTTGGCATGTTTTGGAGCAAGATATTAGGTAATTGGGTATTCAGTTCATTACATATATACGTGTACTTGCATGATGGATCACCTTTTGGATGTTCTCATCTACACATCAGCTCAAGTCTGCAAGTAGGTGCCTGACATTTTTGAAAACACCTCTTTGGTGAAAGTGGTATGCTCCAAGAGACCTTTTCCCAGTAATAACTAACATGACCACTTTTTTGGTGTTTTTCAAAAATGCCAGGAACCTTTTTGCAGGCATGGATCATCTGAGACCATTTTTTGCCGACTCCTGGTTTAAACACGTTGTCGCCACAATATGGCTAAAATATTGCCCAAGTGGCATTAAACCATAGTCATTCATTCATTCATTCACAATAGATCATGTTCAGTTTATGGCATGGTTCCCATGAAATTCCCTGTCCTGTAAATTTACCTGTACCTGCTCAGACCGCTGCCTCCCCCATTGACTCTGTACAGTGTTGCAACATTAATTGTAGCTGTACTCTCTTGCGTTTTCATTTTCTGAATTTAGATACTATTAAAGCACTGTTGGACAAAGCCACGGTAGGCTGGGTCAATAGTGACTGTCCTGGCAGCAGTTGTCTTGAGCCCATATGAGCAGGGTACTGTGCGTAGTTCAATCAGCATTGCATAAGTACACTGAGTGGAATGGGACTGTGCCTAGTTCAGTCAGCATTACATAAGTACACTGAGTGGAATGGGACTGTGCGTAGTTCAATCAGCATTGCATAAGTACATTGAGTGGAATGTGACTGTGCCTAGTTCAATCAGGATTGCATAAGTACACTGAGTGGAATGGGACTGTGCCTAGTTCAGTCAGCATTGCATAAGTACACTGAGTGGAATGGGACTGTGCCTAGTTCAATCAGCATTGCATAAGTACACTGAGTGGAATGGGACTGTGCCTAGTTCAGTCAGCACTACATAAGTACACTGAGTGGAATGGGACTGTGCCTAGTTCAGTCAGCACTACATAAGTACACTGAGTGGAATGGGACTGTGCCTAGTTCAGTCAGCACTACATAAGTACACTGAGTGGAATGGGACTGTGCCTAGTTCAGTCAGCACTACATAAGTACACTGAGTGGAATGGGACTGTGCCTAGTTCAGTCAGCACTACATAAGTACACTGAGTGGAATGGGACTGTGCCTAGTTCAGTCAGCATTACATAAGTACACTGAGTGGAATGGGACTGTGCCTAGTTCAGTCAGCACTACATAAGTACACTGAGTGGAATGGGACTGCGGTCTTGAATCTATAGTTAGTGGGAAATCATTTTAATGTTTTTGCATATACGTGTCCTGTCTGGTTTTCTTACCACAGTATAGTTTCTTTTCCAGTCTCCACTGAAGATTTTCTTTGATAACGGAATAACAAAAATTTATTCCCCCCCCCCCTTCATCTTTAATTTATACATCCTCACACAAATATTATTATCATGATGTCTCTTGCTTCATTAAAAAATGTTACATTTTGTTTCTTACTTATTTTGATTTCTTTGATTTTGTCAAATTTTATTTGTCAGAAACGGCAAAGTGTGCAGAAGCCTGTGGTAAAGGTGTGGAATTTGGAACAGATATTTTACTAACATGAGCTTTTTTAGAGCCTGAATACCCTTGCTTACCTGATATACCTGTTTGGTTGTGAACCAGTTTGCCCAGTATATAATGTTGATATTCTAGTCATGTGTGTTTATTTGTTTGTGTATGTTCTGTGTGTCTAATTTTTAAATCTAGCTCCCGGAACCGATTCCACCAGGAGAGTTTTGACGTGAGTCGAAACTTAAAACCTTCAAATAATACACGGTTTATGATCAAGAGTGTTCAAAATTGGATATCTTTGTCTTAACATAATGTATTCAGTGCATGGTCTAAAAGTAAGTGTCTATAATGACATTTCAAATTTTGACTTCATTCAAAACTGGCTGCATGGAATCGGCCCCTAGCAGTTACAAAAGCTGTCAGATTCAGCTAGCTCCTTGTTAGGAGTGCGCTAGCTCCTTGTTAGGAGTGCGCTAGCTCCTTGTTAGGAGTGGGCTAGCTCCTTGTTAGGAGTGCGCTAGCTCCTTGTTAGGAGTGCGCTAGCTCCTTGTTAGGAGTGGGCTAGCTCCTTGTTAGGAGTGCGCTAGCTCCTTGTTAGGAGTGCGCTTTGCTGTAGAGTCTAACAGGCTTCTCTGCCCAAACATGCAAACTGGATTCCTGAACTCCACTTCCATGCTGTATTGGCTGTGTAGCACAAGAAGTAACAGATTGTGAGAAAACTGCATTGTAATCTCTGTGTACACATACAAGTGCATGTATGTAAATAAAATGTGACACCAGCTGTCTTTTTGTGTTGTAAACAATGATGAGATCATCTCTCCAATCAGCTCAGTTACATTAGGGACTGTTTGTCAAATACTTAATGTGTTAATTGGGTCAAATAGTGGTTGCTTTGTATGTCCTAAAAATATTTTTACCAAAAACTAGAAAAATTACTTCGTTGTGGTAATCATTTTTAAAATGTCAAGTTGCCAGTGAGTGATGCCAGGGCCAGCATATAGCTTTTTCACCAGGCCCATACAACATGCAGCTCCTATAAACAGTTCCCAGGTGGTCAAGTTGATACATTGTGTTGATCATTAAGATGGAGATGAATGAGTTACAGGTCCAAGGTGTGAACATGGGTGGTGTAATATCTACGTGCATGTTGGTGGGTCAAGTCCACAGGTTTATATCTGACTGCAGAATTGGACACAGCAGGTGGATTTATCTCCACAAGTGAACATGTGTCAATTTCCTGAACATGTGCTGAACCTGTGTCAACATGCTGAACCTGCGTCAACATGCTGAACCTGCGTCAACATGCTAACATGCTGAACCTGCGTCAACATGCTGAACCTGTGTCAACATGCTAACATGCTGAACCTGCGTCAACATGCTGAACCTGCGTCAACATGCTGAACAGTCTGTATGAAGATAAATCATGAATCCTGCACCTGGTAAAATGTGTATACAACCTCACAGGTATCAGCATTTGTGATGTGTGTGGTTTTCTCCAGCTGAGCCTGTCTCAAAGTGTTCTTGCGTCTTAGACATAGTTACCAGACTGATAAACACAAAGATAAGAACTTGTCCTAGATTTAGTGACCTATGTACATGTAATTCATACAGTGTGATTATTCCTTGGTTGATGCTGACCCTCAGACTGGGAGACATGTATCGCTCAGGGATGACCCAGATAAAATGAACCACGAGAGAGAGCTAACCACCACATTGGACAAGAGATTACACAAGGGGATTTGCTACCTCATACTAAGACCCTTGTACTGTGTATATATGATAGAGAAACTGAAGACAATATGACCTGAAAGAAAATCATTCACTAACGAAGCCAAATTTTTCTGCCCATTTCTCTTCAGGGTGAAAATAAGGTTGGTTTTAAGATCGTTGTTTGGGTTTTGTATGGATTATAAGTGCACATGCACTATGGTCAACTCCAGAAATTCACCAGCCATTGGCAATTGCTTAATGGACTTCTGATATCACTTGTGGAAAGGTAGCACATTTGTGTAATTTATGTTGTATATAAACAAGCCTGCAATAGGTGCCAAACAGTTTAGAAAACACCCCTTTGGACAAAGTGGTGTGGACCATGATGTCCATGTTATATATTACTAGACAAAAGTCATACCACTTTCAGCAAAAGGCTGTTTTCAGAAATGTCAGGCGCATGTTTGCAGGCTTGTATGAAGACGGTACAGGTTCATTCTAGAGACTTTCCTGGTTGTTTCCAGGTACCCGTCGATACAGCAAGTTCATTACAAAGTCCTAAGTATTTTATATGTAAATGAGGGCTTGAGTGAAATTATCTCCAAATGTGACAGGAATTGTGTGCCTGTGATCTTCTTTTGTTTCTATGGCCATATGTGAAAAGAAAGTTCCTGTTTTCAATTGTGCATAGTATGAATGTTTTCAATTTTATTCCGTTAAGCTGACCTCTTTATGCTCGGAAATATTTCACTAACTAAAGACAAATCACTCTTAAATGCTCCCAAAAAACGTACAAAGATCTGCTTCTTGCTGTAATATTTTGGTACATTTTAATTAGTATGAAAATAGATTTAAAAAAGAAATATAAATTTGCTTGTAGGTAAGTATGTGTGATTAATGATGAAAGCCATCGTGTTTTGATCACCAGGTCAGACGTTTTGAAAACTGTATTATAATTAATGGATTCCTTTGATCAAGGAAAAGATTGCATTATAAATATTAGGCTAACGAGTGTAAAGTAACACGATGAAAAGGTGGCAGATGAGATTATATAAATGTGTTAGGGTTGTTTTCCGAAGCATTGTGGGTTGTGTGAAGTTGTCCAGGTGATTGGTGTGGAAATAGAGGAGGGTGTGGTTATTTCTACTTAAAATGCACTGCCAAAGTTAGGGTCAAATTGACGCACCAACTATACATTTCCATACCCTAACGTTTCTACCACTGGATTATGAACACAATGAATGTCATCAAACTTGCCATGTAAAAAGTGTCCAACAAATCTTTTTTTCAGAATGTTAACTATCCCTTTGTGTGCTTAGAGTTAACTGTTGCTTGCACAGCTTTTTTTTTCTTTTTTGGCTCATCAACAGCTATATGAAACACAAATTTACCTGAACATTTGTCCATCAGTTTTTGCTGTGATTTATCACTAACCATAAGATAACTGGCCCAAAACACGTCTTACAAGGTCATTCGTGACAGGTGTTAATTAGTTTTGTTGGAAAGCAAGAATGTTGGGTATCTTGTTTTCTCTCATGCGTATGTACATGAAGAAATGAATTTAATGGAGAATTTTTGGGGTGGGTGAAAGTTTCTTGTGGATGGTTCATTTGGAGGAGGATAAGTTAAAAATGAAGAATTATGGAACTCTGTGGTTTACTGTGGTTTCTGAAATTGATATTCTTAAATGTTGATTGTGCCAAATTCAATTTGTACATTCAATTTTCTTGTGAATTTGCCTTGCGTCCTAAAGTAAACCCTACGTATGATACCAGATTTGTGTCAATTCTACCATCACAACCAGATTTTGAATTTGCTTCATTGCGATGATGATTCTTGAAAATATGTTTTAATGATATTAGCTTGTTTTGGTTACCATGGTTACATACATATGCAATTGTAAATTATTATGCAGTCTTAGAATTTCCAGGCACTCACTGTGTAGATGAGCAAGACGATTGGCCCATGATTTAACATTTCAAACATAGTACTTAAGTGATGCCAAATACAGTTTGGCCAAGTAACTTTGAAGCAGTGCCAGGTTATCTCAGTATGAAGTTGTGCTGTATTGTGTGGCAATGCTTGTTTACTGTTTACTCTGTGAGGCTTTGCAATTACGCTTTTATGTTGTCATGATTGAATACCATGTTTGCCATCCAGGTAAGTATCTACTCACTGCAAAATTCATCCAGCTTTCTTGGCAATTTCATCAACCTGGAGTGGGTTATCCTGAAGAGTAATACCTGGAGTAAGAACTGAGCATGACAATAACTGCTGCAAAAGAAGGAACTTTCAGTCATGTGGTGAAAAGTTCAATTTTTCTCTATTTCCCAACATACATGTATAAAGTGTCTAATTTGATGTTGGTATACCTGTGTTTGCCCAGGAAGAGAAGAAGTCCTTCAAGGAGAAGCTACAGGCCATCCAGGAAGTGTGTTTACAGGTGCAGCAAGGCATGGACATGGTGGCTTCCATGGGAGAGAGGGTGAAAAAGTCAGTTGGTTACTTTGGCTTATCTAGTGAGATAGCAAAATGACTTATCTAGGTTCACCAGCTGTTCCCAAAAAAAGGGAAAAAGAATACTGTAATTTTATCTAATTTATTGAATGTTTTTTTGAAGAAGAAACGAGACAGGTTCAGCTGCTCTCTGGCTTTAATATTGAAGTATCAACCTTTGTGCAATTATGTCTAGATACAGCAAAGGCCCAGAACAGTTGGTGTGTGATTAACATGTTACTGAGCTGATGGTTTGTTGTTGCAGCACATTTAACTGGACAGTGCCCTGGTTGTCCATGCTGGCGGTCATCGCGCTGTCAGCAGGAACTTTGATCCTCTACTACATTCCACTGAGATACCTCATCATGGCCTTTGGTAAGCTTTGCAATCCCAGTGTAATTGTGTATACAGTACAGTGTAACCACACCTCGGTGTCCTCATTAATACAGTACAGTGTAACCACACCTCGGTCTCCTCATTAATACAGTACAGTGTAACCACACCTCGGTCTCCTCATTAATACAGTACAGTGTAACCACACCTCGGTGTCCTCATTAATACAGCACAGTGTAACCACACCTCGGTCTCCTCATCTATACAGCCTCGTCTATATAGTACAGTGTAACCACACCTTGATGTCCTTGTCCCTACAGTACAGTGTAACCACACCTCGGTCTCCTCATGTATACAGCCTCATCTATATAGTACAGTGTAACCACACCTCGGTGTCCTCATTAATACAGTACAGTGTAACCACACCTCGGTCTCCTCATCTATACAGCCTCGTCTATATAGTACAGTGTAACCACACCTTGATGTCCTTGTCCCTACAGTACAGTGTAACCACACCTCGGTCTCCTCATGTATACAGCCTCATCTATATAGTACAGTGTAACCACACCTCGGTCTCCTCATCTATACAGCCTCGTCTATATAGTACAGTGTAACCACACCTTGATGTCCTTGTCCCTACAGTACAGTGTAACCACACCTCGGTCTCCTCATGTATACAGCCTCATCTATATAGTACAGTGTAACCACACCTGGGTGTCCTCATCTCTACAGTTCAATGTAACAACACCTCGGTGTCCTCATCTATATAGTACAGTGTAACCACACCTTGATGTCCTTGTCCCTACAGTACAGTGTAACCACACCTCGGTCTCCTCATGTATACAGCCTCATCTATATAGTACAGTGTAACCACACCTGGGTGTCCTCATCTCTACAGTTCAATGTAACAACACCTCGGTGTCCTCATCTATATAGTACAATGTAACCACACCTTGATGTCCTTGTCCCTACAGTACAGTGTAACCACACCTTGATGTCCTTGTCCCTACAGTACAGTGTAGCCACACCTGAGTGTCCTCATCTCCGCCGTTCAGTGTAACCATATCTTGGTGTCCTCATCTATATAGTACAATGTAACCATACCTGGGTGTCCTCATCTATACAGTACAGTGTAACCACACCTTGATGTCCTCATCTGTACAGTACAGTGTAACCCCACCTTGGTGTCCTCATCTCTACAGTTCAGTGTAACCCCACCTTGGTGTCCTCATCTCTACAGTTCAGTGTAACCACACCTCGGTGTCCTCACAATGTGACAACACCTGTGTGTCCTCAGCTATACAGTACAGTGTAACCACACTTTGTTTCACATAAATAAGTCATTGTAACAGACATGCAGTCTATTATTTCAGGCTTCCAGTTATCATGGAATATGGCTGTGTAGACATGCGCACTGAGACTAAAAAACTTAAATAAAGCTTATATACATTGTTCTTGCATTGTGTGTAATACACACGTACTTGCCGTGCAAGGCACAGGTAGGTATATAAAAACGTTGCATTTTCTGTGTTTCAGGTATCAATAAGTTCACAAAGAAGTTACGTGCCCCTAATGCCATTCCCAATAACGAACTGATGGACTTCCTGTCACGTGTTCCGTCTGACAGTGAACTGGTAAGGTCAAGGTGGTGGCTCCCGGCTGAAGTAGGCGCCACAGTTGGTGGCCTTATATAAACATCCATAACACAAATTGTAGTCCTGGTACGGTGTTGAAGAGTATGCTTTGAGGTTTCTGATGTATGCACCCTCCCTCCATGCTGTTGAAGCTTCAGAGAGGCAGAGCTCAGAGTAGTTGCTGGTAGTGGAAGGCCAATACTGCACCACATTCAGCCATTTAAACTCCAACCATTTTTAGCACGTGGCTTCTTCACTTGCATCATTAGTGGCTTGTGCAACTCCTATCACAATGTAGTAAGTACCAACATTGCAGTACCCAATCAGTATTATGTGACGTTTTGATAGAGAATGGTACAAGAACTGGTCAAATCCATGATGTTTAACACCTTTCTGTATATATAGCTACAATATCAGTAAAAATTCGCTGCAGCATAGAAAAGATGTTACTGTATTAGCGGAAAAAATATTTGGTTGGAAATGTTTTACCACGAACGTTCGTTTTTACAACAGTATCTGTAACATTATCGGCCAAAAAGCACTACATGTACAATATCGGTGGCTACAGTATTGGTACTTACTACTCATACATACCTACCTGTCAGAGCAGGGGCCATTTCTGTGAAGTTGGTTACACGAAGCTCTACATCTTGTCAGAATGACCACAACATGTGCAGTGCCCCGCAATGAAGTGCTCGGTTTTAACATGTCAACACCAATGGGTGCCGTGTTGCACGCTCAGGCCTCGGATCACCCACAGTTCTGTCCGGCAGGAAGTTGTGTTTCAAGTCGCCTGTTGGGCAGAAAATAATCCGTCAGTTGGTCAGTGTATGAAAACTGAAGGGTCACTAACGAAGTCAGTAAAGTACGTTTTAAAAAATGTTCTCTGGAGGTTTTGCAGCCCTAAGTTTTTGCATTGATAAAGAGTATCAACCGGTATGTCAGAATCTTCAAAGCAAACTGTTTAACGCCTTATAAGGGATTATGGATACTGTTAGTAGTAGGCAGTTTACCCATCATCCTCCACAAATGTGAACGTTTTTGTTACTGTATTGTGTCAGGTAACACTTTGGGAAACGTTTTGAAATGACCAGACACTAAAATAACTGACGAGACACACATTGTTACTGCTAATATTATCCTGAATGCAGGTGTTTATTTCTCTATTTGATTGCTGTTTATCGCCATACCCAAGAATATTTCACTTATATGACAGCGGCCGGCATTATGGTGGGAGGAGGGCGGGCAGAGCGCAGGGAAACACACGACCTTCCGCAGGTGGCTGGCGAACCTGCCCACAGACTGCTTGTATGTGAGGAGAACATGTGAACCTCTTGTCAAAGAACATAAATTCCTCTGACAGGTTGGGCTAAATTAGAAAATTGTATTTACTAATTCCATTGAAAAAGCTCCGATTATGATAGTGCATGTTGAAAGCTAAAGCCTTGAATGTTTTCATTGTAGGTTCAGTATAGAGAGCTGCGGCCAGACATGGCTTTGATCTCCGGGAAGACAAAGAAGAAAATCTGAAGTGCCTAGTGCCAGGAGACATGAGAGCAGACTGAACTGTTTAGAAAGCATCACGAGACTTGGCTGACTAAACACCTCCTGGCTAACAATGCAATGTTGCTCAGTTTTTGTGTGATATGTCTTGAAGGATGCTCAACTTGTCATTTTGACTGAAGCCTGATTGTAGCTGCAACTTGAAATAGACATGAACATGGAGAGACTGCTCATGTCCAAGGTCTTGTGGAAAAACAGCTTGATTTGAAAGAGGAAATGTTGAACAATTCAGGTTTGGAATCAAGGATGGTTTAGCGATTTAATTACTTCACTAGGGATGGAACATAGTCTTAAACTGTGCGAAGGATTTTTACAGAAAGTCTTGCCCTTGTTCCTCTCAGAGTAGATTTACATAAATGTTTTATTATCAAATCAGCTATATGTAAATGTTTGGTTTTTTTTTTTTGGTTTTTTTTTGGGGGGGGGGGAATCTCCTTGGCAGCTGGTCTGAGTTATTTACATTATATACATACTTTTTATCTTCATTAATTATCCAATGGTGTAATAAGTGTATTGCCTTTTGCTCTGGTATGTCGCGGTGAAGATGTGTAAGTTTGTGAAACCATTCATTAAGTTGATAGGGATCACATCACATCCTGATATTACATTTTGTTTAAAACATATAAATACATAAGCATGTTATTTTTGTTTACTTGAATTCCAGTAATTTAACGCTCATATTCCAGCCACATATCTTTTAAACCAGGATGGAGTTCACTGGTGAATATTAGTGTCATGTATTCCTCTGTAAACAGTTTGATTTATTACCTCCCCTGTTGTTCAAATGCATGCCTTGTGGAGTTTGTCATTTTTTTCTTTTGTTTATTAATGACAGCATTTTTAAGCATAGTTCTGGTCTCAGATGGAATCATATTTTATAGAGGTTTGTAGTTTTATGTTTTGCCCAGTGCTGTCTTACAGGCACCCAGTCTTCTGGCATCAGGTCATCATGTGATGCAAAATCTCAACCAGGTGCCTTACATGCTATCCATGTTCCAAATTTGACAGTTTCATCAGATGCTTGGCCTAATTTATTGTAATTTTACCATTTTATCTTCAGAAAGCGAAACTTGTAAATTGTAGCTGAGATTCTTGTCATTGACTGGACCTTATGTATATTTCTGTGTGGTTGACTGACCTAATGGCAACAGTGCAATATGTAAATAATTTTGTCATTCCAGTTCACCTTTCAGTGTGTCTGTTCTTGACATAGATTGTCCACATTATTTTTATGGGTAAAAGGTGTGTGAGAAAAGATTTGGTGCTGGTTTCCACTTCAGGCCCTTTTTTTTTTTAGGCAAAAATGTTTTCGACTTCTTATCGCATATTAAATTTACTATTATGAAATTTTGTTACTGCTATATCTGGTTAAACTGTTTGCTGTGTGGTTATTTTTTGTGAAGAATTCAGGGGATAATCTGTTATTTATTCAATACTGTACCGAGAACTAAACTAACTGCCCAGTTTCCTTTTGAAATAAACTGATATTTTCACATGTTGCAAAGTTAATCGGGAAATAATTTAAAAATGGAATTTTATAATTTTAGCTGGCCATATTTGCTAAGAATTTGGAAAGTACAATATTTGTATTAAAACTCTGTAATGATGATCCCTGTCTTCAGCAAACTTTAGAACTTCAAGTCACCTTATTTTTCTGATAGTCTGGCTTTGCCTGTCAGAGTGCCTATTTTGGTTGACAGCAGGTATATGAATGTCCAGTTTTTTTGTTTTTTTTTTTCATTTTTGATTGACGTCCACAACATTTATGGAAGCATATTAAGTTATTGGCCTTAATCATGAATTCGTTTGTTCTTCCTTTGCCTACATTGTCCAATTTTCATTCCATTTCCTTTCACAGTTTTCTAGAAAAAGCATTTTCGTTAAAAATTTTTGTTGAAGAGTCATGATCTCGTCAAAGAAATATTATTTCCCTAAAAACTCAATAGAAAAGACAGGGTGTGAAGAAGAAATAAAAATGTTTGAATTTGTTTTTAAGATCGTCTCCACCATAAAAACCATAGCACTTAGGCGCATTTGTATTGTAATGAAGCGAGAAAATAACTATGCATATCATTCTGTGATTCCTTTGTTTGAACAAAGCCATCTTTGGCACAACCTAAGTGAACGAATAGACACCGCTTATGTGTACTGATGAGAGGTAGAATATTGCAGTTGTACATACGATTACGACTATCATTTCCTGATACCTATGAGCCCTGCTCCGAGTTCATTCCTGTTTAAAATACAATAGATAGAACTTGCAGAATTCCCAATGTTTACCAGATGTAATAGCTTTCAGAGACCTTTCCAAACAGGGACTTCAAAGCTTCCCCGAGACATGCTTCTCAGTGGGTGGTTCACCTTCAGCATTTGGTTGCTCTGGTTACGTATGAATGCGTAACTCATGAGTTTTGGTTCATTATTAAAGGTATCTGGTTCAGACTTCGTTCAAAATGATCTAATTTTCTACCATTTTCCCTATATATGAAGTTTTATAAAATTTTATGAAATCGATGCACAAATGGGACTAAAAGGTGATTATTCAACAAAGGAGTGTGGTGTTTTGTTGTTGTTGTTTTTTTTGACCATCCGCAGATTGCTGGCGGACCTTCCCACATAGGGTCGGGTGGACATGATGAAGCACTGTGATGTCACAGATTCTTTTTAGCTGCCAAACATTCTATGATTGTGTACGTTCTTTATGAATATATATGTAGCACAAACATTTGTACTTATATTTAATGTGGAGATATAAAAGTTACAGCATGTTTAGCAGCAAAAAAAGAATTTGCGACGTGACTGTGGTTTTTTCTCTTCAATATAGTCCACGTGGCACCTCAGTCTTTTTTACCATTTTAATCAATGTAAAATAAAAAAAAACTTTAAGTGTCCGTTAAGACAACTTTGTCTCTTCCCTGAGAATCTTGACCCGCCAGAATTACGCGGGTGTTGGAATACTGCAGAATCATTGCCGCTCGATGAAACTTTCTTGTCTTTCATACGGTTCGGGGAAGGCCATTGAGTTTCACCAATATGTATGATTCAATACAAGATGGAACACTGCATACGACCCCATACCCTAGGCCCACTCTCCTTTTAATCATTTATTTGATTGGTGTTTTACGCCGTACTCAAGAATATTTCAGTCATACGACCGCGGCCAGCATTATGATGGGAGGAAACCGGGTAGAGCCCGGGGGAAACCCATACCCATCCGCTGACTGCTGGCAGACCTTCCCACGTACTGCAGGAGAGGAAGCCAACACTGTTTTTTTTCGTTACCTTGCTTATCTTTGGCATGCACAAGTGAGTTACTGAGTCTGTGAGTCGGTTTAGAGGACTGTTGTAATGCCCGACTGGTTGAAAATCCTCATTGTCTCAAGTGGAATCTGTGCACACGGCAAAGTAACGGCGTAGTACCATGAGCTGACGGTGGAGTGGCCAAGCCAGAGAGCCGTATGCACTTTAAGGGCCTGATGACTCCTACATTTGTTGAGGAAACTCGACGATGCAAAGTTTTTGTATGTGTTTGCTGTCTTTTTCCAAGACCTGATTACAACAGATTTAACTCTTTCTATGTAGGGTTCCGATTACACCCTATTTGTCATTTTAAAAGCGCAAATCATATATATTAGGTGTGTAATTCGAAGAGGCATTGTGTAATATATGCAGCTGCTCTCTGCAAGTCATTCAATGCCATGAAAGTAAAATTGCAAGTTTGTCAGTTAATGAATAAGATTTTAAAGGTTTAACATTTTCGGTTAAAAGAATTTGCAAAATGACAATACCTATCTGTAAAATTTGTAAATATATCCACAAACCCGAGATCTAAGAATGGATGTGTAACAGGTGTTCCCTGTTGGTTACTTAATATCAAGTAAAACTGCAAATTTGTCAGTTAGTTAATTAGACGGGAAAGGCTTTGCATTTCCAGTTTCTTGCAATTGTAAAATGACAATTTTTGAATTGGAAAATGTTTCCTAAATATGTTGGGACCGTGTATTACATCATATACGGCTGGAACATATTTTATAAATTGATGTATATGCTACACTGAAGGAAAGGTTTCACTGTATATACATGTTCGATTATGCTGGTAGTGAGAGACGAATTAATATATATTCATAAAGTGGCAACGATGCTCTTAGATCAATGAAAGCTGAAGTACAGTGTTCTTCGGAAGACTCAATTGTTAACATAAGTAAAACTCCGAAATGTGGCCATATAATGGAGAAAACGGCATGGTGCATTTTAGTAACATCCGATGGGCATCAAGCAAAATGCTGTATTAAAGCCAGTGTGCATGAGTCAGATATCGAATTTTAACTTTGACTTAAAGTCTGTTGGGAAGAGTTCGCAGGTCACATTAATTCCGGAATAATTTCCACTATAAGATGGTTTTACATTGTGGGTAACTTTTTACGAATCTTGATAGGTTTTGCCCGTTAACATGTTTTGCATTTTCGGGCAACAAGCATTTTATGTTTTCGGTTAAATCTTTCCACAAATCCGGGCGAATTTACACACCTTGTTCACTATTTTACATTTTCGATGAATTTCAAATCTTCGGGTGAGATTACATTTTCGGGCTGCACAACGTGAATAGAAGTACATGATTCTTGATTCCTTTTTTGTTCAAAGATTACGTAACCTGTTTCAAATTCATCTTGTTTTATTTACAATAATTAAATAGAGCTTCCAACATAGAAGCAACCCACGTGCCTTTAGCTTACCCTACACAGGCCCACGTGCCTTCAGCTTACCCTACACAGTCCCACTTGCATTAGATATACTTTACACAGGTTCACGTGCCTTTAGTTTACCCTATACAGTGCTTGAACCTTGCACCATCCCCTTACTTCACATTCGGACTCTGGCGCACAGATATTGTTGGCAACATCCTTAATCGCTCGTATATACTTCTCATGCATCCACCTGCGACGAAGTTACAAACAACAGAAAATAAAAAAACATAGAAACATAAAAGCAAATATTTAACAAATAGACCCAGGCTTCGACACGGAGAAATTTAATCGGTTGTCACTGAAGAGAAGGTGATAGGCCAAGTAGGCCCACTGATCGGCCCGGCATCATTTTACTCTGACTGGACGGGGTGTCATACACATGGCCTTCTAATGAG
Organism: Acanthopleura granulata; assembly: GCA_016165875.1. NCBI lineage: Eukaryota > Metazoa > Mollusca > Polyplacophora > Chitonida > Chitonidae > Acanthopleura > Acanthopleura granulata. The sequence continues at coordinate 7,340,629 of JABBOT010000008.1, forward strand.
GCAGCACTATAAAGTCGACAGTGAAGGACCATAGGAAACAAAGAAGCAAGACTGGTAACTGTGTTATATGGTTTAGGTTTTACCTTACTCTAATGTGAAAGATATTCAGTTGAAACTGAAAAATAATATGTTATAGTTATCAAATTTTCCAGATAATATAGTATCTGATGCCAGGACTGAATTCGGTTCTTCAAAACAACCTCCTCGTGCCACTACATTTATATAATCCAGCCGATATTTCATGACAACTCCAGTGTGTTACAACCTGTAGATAAGCCAGTCGTATCAAGTCATATTGCGCATGCCAGGAATAAGCTTCCTCCGAACGGATATGGCGACAAAGCTCATTATTCATGCAACAGGCAAGTGAATACTGTTAAAAGAATTCACATTAGAAATTTTATGTTAGAGTAATAGGCCTATCATGGAAGAAATCCGCCTCATCATATACCTTCTACGTGATGTCAAACATTAAGGGCCGTTAGCCCGACTCACCAGTTATGAAGCCAACACCTGGCCATGTGGGTACCTGGAGGGCATTTAGCCAATGGGCTCCCGCCATAGTTATCTTCCGGTGAACTGATAACTTGATAGCGATCAGTTTCCCTACACACCGCTATGGTGTGAGGAGAGACAGATTAGAGGAACTCAATCAACATCATTTTCAAAAATGGTTGCCATAAACATTAAAGGCAAGAAACCCACGGAAACTGGCGCCGTCATCGATGGAATGGTTGCGAACGTAAACGAGTATTTCAACCTAAAAGAAAAATGTGGCCTATGAAACGTACACATTCCGAAGTATACCCAGTAGAATTCAGAAGACTCTCGATTCTAACATTACCAGACTCTGTCAATTAGCCTGAATTCGCCGATACATCATGGCAAATAAAACATTAAGTTATTCTGGCTGTACTTCAGCTAGACTGCATCGAAGAATTCTCCTTGATTTACATTTGAGACGAATTACTATGATGATGGCACGATCGATAGAGAGGTCAAAACTCTAAGCATCTGGTACTGAAAACTGTAACAGACAAACACAACCAGAGACTGTACATGCTGTTAATAACAGAAAGTCTGTTTCCAAAACATGAAACCAGAAATCTCGTCTGTCTAACCAGTCTATCCAGCCACAAGCGCCAACAACCTAAATTTTTCAGTCATCCTTGGGTAACAAAGTGGGCAAGAATGCAACTACTGCCATAAAACAGGGAATTTTACCATGTGTTGAGAAGAAAGGACACAAAAAAAACCCAAACATTGAGCAACTGTGCCACACCAAAGTAATGAAGAGTACGTGTTTGGTGTAACCGATCACCAGTCAGTGAACAGTGACTTCTAAACTCAACAAACAGCCTTTCACTGTAGTCACAGATATTGATGCTGTTGACAATATCATGGGCGAGATAACGCTGAGGAAGTCAGACTCTTAGCTTACATTCACCCAGAAAACTCTACCTGATATTTATGTTTACGTTGCTAACTTCCCAGCCACAGATGGAATTGGCTCCTAACGCCGAGAAACTGATTTCTTTGTAACCAAGGCCATTGTGAATCTTTGCTGAGATACAAAACGCGTCGACATAAGTTCACTAAACGCCAGACAGAACACAAATGCCCTCCTTAAGGTTTTCCACATGAATCAAGTTTGTGATCGCTTCAGAGAAATTGGAAGGCTGAAAAGTGCCAAACTTCATGTTAATAAATCTGTTTTGCCTATCGCTCAGTCACACCGGCGTCTACCTTCCACCTCCAACAACGCACCGAAGCTGAACTTCATCGTCTCTTGGAGTTTGACATTACTGCGAGCGTTGGTGAAACGCCTAGATCCCTACATGAGTCTCACCGGTTAGCGTTTGCTATTACTCAGCGCATTGGTGAATCGTCATGGTTTTCACCAATTACAGTCTTGTTAAAAAAAAAAAACCAAAACCGTCTCAGATCTTGATTTCTATCGACAGTCCGTCAAACCTGTACGTCATACAACCCATGAATCGACTTATGAGATGATCGCTGAAGTTAACAGTCCACAGTGTTTTCCCCAACTCGACCCCAACCCTGGCTATCATCAGGTCTAGCTGGTGGTCCCAGAGTTCTGTAACATCACTACATTGTGTCTGCTCATGTTGGTTAATGTCTGAGTGTATTCCGCGTCTGAAGAATTTCGAAGCTTTCTTTAACATGCTCTACAAGGACTCGAGAGCCTCATTAACACTATTCACATCTTTCTGCATGGAGTAGACACAGACCAGCAGAACTACCGTGTGCTTTACTCCGAAATGTGCCAATAAGGGACTCTCGAGTTTGATCTCTTACCGCTGAAGGTAAAAAGTCCTACTGTAACATGTCATAAATGTTAGGCAACTAATTCTGATTACATTTACTATAGCATGGGCTTTTGAAAAAAGATTTCAGAGTTACTTAGAGTAGATCAACGACGGACAAAATTGAGGAACTGAAGGTAGGGAACTAAATCAGATCCTGCAGGAAAAGGTGTCAATTGTGCCCTCAGAACACGGCAAGGCAGATGATCGGTAAATTCATGACAGCAAAAGTTGCCTAACATCTTTGACAAGTTACATGATATAGTTGGACCTTTTTCACCTTTAGTTAAAACAGAGTTTGAACTCGAAACTTGGCTATTCGGTAAATCGCGAATCAATCGAAGTTTGGGTGCTTATGTGTTCTCAAAGGGCAGTATCTCCCCAGATCCCTTGAAAGTCGATGCAATATGCAATTCTGCATATCCCCAAGCAGTGAATGAAATCACGAGCTTTCTAAGAATGGTGCAGTACTGTGCCCGATTCCTTACCGATCTAAGTACCCTTTCAAACTAAACTTCGCGCACTGACAGAGCAAGGAGTTGATTTCATATAGACAGAATGTAAAGCAAAAAAGCATTCACTGTGATCAAATCTAGGCTAACTGCATTCTGTGTCAGGGCATATTTCGACCAGTCCAAACCAACCGAACTGAGTATCCACGAAATAGTCCCATCGGATTAAGAATTCACAAAGGTAGCAAATTTGTCAATAAGATAATCTCAAGTCGCTCGATTACTGTCGCTGAACGGTGTCATTGTTAACCTATGGCCCTGGCATGGGGAATTCTCCTCATCCATTTGTACCTGTTCTAGATGTATACTTATATCTCACAAAGCCAACTTTGCGTCCGTCGAACCGTTTAGCTTGCTGGATCTCTAAGCTGCAAGGCTACAGTTCTGTATACGACCTGATATATTGCCTCGATACCAGTAACCTTCCTTTACATGTCAAACTCGAAACAAGTTTCGTCGATGGCCGCGTTTCAGCCTGAACATCCTGCGAAGCTACCCCAGAAAACCGTCTAGAACCTCTGAAAAATATCTATGTCTGTCTTAAATAGACTGATATTCATGGCTACATGCCTTGGTTTTCCCCTCCCGCAAACGGTGAAGCCGAACGTCTCACCAAATCCCTAGAACTAGGCGTAAGAACTGGTGGCGTTTATAGAAAACCACAGATACAACTAACTCTGTATTATTTGTAAAAGGAATAATCTTGGAGTAGGAATTAGCGAGTGTTCACGATTTCTCATCTAAAAACGACCCTAGGCGTCCGCGGCTCACAGCTGCTAGAATTCACAGTTCAAAGTAAGCAACTTTCGCACATTATGAAACCGCCACCATGTTATCAATTTTAACTGTGAACCGGAAACAGTCCTTTCCGCTGACGTGACGTGAACACTGTTTCGCCCTATTTAAGAAAGCCAGATAAGGATGACGTGATATCGCATGTCCGGTGTCTCTAAGATGGTATATATCCCATGGCATCGGATGAATTCCAGAAAAAAATGCTGACTTGTAGTTACCAAGCACGTCAGAACAAAACGGCTATGACTGTTTAGTTTTGTTTGCACCCCTCCTCTGAAACGCAATCAGAAGTTAAAACTTCATTTTTGAACGGGAGGCTACTTATTACAACGCCAAAGTGAGCTTTTGTGCCTGAATCCATTAACTTTAAATAGTCAGGAGATTCCCACATATCAAAATCACATTGAAATTATCGCTTGGAAATTAAACAAGCGCCAAGATTGTAACATCTGATGAATATCGAATTGAGTTCCGCTTTGTCGGTTGGTCCAGTATGAAACCGCCACGAGGGTAATGAATGAATTACATTTCCATCCCGTTACTTGACATCCACTGATGAGGTTAGACTGTGTTCCGGACGACGCAGAGTGATGCCAAGCCACCTTACTACGAACGGCGACAGTCTGTATATATATAGTGGTACCGTGGATAACCCCAAGGCGTTCGAGACCTATGGTCTGTCGCTAGTTTGGGCATTAGCACAGCATTCGCTATTTTTTATTCATTGTAAACTTCAGTATTCGAATAGCCAATGCAATACATATTTAACTTTCGTCTTCGGTAAGCGATCTTCGGTCTAAGGCGATGTCCCAGTGTGGGCCCTTTATTCTGGCCGCCGCAAGAAGCCAATTTAAAAATATTGATAAGTACCACCAAAAAAATGGTGATCACTGAAGATCCTCACCATTTCTACCCATTACCAACTTTGGGGGTGGCTGGAAATGGTGAGGGTCTTTAGTGATGGCTGATCACCGCTCCATGGAGATACTTATCAAGAAACTTTGGCGACGACCGTCACCAAAAACTGGCGAAGACATCGACACTATATCTTGGCTTTTCGCACACCGTAATGCTATAGCCATTATAACCCCTGCGTTATGCAACTGAATTTTATCAAATTTAGACATTTCTTTTGTTCTCAGGACATCTTGGTTGTATGTGAATACACGACTCCGAACAAACACTAACATTTTTGTACATATGTTTTAATTTAGTACACTCTTACCTATCATCCAGAGAGTTCAGCCCTGGGCCCACTTGTACGAAGCCCTCTTAACGTTACGAGCACGTAGCCGCCATGGAGAAGTCATGCCTGCAGTACTGGCTGCCATGGTAGTTACATGAGAGCTTCGTGCAAGCCGGCAGTGGATCTTGCTGTGTGGCTCTTGGGACGACATAGAGGATATCCAGGTTGCCCCTGTCAGCGAGGAATCGCCTCGTCTACCCATTCGCCCTCACCACTCATCCATCCGGAAATAATAACTCATGGTCGCGTAAATAACAGCGGCTGAGTGAAGAAAGTGCTTGAATCCAGTCAGCCGGGGTGTCCGATTCCGTTTCTGTTCCGTGCTTATTTAAAGACCTTGCATGTTGCCTCTTTCTTGGGCTGTCAGAACATGTATATAAAAGTTTGTCCATTTACGTAAATTTCCGGCGAAACTATAAGCAAGACAGAACCTAACAGCGAATGGCTACCTTCAACTTTCCTTCAAAAGAAGCTGATTTCTGGTTCCGGGACCTTTTCAAAGAACCAACTGAAACTTGATATTAAAAAAAATAATAATACCAGGTACTTTATGAGCGTACTTTTTTATGCACTACATAGACTCTGTCAAGATGCTGAGCGATACAGAAAAGGACTGCTTTGCCGTTTTTTTTTGTTTGTTTTTTTTTGTCACCTTTACGGTACTTTTGTTCGACGTGATGGATTTCGATATTTGACGATATTAAAAAGGTTGGCTCGTTGTCACAGTAAATCTGGATAGGGGCAAAGTACTAAGATGTCCTGGAGTAAGCTAGGCAAGCTGCGAGAAAGCATAAATGGTGGAGTGTGGAATATGATGTTCTAGGTCAGCGAAATGGCAATCGCAAGATCAGTTGTCTTGATGGAAAAGTCACACAATCAGAGGCAAGACAGCGCCACATGACGGACTTCGAACGAGTGATGTTATCATAATGTGCAGCCTTTGGGAGAACAAAAGGGATCAATAAAAACGTCTTCAAGCACAAATGCATGGTTGACCCGGCTACTAATAAATGATCTGTGAGGTATAGAACATGGTGAGAACATAGAAATACGGATTATTATCACTGATTAAGAGACGGTAAAGAACTCGGTAAAACAAAGTAAAATAGATTCGAGTCTTCCGCAGACAGACCGTGCTGACTATGTATATATCTAAAACACATCGGTATATCTGTTTTATTTTTTTTTTTCGTTAACGCACTTAAAGACATAGAATAACCTTTGATTTATAATGTGAGCATATTGGACCAATTAGATAAACCTAGAGACCAATAACGCGACAATTAACGTTTTCTTATTTTGTTTCGTAAATATAGCCAAAACTATTGCTGTCTTATCCTTAAACCAATACTTCAGACCTACCTTGTGCTTCGCACATGCAACAACATGACGTATTGGACTAAGAACCCTGGGGCCGGTGTCCAAGGGATTTTCGCGCCAAGTTGTTTGTAAGTGCTCCGGTCGCGATTGTAGTGTAGCGTTTAAGATCAACATCCCGTTCCACCCAGCAATCGTACATGGAACTAAAATGGATTGTAAGCTATGGTCGAAATTGTGATGTTAGCAAGAGCGGTTATATTCAACAGCATCAATAGCATGCAACAGCTCCCTCCTAAGACGTGAACAAGAGTTCTATACGAATTAGCTTGTTTTTCCTGCGTGACCGGAACAAGTGGACGAGGAGGCCACTTTCCTGTTCCCGAAACGTATCGGTGCTAAAAACGTGCAGGCAAACTCACGAATTCGGCCCATTTCTCACTACAATTTGTTCAGAAATGCACACAACTTGCGTAAACAGCAGAGTCCTGTGAATAAAACCCGACGTCAGGCGGCATACTGTGTGAGGGGGAGAACGCGCAGTGATCCTGAAGTGGGAAATCCCTGCTAAAATTCACCATTCTCTATGTTGCCGAGAACCCGCGAATTCCACCAATACAAATTCTTCTCCACAAATAATCAGAAGTGCTGGTATGACTGCTGCCCAATTAACTATCAGGACATAAGCTAGAAATTATGTAAATTTTCATTTCACTGGTTAGCAAGATCATAATACACATAATTCTACCCTAATTCCTCAACCCTTTTGCATACAAATGAGTACCTTTCAGTGCGATTTATGCACATTTGTAATTTCATTTTGGAAACATAACTACCTTGGTTGGATTGGTGAGTTTCTTGCCTTCAGAATATGCTTGATTCGATTGGTCAGTTTCATGCCTTCAGAATATGCTTGGTTGGATTGGTCAGTTTCATGCCTTCAGAATATGCTTGGTTGGATTGGTCAGTTTCATGCCTTCAGAATATGCTTGGATGTGTTGGTCAGTTCATGCCTTCAGAATATGCTTGGATGGGTTGATCAGTTTCATGCCTTCAGAATATGCTTGGTTGGATTGGTCAGTTTCATGCCTTCAGAATATGCTTGGTTGGATTGGTCAGTTTCATGCCTTCAGAATATGCTTGGATGGGTTGGTCAGTTTCATGCCTTCAGAATATGCTTGGATGTGTTGGTCAGTTTCATGCCTTCAGAACATGCTTGGTTGGATTGGTCAGTTTCATGCCTTCAGAATATGCTTGGATGGGTTGGTCAGTTTCATGCCTTCAGAATATGCTTGGTTGGATTGGTCAGTTTCATGCCTTCAGAATATACCTGAATAAACACCTTGCAAACACGGGAAAAGGTTGAAGAAGTAAAGTAATATTTTTTGGACACCTGGTCTGCTCTTTTTAGCCAATACACATGTAATTTTTGACATGAACACATAGCTCATTTCTCACATGGTTCGTCCATCTAGTCATGAACATACATGTACACATATCTTACTTTTTCTGAAAAACGGAGAAGTTTTGGCTTTCAGCACAACTATAATGACTGTTCTAAAAAAGAGAAGAAACAGGTATGCAATCTGTTTTTCAAAAGCCATTTTAATGATCAGGCTGGTCCAGTCATTATTCGGATGCAAAAGACCTCACTGGTATCAGCATCTGTACAGGAGATCTGGGTTCTGTACAGCAGAAAATGGTTTACAACAACACTGTTGTATTTATACAATTATATACAATTTATACTTTTTCACTAGTAAAACAACAGGCAGTGTAAATATATATCATTTATTTCTGAAGTTACTTAAAAAATGTTACTTAAAAGTTGTTGGATAAAGTCAGATAGTGGTTTCAAGTGGTGCATTATTGCGCATTAGCAGAACTGGTCGTATGTGGGATAAATAAATGTACATCGTCGTCTGTGTCTAGGGTTTAACATTACCATACAGACTTTGTCCACAGTCCAGGATTTAGCAGAGTGTTAATTTTTTATGTGTATTTTACTGCATCTTGAAACTTGAAACTACAGCCCATGTAAAATCTCAGATGTTTCAAAGACTCACATAAAATACCCGAAATGGACTGGAATCTCTGTGATTGCAGAGGGTTACAATGTCTTAACACAGCCACTTAGGTTGGTTTGTTGCACAGCAAAGAAATTCAGGTCATGTGCGCTCCAAACAGCTATCTGGCTTATAGTAAAATATCCAGTTACACTGAGCTGGGGTACAGTATATTATATTGTAATATGTATATGGTATGCCAGCAATGAGCAACTACTGTAAATCTTCAATTTTTCCAATCATTAAAGCATTTTTTAAAGGGTAGTTTATGTAGCATAAAATTATTATAAAAATTAAGCCAGAACTGATTTGTTTGTGTCGCCATAGAGCACAACCTTCATAAAACTATAGGAATTATTTCTGTACACCCTACCGTTCTCCAAAGAAAATACTGAAATAGTGGTTAAAAAATTTGAAGAATTAGGGTAGGTAGGATACTATATGAAGGTAAAATGTGTTTGTCTTAACAGGTGGCTTATTTGGTTGCAGTTCTGCCTTAACACTGAACAATCCCTTCACTCTCTCCTCACCACACCCAAACGGTGGTATTTCTCTCAGTGAAAAGAGACTTACTGAATAATGTTATCTGATACTTACATGTACTCTCAAATAATTTTCAGTGATAATCAAATGAAAGACACATTCACCACAAATGCCTATGTATAGTACATTTATCACTGTTACTCAGAACACTATAATTTCCGTTTTGAAAAAAAAATACAACTGGCCTCATCACTAAATATACACTGTACCATGTACCACACATGTCAACATAGCGGAGGTGTGTACTCCATGGAGGCCAGTACTGGGGATCAGCACACAGCTTGAGATCAATCATGCAGTACAAAACTTCTGATCACTGCCAGTGATCTATTCATTTATTTCACTGGTATTTCACAGAGTATGTTGCTTACACGACAACGGCCAGCATTATGGTGGGAGGAAACCAGGCAGAGCCCAGGGGAAACCCACGACCATCCACAGGTTGCTGGCAGATCTTTCCATGTACGGTTCTGCCAGTGAGGATCCTCTGACACATTCATGGCCACAGATGTCTGGTCTCAACATCGTGCCTAAAAGATTAGGTTTCTTAAATGCAAGAGACACTGAGAATAGGTTGAAATGTTTGTGGACCCACACAATCCTGGCACATGAATAATGCAGTGAACTGTACACAATACACCTCAGAGATGTGTAATCCGACTGGGTAAACATACCACTTGTACACTGTACACCCCAGAGACGTGTAATCTGGGTAAACAGACCACATGTACACTATACACCCCAGAGACGTGTAATCTGGGTAAACAGGCCACATGTACATTATACACCCAGAGAGAAGTGTAATCCGACTGGGTAAACATACCACTTGTACACTGTACACCCCAGAGACGTGTAATCTGGGTAAACATACCACTTGTACACTGTACACCCCAGAGACGTGTAATCTGGGTAAACAGGCCACATGTACATTATACACCCAGAGAGAAGTGTAATCCGACTGGGTAAACATACCACTTGTACACTGTACACCCCAGAGACGTGTAATCTGGGTAAACAAGCCACATGTACATTATACACCAGAAACTGGACAATCATGCTACTCAAATACAAGTTGGTACAGTTTCTTGTTCCTGCAGTATACACAGGTACAGTCAATACACGGCAAGGGCAGTTTCATCTCCTGTAACGATATCGTTTGAAGTGGAACCACAGTTGAAATATGTTGTTCTGGAACTGACAGCGAAATCCCCGTTTGTATGAATACTCCCATTCTCTGTTGACGATTTTGAAAGCAATGTCCTGAAAGAAAAGGATATGATTTACTTATTTATTTTTTGGATTGGTTTCATACGCTGTACTCAAGAATATTTTGCTTATATGATAGCCGCAAGCATTAAGGTCTGAGGAAAGTGGGAAAAACCCAGAAGCATTCGCAGGTTGCTGGCAGACCTTCCCACATACGACTGGAAGGGAAAGGTACAGAGTAACATTTGTGAATTTGAGCAGGCCTGTAAAAAATCTGGAAGTAACACAGGCTGAATCATGAACCCCAATATTCAGAGCAACAAATACACCATGTCCTGCAAGAAAAACACAATTCTGAAGCTTCATGACCTTGATGGGAATGTGTATGTAATCTTTAATGCTCAAAGTGATGTTTATACCCTTTGGCCAATCAGGCAGAAGGGTTTAAGGATATCAGAACCCCTCAAGGTTGAAATCTGGTCTTATCTTTTAAATTTCATTTTCTTATTCTCCATTCTCCTGTCTTTCCTCTCACTTAGGGATGAAAACCAAATTCGAATCGTAAATACCTTGGTTAGGGGGATTAGCTCCCTGAGAAGGGTTGCCTGATGTGAATAGCCTCTGGTATAAACTGTGTGCATGGCTGCTTATGCAGTCTACCGAAGCAGACCTATTACCTAAAAACAACAGCCTTAATCACCACACCAGGGTGCCATTGGGGGAAGGGTCTATAAACACATTCTTGCAGGTTTCGCTCAGAACTATCAAGATAAAACACCAATGTACGCTTTCATGGAGCAGGGTAAATTTTCCAATTTAACATAAGTAGGTTAAGAAGCTCACATTTCAACTGGAGGCGGGACAATTCTTGATTAAAGTTTACTGGCAAATGAATTAATGACCAATTTTGTCACAAAAAATGCTCCTCTAGACATATTGGTCTATTTTGGGGACATTTGTGTGGTGAAATACTTTTATTTCTCACGTACTTTGCAACATAATGCTATGAAACTTTCCACGCATGTACCTTAATACTTTAGCTAAAAATTGGTTCCACAAATTTTTGATATCCTCTCTGTTTTAAAGATATTAGTAAAAGAATATCAAAGTTTCGAAAACTTTTTTAAATTTTTGAAAGTTTTAATTTCAAATGATCAGTAAGAACGATGCGTACTAAAAATCTGTGGGACTGCTTTTTAGTTTAAAAAATATACAATCCACTTAGGCAAGAAAAATTTGAAAATTGACCAAAATATAGCTTTTGGACAAACAGCTCTAATTTTTTTCAAAAGTTTTCTTTGTTTTGATGGATAATGAAGTTAGATAAATTTTGAAAGTATTTTTTGAATCAGCAGCCATTTAGCTTTTAGAATATATATGCATGTGCCATTTGATCAACATTTTGGGCTGCACAAGGCAAAATGTGAAATTTTGCTTACAAGGGGTTCTAGATATATTTATTTAACTGATTAGTGTTTTACACCGTACTCAAGACTATTTCACTTATATGATGACAGTCAACATTATACTGGGAGGAATCTGGGCAGAGTCTGAGGGAAACCCACAACCATCCGCAAGTCACTGGCGGACCTTCCCATGTACAGCCAGAAAGGAAGCCAGTGTGACAGGCACCTGGGTCATTATGCTGCACTGGCACGCTAACCATCTCGGCCACAGAGGCCTATTCTGAACAACTGAGCAATTCGTAATAAAAGTGCATAATTATAAACTTACCTAATACAACTGACCATCACTAAACATACATCATATGGTGGACCATCACTAAACAGTAAACATACATCATACGATGGGCCAGCATTAAACAGTGAGCATACCTCATACAATGGGAGAGCAATAAACAGTAAACATACCTAATATGGTGGACCAGCACTAAACAGAAAACATACCTCATACAGCAGGCCAGCACTGACCATACCTCATACACTAAACCAGCACAAAACAGTAAACTTACCACATACAGTGGACCTGCACTAAACAGTAAACATACCTCATATGGTGGACCAGCACTAAACAGTAAACATACCTCATACGGTGGACCAGCACTAAACAGTAAACATACCTTATGTCGTTGACCAGCACTATACAGTAAACATACCTCATATGGTGGGTCAGCACTAAACATTAAACAAGCCTCATACGGAGGATCAGCACTAAATGGTGAACATACCTTATGTCGTTGACCAGCACTAAACAGTAACCATACCTCATATGGTGGGCCAGCACTAAACAATAAACATACCCCATACCGTGGAAAAGCAAGAAACAGTAAACCCACCTTATATGGTTGGCCAGCACTAAACAGCAAACATACCTTATATGGTGGGCTAGCACTAAATGGTAAACAAACCTCAAACATTGGAAGAGCACCAACCATTAAACCTCATAACGTGGACCAGCACTAAACATTAAACATATTGCAAATGGTGGACTAGCACTAAACATTAAACACATCGCAAATGGTGGACTAGCACTAAACATTAAACATACCTCATATGGTGGGACAGCATTAAATAGTAAACATACCTCATACGGTGGACCTGCACTAAACAATAACGTTGAAAAATCCTTGTTGTCTTCCATGGGCGTCTGAAAAAAAAAAACATATATCAACAGATAAACACAGCTATGAACAATGAACAATTTGGTGCCACAGAGTGAAACAGTCTCTGGTATGGTATTTACATCTCAACCATATTTCATCTATATCAACCATTTCAAACAAATCCCAACCTTTCCACATACACATCTGAACCCAAACATACACTTTTTGAAGACATTTTTCAAAAGATATTTAAATGTATATTAAATGAGCTTTAAATTTAATTTCACCTCATCATTTTCATAAGAATATTGTAACAGTAACAAACACCCTAATAAATACATGTTTAGAAAACATCAGAAATACTGTTGTTACTTAAATGTGTATTTAGTATTGAAAATAACATCACATTATGTTCCTTTATTTACACATCAATTCTTTTTAATTCTTTCATATTAATCATTCTATACATGTAAAATATTTCTTTACTGTGTCGACCAAAATACGTCCCAATGTACAAGGTCACAGTTTGTTCAACAACATCACAATATTGCAAATTCTGTACTGTGTCACAATGAAAATGTGCCATGGCTTGCCCAAGAATTATCTGAAGCAATAATTGTTTGAAGACTTAAAAGAATAAAAAAAAAAGAAAGTGTTACGCCACTAGAACAAAAATCTGTAAATTTGAACATTTAACAAATGTCAGACCTATAAAAGGGTCGCTGTTTTGAATTCTGACCCCGTAATGTAGCAAAACAGGTCAACTTACTAAGGTGTTGATTTTATTTTCTGATATATATATATATATATATATAAATAAACACACACTATATGTATACAGAGAGAGGGAATTCTGTTGCCTTAACAATGAGATTCTATCAATCCATAAGCTGTTATTTAAACAGCTGTTATTCTAGACCATGTGAGTTAGAACTTACCAGTGTGTAGCTCGGTGTCTTGTGCTTGTCTATCAAGTCAGGATAAAATATCTGAAAGACAAAACAATCCATGTATAAATGATTTTCATATGAAAGTCTGAAACTTTTAGAGCAAATAGATTAAGTTATAACTTTGGGGGCCATGGTTATCATGAATCGGCAGTCATAAAGTTTAAGACTACAAAAAGACAGGAATAAAACTAATGCCATTCTATGATAAATGCTAAGGTTTCTTGCATGTACATAATTCTGTTGCCTGGGCTTTGTTTACAAACAAGACACTAACGTAAATCTATCAATTTCACACTTTTATCCATCAACTGTCTGTTGTGCAAGCTAGGAGGTTTGAGAATCATTTTATGTGGAAAGTAAAATGCTAATTGGTGATAATCATTCGAATTATTATCTACAGGCTGGGGATTTCAACCATACTGGCCTAAGCAACAACACATTTCGGTTCTGTGTTTCACATAAAATCGGTTCCATGACAGGAAATTATGAAAAACATTTTCTTCCCAGTAAGATAAAATCTGTATATAATTAAATGATATACCACAATTTAATTTATTTAGCATTATGGTGCGAGGAAGCCTGGCAGAGCCCACGGGAATGCCACGACCATCCACAGGTTGCTGGCAGATCTTCCCACTTAAGGCGGGAGAGAAAGCCAATATGAACTGGACTTGAGCTCACAGCAACCACACTGGTGGGAAGCTTCTGGATCATTATGCTGCACTAGCATGCTAACCAACTGAGCCACAGAGGCCCCCTATATACCATAACTTACATAGTCTAACTCTTTAGCATTTTATGCAGCATATATAAATGAATGTCTAACCTAAGTCAGTAAGACTGGCACTCAGTAGGGCTGGCATAAAAGCCAGTCTCTCCTGTCTATAGATCTGAGATCGGGTCTGGGTATTCCAGCAAAACCGCAATATGTATTGACCCCAAACCACTACAGTTCCACTGCTGTTGATTTTCTCTATTCAGCCGTATACAATATGTCTAGAGTGAGGCAACATTTCTTGAGTTATCATATTGGATGGCACACAAGGTAGCATCAACAGATGATGACCCAAGATGGCAGCTGACAATCAAGTTCTGTACGTGGGGCATGAACATCAAAAGAACCACAAATACAAAACGAAAATGATAACATCTCTAGCGCTATCTAAACCATCAAAATGATGCTAAGTTACTTAAGAATTATTTTCATTTATATATACTGACAAAAGATTTGTTTTCTGAATCATTTACCTGTCACAAACTCCCAACTCTTTCACTGGAGCCCGACTGACCCTCACAAAAACAACAAAATATTTCTCTATGCGAAGGACAAAAAAATGACATTTTTAAATTTTAAATTCATTTTGCAGAATTGTTAATTCTTATCTCCTCACTATAATACTCTCTAAAACGAACATGTAGCAAAACTGAACACCACAAAGGTTAAATCTTTGCATCATCTTTAGAACTATCTTGTTGTTGTTGTGGTTATGCATTGGTCAACAGTTTCCGGTCTGAGAGTTGGGAAATTTTCATGTCTATATAATGCATTGCTATGCGTTCGCATAGAGTACACAAAAAAAAATCTTCCATTTCCTTTGTGTTTTATGATATACTCAAGAAAAGTTCAATTGTATGACAGCTGCAAGCATTAATGTGGAGAGAAAACTGGCAGAGCACAGGGAGAAACCAATGACCATCTGCAGGCAGACCATAAAAAAGAATACATTACGAAAAGGAAATTCATACAGCACTCATGATTTGATACTCACATTGAACTTGTAGCCCTGGACTATTTTGGGGGGAGGATTATCAATATCGTAATGAGTCTGATTGTACTTGTTCCACTCAAACCCCTGAAACAATAGAACCATGAAGAATGCATGTAGGTAACAGCACAGCAACTACTCACGTGGATAACACATACATGCAGATATAAACACAGTCCAGGGAGAGGGCAATATTCTAAACCAGAGTCTCTGCTCAGACAACAGCTCTAATGGTAGGGACAAAATTATCACTGAGTTGATTACCAAATTATACATGTGTAACAGACAATGGACAATTAAAAGTGAAAATCAATACTACGAAATATATATCTTCATTCACTTGTGCTAAGTTTTGTTGAAAATAGTCAAAAACTGTAACAGTAACCAGTAGCATTTTGACAGAAATGTTAACATATGCTGGATAAACAGACATACAGACAACCAATCATCGAAATGGAAAACTGATACCACAATTTATGTATCTTGATGTAGCCTACACTAAAGTTTTAAAGAAATCAGACAAAAACTGTTGGGGTAATAGCGTTTTGAAAAATAAATTCATGTTAACATATACTGGATAAACAGACAGACAGACTGACAACTGAACATCGAAATGGAAAAACAATACTACGAATTATGCATCTTGATGTAGTCTACATCTGACCCAAATTTCACTGAAATTGGACATAAACTATTTGAGGAGTAGTTTTTTGAAAGATAGATGTATGTTAACATATACTCGATAAACAGACACACAGACAGACAAGCAATCATCGAAATGGAAAATTGATACTATGAATTGTGTATATTGATGTAGTCTACATTTGTACAAAGTTTCGTTTAAATCGGACAAAAACTGTAGGAGTAGTAGCATTTTGAAAAATACATGTATGTTAACATATACTGGATAAACAGACAGACAGACGAACAGCAAATCATTGAAATAAAAAATTGATACTACGAATTATGTATCTCGATGTAGTCTACACTCGAGTCAAGTTTCGTTGAAATTGGACAAAATCTGTAGGAGGAGCAGTGTTTTGAAAATGTTAACAAATTCTATATGAACACACAGATGGACAACCCATCAATGAAGTGGAAAATTGATACTATGAATTATGTATCTTGATATCAACTACACTTGACCAGTTTTGCTGAAATCAGACAAAAACTGGAGGAGAAGTAGCGTTTTGAAAGAAAAAGTTAACGGACACCAGACAAACGGATGGACGCCGGGCAATTTGCTAATACATAGCCTCTTCTGGTCTGGAAGCTTTCTGTCCCATGAGTGCAATGGGTAAATTCTTGTATATCTGTTTGGAATCAGTCCAAGACTTCGTGTGTCTGTTTCGATCATCCCCAGCAATAGTCTTTTGTGTATTTTAGGAGTGTGGAAGAGAGAAGATCTCCACTGACTGCTGTCACTGAAGGATTCTTATCACCTTATCAGTCAACTACACACCAATGCTTGTTAACCATTTTAAATCAGCATTCTGATGCTAGAAAACAGATATTCATATGTTATTAATACTATTTACTATTAATAAGCTGTGCATGTAAACTATAATTTGCATGCATCTTTCACATCCCATTTCTCACCGTTTCACGTTACAAAAGCTGATATTGCATTGCCTCGTGTTGGCTGTCACCTGACAAGGGAGGTAATTCAATGCAGGCTAAATGGCTCAGTACATGTAGTTTGATATATCATGTTTTGATGTGAAGTATGAACTCTCACATAAAAAAAGTTAAGTAGATAAAAGGTCAGATAACTAACAACAATGTAATCCTTCAAGTGCATAAGGTTTTACTGAACATGGCTCAGTTATTTGTATAATGGGTATAAACGTGAGGGTTCTCTTGCATTCTACTAAATGTACTTCCAGTTTTGACTACTGAAGGGTGTGTGTCAAGGTTATGCTCTGTACTTACAGTGTGGACTCTGTTGAAGAAGCGTGGTTTCCTGGGCCTGTACTTGTCAGACCAAAGGAAGGCCTGTTGTTCTACTGGCACCTCCACACTGAACTGGGCTTCCTCATCATTCATACCTTCACGTGCTTTCTTGATGAATTCACTCTCCTGATCCATCTATATGCAAACACAACACTGATGCTTTATTCCACCCTGGTTATTTTTATTGATTTACTGGGCTGCCGGATAAAACCGTGCTCAGGAAATTTTCACTCACGTGATGATGGTTAGTTTTATGGGTGGAAGAAGCGAGACTGTCCTTCACAAACTACTCACCAAAATCTGAATGTACTTGTGCATATACATGTAAGCACACAATAGTTTTTTAAAGACAACTGATTTTCAACAAACGTTGGGCTACATGAGCACTGTAAAATCTGTATAATTGTCATCTGCCCAACCCCATCTTAACATGACCTCACTTAATGCATAGACAGAATCATCCTATTACCCTAACTCCTAACCCTCTTGGCATATGAAAGAGCACCCTGAAGTAAATTCACGCACATTTTTATTTTGAATTTGGAGAGAAAACCACACTGGTTGGATTGTCCAGTTTCAGGGCTTCACAAAAAGTACAACTTCATCAGTCAACACAGAATAATGCCTTCAGAACATCCTTGAAAAAACGCCTTGCCAAAAAGGCTGAAGAATTACAGTAGCATACTACGACATGTCACCTTGAACTGTCGCATGGATTGACCCTCCTGACCCACAACGACTTCATCGTATCATCTGGCCCATCACAAACCTACCTTCACTTGGCCAGTGGTCTGGACTTGTTCCCTGGCAAAGGCCAGTTTCTTCAGGTCATCTTCTGTCTCATAGATGACAGTGTCATAGTCCAAGTCTTCGGGTCGAATCAGCTTGGGGGAGTACTTGCCCGCTTCATACTCATCCACACTCTGATCTAACAGGTCCTCCTCCGTCAGTATACTCTCCACTCTACAACACAGCAACGGTTCCAATGGTTAGGGTTTAACAATAGTTCAGCCATTGCATGGCAAGAACGTGTACGCCCAGGAAACCGCTATAGCCTATGACATAAAAACAGTAACAACCACAGCCAGAGTGAATCCGGGAAACTTTTAAAACCAGCTAAAACACAGATATTAGTTAAAATCTGAAAGGCACCTCGACTACTTAACGCTACCTTAAGTTTGAAAAAATCCACTTTCAGATGCACATATAGGCCTTGAATTCACATTTTTGACGCCAACAATTAAGTTTTTTTGCACGAGCATGAGAAGTAGTTTGCACAGTCCTACTGCATTTAAGTAGTATCTAGACCCACACTGTCAAATCATGGAAGGCAATGAAGGGTTACTCCCCTTTCCCGAACAAAGTCAGGACATGTTTAAGCAGTATCTAGAGCCATACTGTCAAATCATGGAAGGCAATGAAGGGTTACTCTCCTTTCCAGGACAAAGTCAGGACATGTTTAAGTAGTATCTAGAGCCACACTGTCAAATCATGGAAGGCAATGAAGGGTTACTCCCCTTTCCAGGACAAAGTCAGGACCTGTTTAAGCAGTATCTAGAGCCACACTGTCAAATCATGGAAGGCAATAAAGGGTTACTCCCCTTTCCCGGACAAAGTCAGGACATGTTTAAGTAGTATCTAGACCCACACTGTCAAATCATGGAAGGCAATGAAGGGTTACTCCCCTTTCCAGGCCAAAGTCAGGACCTGTTTAAGTAGTATCTAGAGCCACACTGTCAAAACACAGAGGGAAATGAAGGGATATTCCCCTGACCCTAGGCCAATGTCTTGTGCTTTTCAGCCCACAGACAAGATGGGGCTCCTACAACAGACACATTACAACTGTTGTGTGTGTAAAGTACATGCAATAAACAAAAAATCAAAAAACAAAACAAAAAGCAGCTTGGAGACAAATGCAATTTCACAATTCAAAAACATATAAATGGTGGCACCACGTAAGTGTATAAAACATGACAAACTGCCCAAATCAATGATACGAATGAACTCTGATTAGCTTACTAATCTCTCTGTACAACAGCTTGTCTGCACTGCAGGGTAGGAAGTCATCTGAGTGCATGCTATCTCCCAGAGTGCTTAGTTAGATCAGTTAAAGTGGTACTGTTATTTTGAAATTTTTTGAACTTCACTCACGATAACATGACTTTCAACTGCATGCCAGATCACACAGTACACTGTCTTGTTGACAATCACAGGGCGTGCTTTGCATGTTAATGACAGCAAGTGGCAGCTGAAAAAAAGGGTCTTTTTAGGAGTGATATTTACACACGGACTGTTCACTTTGTTTCACATCTGTTATGGCGAGAAAAATTGCTTACTCTTGTGCTCCGTCCTGTTGGCTGTTACCATGTTCGGGGTCTGAGGCATCGTTACTGTTTCCAGGTTTGTCTTCAGGGGTCTCGCTGCTTCTTCCCGGTCGGGGGTCGGCCTTTGTGGCAGATGCCCCTCCCTGTTTCTGACTTACCCCCGGGGAACGGGACCTCTCTGATTCAGTGCCCTCTTGTACAATTGGAAACAGTGGGTTAGACTGTATGCCTTGCTGAAAAAATTCACAAGGGTAACACAGTTGTATACATGAGAAAATTACAAAAAACATATTCTAACAAGATCATTATGAACACATACAAATTAGTAATAGAGTTTTCATTGGTCCATGTATCTCAGATGATCTCTTGATATTTGACAGATTCTGAAACATAGACAGATCTACCAGGAAAGACTGGTAGAAGTGAGATAGCTGTGTCAAATACATATCACCAAGATTGCTTGGCTGTTGGATTAACAAACTCACATAGCTATAACCCAAAGAGTCCTGTAACTTTGGCAGTCACACACAAATTAGGAAATTCCAAGCATTTTATGTGAATTTTTGTGAGATCGGAAACTTAACAGGTTACCATACATAAGTTAAAGATGAAAACATGACAAAATGCACACAAAAGTTAAAACTGAGCTGAATCTTGGGTAATCGGCAAAAATCTACAATGTTGTACCAGAGGTATGAATGGCCATGTGCTATTGATTGCCCCACTTGAGACCCATTCTAGGCACACATACTCATGTAAACTCAAGCCTGCTTTCTAACCTCTCTCTGATCCTGTCCTGAACAGTTTACATATCACAAACAGACAAAAGTCTGCACAAACTGCACGGAATCTCACATACACAATGTACATGTATGCCGTGAATTTCGGGTTTCTCCTCTTTGCCACATGTAGTTTTCAAGATTTGAAAAAAAAAGCATACCGAGAAATAATCACAATACAAATGAAGAAAAATATCAGCATAAATGCATCAAGCAGCTCCTGGTTAGGACCTATTTCAGTCAAGGGCAGAATGTTTAAAATCTCTATATAGCATCATACTTGTATTTTCTGATGTCATTTCACCAAATAAAATGGTGAAATAAAATGATAATACTGAGCAAATGGGCGGTGTGAATCAAGGTAGGCAACTTTTTAATACAATCAAAAGCACTTATATGAGATTGCGCGATTATGGCTGTGACAAACCCCAGTACTCTCTACCCAACAATGAATACTAGTACCCAAGACATCAGCCTGAAATCATTAATGAAGATTTACACACATGTAGCATAAGGGTGTTTCATATACACTGAATCCCCAAGTCATGTGGTTTTATAAAGATGAGGATTTACCTCATCTAACATGATTAAGCTGCTGAGACGTTTAGATTGAAATCTCAGATGTCAGCCATGTTTTATATTTAAACTTCCTGCAAGATAAAGAGTGTCAGTAGAGTTCCATCACAATGACTTAGTCTGTCCAGATGTGCTGAAGAAGCATCAGGATAAAGTCTCACTAAACTTTTAATGGGTGAAAAAAATAATTGCAAATAGATATTTACAGGAATGCCTGTTTAAGATATACTGACAAGAAGTTTCTCATTGGAAATAACCATAAAGCACGTGTTGTTTTCTCCTAAAAAAAAGTTCTACATGTAAGATGCGATACTAACAAAAAGTTTTCCAAACTTCAGTAATTCAGCCTAAATACCTTAATGATTACCACATTTTTGCAGCTTAAATTTTATGCTTTTATGTTTTTCGCCCTAATTTATGCTTTCTTATGCCAGCTTCAATATTTGGACCACATTTTATGACTGTTATGATTTTATTCCACTCTGGGAGGCCTGAACATGTCGCTTATATGATGGTGGCCATCATTATGTTTGAAGGGAACCGGGCAGATCCCAGGGGAAAAATAACAACCATTCACAGGTTGCTAGCGGACCTTCCCACGTATGACCGGAGAGGAAGACAACATGACGTGTATATGAACCTTAATGCGCCTGGTACAAAGGCCACAGTTATGCCAATGTCATCTCCTGTAAGTACGTATATATATATGAATAACTGAATTATTTAACTATCGCACACACAGCCTGATAGCCTAATCCTGCCAAAATATACCAGTACGAATGTCTTGATTACACTGTGCGTAAAAAATGGTAAAACAATTGCTAAGTAGATCTAATAATATTGAAGTGTGCAAGGATTTCTCGTCTGCTTACTTCCTGTTTGAGCTTGAAGAGCTTCTGCCTGAGAACTTCCTGGTGCCGTTCTCGCAGCCGCGTCTTGGCCATGTGGGCTTTAAGCTGCTGAAGAAGAGACTCCCAATACCCGATGTCCACACCTTCCCCGCCACGCAGTTTCTTGCGGATCTGTTCCTCCAACAATAAAAGCTGATTGGTCGTCTTCCCCTTGAACACGTTCGACACCTCACTGGTCACTGCCTGGTTGATGCCTTCTCTGCGATCTCCGACATGGTCTGTGGTCAACATAAAAGTAAAACAGTGAAAAACTATAACAAAGGTTTCAGAAAAAAACGTACACCTCATGATTCTGAAAGTCAAACAGTTCACATGTGTCTTTTTATCAAGTATCAAACTAAACTAAAGTGTTGGCTTTGGAGATATTATAAGGACAAGGTTATTGCCTGCATTTTCGGAAATTTGTGCAATGTCAAAATAAAAACAAAAAGACAATGACAGGAATACGAAGTTAATGAAGCTTTAGTGGTAGTTGGTAGAGATCATTCCTTTAGACCTGGAAACATCCTGTGGATAACGTTATTGTGGAAGAAGGTCGCTGGGCATCAGACAGAGCAAACACGTTTCCCTTTAAACTACACGTACATGTCAAAGTGTAGTGAAGCTACAGCGTACCACCTTGAATTCACACAGTCCAACTGTTGAGAGACAATCATAGACGTTACCAACTTCAAATGATTCAGTACAGAGATATCAGAAATATACCAAAGGTATTCCAACATGAATGATAGAGCTGAAATCAGAAAAAATTGATTTTCCTCCCTCGATTGTGTCCTTGAATGAGCCTTCTAGGACAAATTGTCTTGTTTTAAGGAATTTCATACCTGTGCTGATGTAATCAGAGATTCCACTGATCACTCAGGAATACATCTATCTACTTCCATCCAAGTTTGCATTTGCTGAGCTGTTGATTCGGAAAAACAGTGTGTTGTAAAATAAAGCCTTACCTCGTACACTGGGGTCGAGTTTGCGGAGTTTTTTCAGTTCATCCTCGGTCACGATGATGATGTCTCTCCAGAAGTCCACGTTCTTCCCTTCCTCCAACTCCAGGTACACCTTGATGTCTTCTAACAGGTCCTCTAGGTCACTGATGGTCATACCCTGAGCACAACCACAGAGAAACCACATCAGTTCTACACATTGCTTCAGATTGTACTGATGACACGAGTCGCGTCACAACATTCAACCTTGGGCGGCGACGTTTCAACATACGGCATTTCCGCAGGCGTTTATCCCACTTCAATCAAACTCATGAACACAGGTAACAATGAATTCACGTGAACAAATAAACAACAAATAAACAACAAATAACACCTGGGCCGCCCCATTCTAAAAAATTTTATGCTGTACTAAAATCAACAACAACTAGATACAGAGTCATTAAACTACTGTAAATGTCCTCATATTTCGCCCAGGAAAATGCAAATAAATGTCATAAAATATCACTTTTGGTACTGAAACTTACATTTTTCCAGCAGAATATCATCCAAACTTCCAAACAAATCTCAATATACCTTTCTAAGATCAGCAGACCTCTCAGAATTGTGCAAACTGTGCATCAGGGCCAGGGTCAAAGTTTTACGTTAT
Source organism: Acanthopleura granulata (assembly GCA_016165875.1). Lineage (NCBI taxonomy): Eukaryota > Metazoa > Mollusca > Polyplacophora > Chitonida > Chitonidae > Acanthopleura > Acanthopleura granulata. The sequence goes on from JABBOT010000008.1 coordinate 7,364,050, forward strand.
TTAGGGTAATCGATGTAACATTATACTAACTACTAGCGTGACGGCCACACCTGGGAGTGCCAAGACTGGGCAAGGAACTCACCTGTAGGCATGTTTACTGAGCAGCATTATACTAACTACTAAAGTGTGACGGCCACACCTGTGAGTGCCAAGACTGGGCAAGGTACTCACCTGTAGGTCTGTGTCCGGCGCACCATTATACTAACTACTAAAGTGTGACGGCAACACCCGGGAGTGCCAAGACTGGGCGAGCTACTCACGTGTAGGTATGTGTACGGCTCATGCATCTCTACGGCTAACTCGTCATCCTCCGCACTGATATACTTGGCCAACAAGTCTATGGGCTTAGCTGAAAGCACAATGGAACCATGATATCACCACACACATATTCTGAAGGGTAAAGGCTACAGCCTGGGCTCTGCTTGGTTTCCTCTCAACATAATGTTGGTTGCCGTCATGGAAGGGAAATATTCTCGGGTATGGCTTAAAACTCCAATGAAATAAATAAATAAATCAAGGCTACAGACAGACAGAAGGCTAACAAAAGCAGGGAGTTCAAATCCAGCCACTGCTACATGTACCAGATCAGTTATGGTGGTTACCTATATTACAGCTGTGGCAAGTTTCCCCCCACCTATACATGGACGCCTGATGTAATCCTCCATGCTGTATACATGTCACGTTTGACCAACCAAAATGTTAACATACACTTTCTAATACGAAGCACACTGTACTTGACAGATGTTTTACATTCTACCTGAGCAGAACTACAATCTAAAAATAAATCAGAATAACAAATAGAAAATGAACAAGGCTGAGTCAGAGGAAAATATTCAGATTGTATACTTGATAAATCTGGGGCTGGCATGGCTGGTGGTCTCAAAGTGATCATGGGTCTGTGAAATGACCAATCCTCTAGACCTCATTATACACATTCCTAGTTCTCTAACAGATGAAGGTTGAGTTTAATAATATTCCATTTAATCCGTTCAAAATTACGTTTTTGTTTTTTTTTTGCCAGTTGTGCAATCGAGTGAGAGGTTTGCTTTAACTATGAAAGGCTTAGTCTGTATGATAACTAAAATAAGAGAGTAAAAATCTGGATACATGCATTTCTAAAATCTGTCAAGGATGGGATTTGGGAAGATGGGATCTTCAAGAATGTTCTTTTTCAATACAGCTTTAGCAGAATTTTTGGATCTCCTAAATGATAATCATGCAAGATGTAACATGCAAATAACTCACTTTAGGACAATATGCATGGGTGCAGATTGTAGTAAACACCTTAATACCAGAAGCTTGGTTTACCCATGAACTTCATTCATTTACTGTAATCATTATCATTCCAGTGTTACTTCATTTATATATCTAGACAATCATAACAGTGGGAACCTCGTACCTCTACCATCTTGAATGCGAATCTCTGACCTCAGCATGGCTTGTTGGAGATGAAACTGCAATGAGAAAGTTGTAAAAATACATAATACAATAGAAACCCAGAAAATAAATAAACAAGCAAAATGCTACAATCTGAAGTAGAACCTCCAGATTTAGTACATGTGATGTAAACTTTAAATGCTTATCCAACTTGACCACTTCATCTACAACAAGGCTCTCATTGGTTCATTACTGAATTTATATGGGGCTGTTATTTTCAAACAATAATTCTGAATAGCAAGGAAATCTTTTTTCCGATATACAGTTAAAGTTCTTTTCCTTAAAGCAATAAATTTGTGCCAAGGTAGCCTCACAGGTGTAGGAAAGCCATTTATAGTGCTGCCTCACTTAAAAACCATGCTGAACACGTAAGGAATGATGCCTCACACATCACAATATAATGTGGGACAATCAGTGTTGGGCATATCCCTTCATCTTGAGCACAGTACCGACTGACCAGACATGGGATTGAACTCATATCGTAAGGTAGACTATTACAGTTCGACATATCCAGACAAGGTACAAGTTACAGACGTCACCAAATATGCATTACAAAAATAACTCTATCCAGTGAGTTCACAAAAAAGTGTGAACCGAAATAAAATACATGCAACTGTTTCATGTAAATACACGTATCTAGATAGGTCTGTCATGAGTAAAGGTAAAACTTACTGTGTCTTCTTGTTTTTCCCATTCCCTGAAATATTCTGCCTCCTTTTCACGTTGCATTTTCTCCTGTGAAACATAATAAAATTTTCTTTTACAAATAGTTCACTACTATGGACAAATAATGCTATGTATTGGCTCTAGCAAGGCATCTCATATCATTAGGTTCGTTAATTTTAATGTCAATGACTCAAAACAGGCCACATCAGTGAAACACAGCTAACTTTCACTTACACCATGGCAGCCAGCAATATGGTGGGATGAAAGCAAGCAGAGGCCATGGGAAACCCATAGGACCATCTGCAGGTAACTGACCAACAAACAGACAGTGTTTTGTAAAGCTGTTTGTGAGAGTGAAAAACAACAATTATAAAAAAAAATGTAACAAAGCATTGCCTTACCCTCTCCTTTTCTCTTTCTTCCATTTCTCTCTCCCTTTCTTGTCTGCGCTTCTTCACTTTTTCAAGCTCCCTCTATTGAAAGGGAAGAAAATATGCAAATCAGTAAACAGGTGTGGTGATTACATGTACTGAATAAAATTGCTATTGGCATTTCAAGTTTTACGACATGACACCAGCAGTTTTTAAATGCTTCTTTTACTCATTCCCTGGTAATGATAAACCACACATTTGGATGTGTGTATGTTTTCATTTTTTGAACAGTATATCAAGTTTTCTAGGCTGACACTACAATGCTAGTAGGATAACAAAGTTTCGCTGTGAGAATACCAGAAGTCCAGCCAAACAAAATGGTACAATGGCAAATTGAGATTCCAGAACATCATTTCTTTCTTGCCAAACTTTCTTAACACCTTTGACAAGTAACATGCACTTATGAACTTGCCCACCTGTGACGTGCAGATTTCAACCTCACACTAAATGATGAGCTTATGGGCACTGAATGCCCCTGCGCCTTGCCGCTCACCTGTATAAGGTCTTTATATTCACATTTTCAAATTTGTTTCATCTTATCTGTCTTCTTACATTTTAGGTCTTTCTCTCCCTAATTTGTAACTTATCACAAGAGTTCATGAGATTTATAGCGGTTTTCTTCCCTCTAATACTCCGTAGCAACACCTTCAGCTTCTTCCACATTACAAAACTTCCAGTCCCGTTTTCCCATCTTCTGCTGTATAAAGCTGTTAGTATTAACTTTTTCCTTTAATATTTTCTGACACCTTTCTTCATCTTTTAGTAAGCACACTGCTTTAAATTGGACATGTATTCTACCCATGGGCTGTCTGTGTGAGATTACATTCAGCATTGTTCCCCCGCACCTCATTTCCCCATCTCATTTCCTCATTACCAGCCAGTATGAAATTTCAACAAGTTCAATCAAGTTTTCTGCATTCTCGCCCCCTTACCATATTTCCCTATTTCCTCTGTCTGTGTTTGAAGTTTCATTGCTCTTCAAACTTCCACTTCCTTTGTATAAGTTAATCATTTTTTCTGTATTATGGTTCAACCCTCTTTCTGTGTATTTCTTATCCTATTTCCCCATATTCTGTTTATATTACTTTACAGTCTCCAATATTCCTAAGTATTAGACATCAGTACTCTTCCCCTCACCCTATTTCCCCATCTTCTGTTTATGTTATTTTATTGTCTCTAATATTTCACACAATTTGGCATCAGTACTCTTTCTCTCACTCTGTTTTCCTCCATTTTCTGTTTATATTTTATTGTCTCTAATATTCCATAGTATTAGACATCAGTACTCTTCTTCTCACCCTATTTTCCGCCACCTTCTGTTTATATTACTTTATTGTTTCTAATATTTCATAGCATTAGGAATCACTATTCTTCCTCTCACTCTATTTCCCCATCTTCTGTTTACAATACTTTATTGTCACTAATATTCTGCAGTATTAGGCATCAGTACTCTTCTTCTCACCCTATTTTCCTCCATCTTATGACGCTGAAGCTGTTGAATCTCCTCCACTGTCACATTTTTCTTTCCTTCCTTTGACATTTTCTTGGTCCATACAAAAGTTTCCAGCAGATGTTCATCTCCAAATGGATTGTCAGCATTTGAGTAACCCTAAGGTATAAAATGACAATAAATATTTCAAGATCTATTTATTGCCAGCACATACAAGCCAAGAAAGGTAAGTGAATCTTATCTAATTCTTGCTTTCGGATATACTCAACAATATCAACTTTGTTTCGAAATTTGAGGCCTAAATCAGGTATGGGAAATCACAGCAATAAATATATTTAATAATACAATTACAAACCTATGACAGTCAACAGCATTTGACTGATACTGATGTCCAACGCTGACAAGTAATAATGCTCTCTTTTACAATGGTGGTTAGTTTCATACATGTAGATTGTAGACACTGGTGTGCCCAGAGGAAACAACCAATATTTATTTATTTATTTGATTGACATTTTAGAATATTTCACTTATACCACGGTGGCCAGCATTATGGTGGGAGGAAACTGGGCAGAGCCCAGGGAAAAACCCACAACCATCCGCAGGTTACTGACAGACTTTCCCACATATAGCCGGAGCGGAAGCCAGCATGAGCTGGACTTAAATTCACAGCAACTGCATTGGTGGGAGGCTTCTGTGTCGTCATGCTGTGCTAGCGTGCTAACCAACTGAGCCACGGAGGCCTCCAAAGAGTCAATACAACAGTCACACGTAAATGTGAGAGAAATCATAAGAGTATATTATTGGACAATTTTTATAATACTACAGTAGGTGTAAAATTTCATGAAGGCTCCAGACTAATGAGTCAATGAGTCGTACATGTGTGCTTTATAATTATGACAGACACAAGGAAAGATAACTCTTCTTACCATGTATTCCTGGTCCCATCCCATCTGTTCTTTTCTCTTTCTTTCCTTTGCTTCCTGGCAAGTTAATAATTCAAATTACAAAAGACTATGGGTCATATATTTGTATATTTTGATCAGCAAAAAGCATATTTTGTTTCAATCTGAAAACTTAAAGATTCTTAAAGAAGTTTGAGTTTGTAAACTGATGGGACTTATATGTGGCAGGTATGCATAAAGATCTATAACCGCTATTACAATTTTCACATTTGAGATATACAGGTACAGTCGAGCTTGCTTATTTGCAAACTTTAAATCCCAGACCTTTGTTTGCGTTTAACAGGTTTTGCCCTCTATCCAGACTTCTAGTGTAAGACAGTGAATTAGCTCCCTTGGTACTCACACGAGGCGTACTTCTGTATATGTACACAGCGATGCTTAAAGTCAAGATTTCTCTTACATAAATAACACATTTGTAAATGATCAAATTAAACACAAGTATGCTTTAAAAGTAGAAAAATAACATAAATCCCATATGGCCTGCAAATTTGCCAGACTCAGTGAACTCCAGGAGCTTTTGTTGCCAGGTATATGTCTTCACGACATGTAGGTTACAATGCAACACGTGCTTGAAACTTGAGGTTAGTTAAGGAGAAGGATGTGGCATATCTCTTGTACCTCTTTGTAATACAGATTTTCAAAATTTTAATCTATACAGGCATATCCAATTCAAGCCAATGTGCTGACTCTTCAGGGTTTTCTTTTTGAAAACTATAGCCCACAACGCTGCCAAAGAGTGTCACCGAACAGTTGTTTACAAAACATAATACTTGCTTGCATGGCTAATCAGATCTTCAGAAACTGCAAGTTTATGGGTTGTTGGACACTGTACATAACATTATATGAAGCCATACTGATTAGTCTAAGCCAGTGACAGCAGGAGTTCATCCATATTTCTAGGCAGACTGATGCCCATGGCTTCCCATCCATCCCGCTCAGGCGCACAGAAGGGTCATTCAAATTGTGATTTTCTTCGATTAACCGGGTATTAACAAGAATTACAGGGATAAAAACCTTCCCAATAACAGGAATTTTCACACAACCGATTTGCAAATATACAAAATAAAAGCAATGAAACTGAATAGAAAATGGCTTTGTGCTGGGAAATTATTTGCATTTAGGCTGAGTTTGCATTTATCAGGTGTGGGATTATGTGAATTCCACTGTACATGTTACATGGGTCAGAAAACTGAACACATTTTATGTTATTTTATGAACATTTTATCCTTGAACATACTGTAATGAAATGAACACTGATAAGCTTTCTATTCACAAAATACCATCAATACTTAGTGAAGTGAGGTTCATGACTACAACCCCAGCTACATATTGTAACCACACTTTAACATTATTGATTACTGACTCCATTGACTCCTTCACAGCTCAGAAGTCCTGTGTATACAGCTACATATTTACCTTCTTTGCCATTCTACGCGCTCTCTTCTCCTCTGGTGTTTCCAAGGCCTTCAGAAGTTCCTTTTGAGTTCTAAAAAATACATTATGCAGATTTATCTGTCTGTGGTGAGCTGATTTTATTCAAATTTGTTGACAAAATGACAGGTGTTTAATACATGAAATGGGGCTCTGGGCCAAGGAAACCCAGCATGCCTGAAGATAAGCACCAGGGTTGGACAAGTAACTCCAACCAGACACACACATTTCCTCACTGGGCTCAGTATAATGTGTGCCATACTGCCACTGGGAAAAGCTACTTAGCTACTCTCTAACGTCTCGTATAAAATCGCCAAAACTTCCCTTAGTGCTGCCAACAGTTTATTACCGCCATGGCCATGACAAGCGTTGGTACATCCATTTCGTCCATGGCTGGGATTGAAGAGCTGCCCTGTGTGTTCCATAATTCCAGAACAAGCATCTCCACACAACCCACCATTTCCAACAGGCACTGACACATCACATTTAAAGACATATAATAAAGAAAAAATACATATAAAATATATATGCAGAGATTTTGCTATTTAGTTTACTGTTTCCTCCACCATTAACTTCACTGATGTCACACGCAAAGTTTCTATGAGTAAAATATTGTTGAGGCATGACATAAAACACAAATGAACTGCATACTTTGAATCAACCCTGGTTTTTTCCACTGCATCTTTTCTTCTATCAGACTTCTTTCGTTTAGATCTTTCTTTGGACTTTGATGTTGCGGTCTTTTTATGCTTTTCCTTCTTTCTCTTTTTCTTCCTCTCTCTTGACCTTGACCTGTCTGAGTGTTTTCTGTCTTTCCTGATTGGTGACCTTGACCTTGACCTTGACCTGGAGGAGTCAGTCTCAGAGAAGGAGACATCAGATGAAGAGGATGACTCCTCAGACAGAGATCTGGACCTGGAAGGGTAAACTTTATTTTACAATTCCTAACAATCACAAAACATATTTAACTGAAAGATTAGACTTTTGACATTACATTTTTTAGTCAAATTAAAAAAGTGCAATTAAATGTGCAACTGAAATGGGCTTTGAAAAGTCCCTAGCACTATCTGTCATATTACAAACCAATGCAATTATGGTTCACCATGTGGTATATTAGTTGGCTTTCTTGTCATGTATTATACAAAGTGTTTATATGTATATATGAATATAGTTTATAGTTTTGTATATAAGAGGCTGAAAGATATAGAAGCTGGGTAGCATTGTGCACCCATGCACACACCGATTTTCCCTTGAACTTGAATCACCCTCCACTCTGAAAGCCCATTAAATTTAATCAGTATAGCTCAGTCCATATTCAGTGTGTGCCTTATATCACTGGACTTCAGTACATGAACTTTAAGGCTTGCAGCCTTGGTCCTCGCACCTATTTTATTTCGATTTCCACATGTTTATAGCTTGTTTCTGCCTGGACTCTCTAAACTGTCGACTGTGTTTTGTTACCCTCACCATGTAACATAAAAAAAAACTAGCCAATTCAGTTCATGGCCAAAAATGGGGATTTGTGAAGAATAGTTTGAGCTATTGTTCGTCCTTGCCCCACTCTTCCGATGTTCACTGAGAAAAGGGCATTTTTCAATGAATTTACGTCACCCTACCAGGCGACATCGCCCTCATCCTCACTACTGCCTAGTAGTGTTTTCAGAAACTACGAAAAATGAGCAATTTATGGTTCCAAATTATTAAGACACAGTTTCGGTAAAAGAAAACAGGATATTCACCGTCGTGTCCGTTTACGCTTCGTGACACTTCTCTCCCTCGACCTAGATCTGGATCTATACGAATGCTTTTTTAACCTTTCCATAATTTGTTACGAGCTCTTGCGCACTATTCCATATAAGCTCCACAAAGTTATCGTCGTAGGCTCGACGATTATCGGCGAATACACAAAAAGCACCCTTTTCATCAGAAGATTTACGATAAAGGGGCATAACTGTAATTCACAGTTGTGTAAACTGGCAGTGTAGAGTGATCATTTGTCAAGCATATACAGGCCTATACATGTACTTTTGAACGATAAGAAATATACACGTAAGTCATTGATGTATCGTAGCCTAATTGTATGCTACGGATACGGTAGAATACAACGTTTAATTTATTAGGCTAGATGTATCAATGTTAACATCTTTATTAAAATCATTTGACTTTTGTATTGGTTATTTTTTCTTCGGGACTGAAAACAAACGGGAGACCGTTTGGCTTGTTGAACTAGTATTATCACCTTCTCAACCAAGACTTCAAGAACTCTAGCCGGAGGTTGCTCAGACGTTGGAATATGCATTACAAATGACTCGGTCGCCAGCCACGCTCAAATTCCACGCCTGAGACCTCCGCCATACTGTACCTTGCCGCGATGCTGTCTCACTTTCAGACCGGCCCTCTAAGACCGAGAAACAAGCCTGACATGGGCTTACACTGTTATAAAACTGTTATGAAATACATATAAAATGTTATTTAGCCTACCCAATGTAAATCCAACGTAAATGTTCAGCGTACGCCAGGCATCCGCCGAGTGATAGCTGTAGGAAATCTGTCAGTTGTCATTACACATTTGAGATGTCGGAGTATTACAGGAGAGTCGAGCGAGAGAAACAGTCGTTTTGGATTTGGTTTAGGTGGGCAACGGAGACAGCAGAAATTTATACACCTATATTAAATAAAATGGTATGAAGTCACAAAGGTTTTAAAGGAGTAGATTTATCACAGGTTTAGGCTTATGTTAGGAATGTTTCTTAAACGTAGAAGGGCGGTCTAAAAATCAGATCGCATTGCGGCAGAATTGGTAGAATATAGAGCAGGTCACTTTCTACTGTGGGGTCATGGCCGTCATTGTTGTCTGTCTGCCTTCTGTCGTTCAGCAAATTCAGTATGACCCAGCCAAGAGCTCACATACACTATCATTGTCATTTTAAAAACCTCTTCCTCGCTGTAATAATTAAATATGAAGATGAGTTCTTTCCCTTCGCATCTTAAAAATAACTGTAAAAAAACTCTAAACTTACAAAAATGCATTAGAACATTTTTGAAAATAGTAATGATTAAAATTATTGTATTAAATACGCATTATGTGTATATGGTTGTAATCAGGCTTTCAGGGAAACAGAACGGGAGCAGAGGAAAATTTACAATTGTTAATGACTTGCGTTATCGTATGAAGTGTTGCGACAATAACTTGTTTAGTACTAAATGCTGTTTACTAAGACATAGTTGTTCCTAAACTAAGAAACAGGCAGTAGACATATGTAGTAAACCATATGTCCCAAAGTAAAATTATTTTTAAAATGAAAATGCGCAGTCAGAAAACACTAATCATGCATGCATAAATAGGCTAACCAATTCCTGCCTTCATCGCCCCCCCAAAAAGGGGGGTGAGGGCCATTTTTACAAATAATTTTTCACACTCTTTCATCTGTAGTATACATAATTTTCATGTTTCTCCACCTAGCTGATAATCGCGTTTCCCATAGTTTCTGAAACAAAAGACGTTTCCCAAGCAGCCTTCCATGAAATCATCGTCAAATAATGACTTAAACCTCATAATCATTAGCTCAACAAACTCTTTACTTTGATTCTCTTAAAACCTTTGTGTAAGCACAAAAACTTGCAGAACTGTCATTTAGTGCAAAGCAGTTGTGCCTTGGTCAACGGAGAAACATTGTAGACAATATAACAGACTACAGCCTAGGGGGTGAAACAGTGTGGACAATATAACAGACTACAGCCTAGGGGGTGAAACAGTGTGGACAATATAACAGACTACAGCCTAGGGGGTGAAACAGTGTGGACAATATAACAGACTACAGCCTAGGGGGTGAAACAGTGTGGACAATATAACAGACTACAGCCTAGGGGGTGAAACAGTGTGGACAATATAACAGACTACAGCCTAGGGGGTGAAACAGTGTGGACAATATAACAGACTACAGCCTAGGGGGTAAAACAAGAACAATGGCAAATTGGTTCCATCTGACACAGGATAAAATATACTTACTGGTCAAATTATATATGAGTTTGTACTTTGACAGAAAGAGCACGTCACCTCTGGTCGACTGTTGTAGCTCCACCAACTAAACCTTCAGGGCTACATATAAAATCTGTCAAAGGGGTAAGGTCTTCATATAGATAGCCACATTTCTCAACTTTTAGGTCAGGTTTCTAATATTCTGGAGTACTATATTAAACACCAACCAAATAAATAAATAAATGAACAGTGCATCCTGTTTTAAATGTTTAATGTGAATCCACATGGATCAAGTACAAGAACTAGGATATTTAGAAGCTACCATTCAGTCAGTCGAGAAAGCTAGAAAATGCTGCTCTTTTAGAACATAAAATTCTTTGGATATAGATGGTGCTGTATATAGTGAACTCACGGCTAACTGCGCTGGTCATTAGAAAATGGCCTATCGATCAGTTTATCGATAGGGCGTTTGTCCACCAGCTAACCACTCAACCAATCTATTGGTCAGTTATTACTGTGCAAAGTTTACTGACCAGATAATGAATAGACCAGTCTGTCAGCAAGTTAGGCCCCAGTCACACGAATACAATCTGCGGCCGAAAAATGACAGGAAATCATCTCCAATCTTGAACTGATTGCGCGATAAGTTGTTGGGAATCTTGCTGAATCTGAAGATATCATCCGACACACAAAAATGAATTGCGATCAAAAGTTATCTTAAACCCCGGCCACACGTACACTTTCGATTCTAGTTAAAAATAGCATGTGATCGAAGAATCGTTTGTAGTCGTCGTAAATCTTGGAATAACCGTGCGATAAGTCGTGGGTGATCTTGACAAATCTGAAGATACACGATGAATGTGAAGAAATCACCAGCGATCATAAGACAATTGCTGTGGTTTTAGTGCATGTACAAAAGCTATTTCCGATCAAGATTTATAGTTGGCTATCATGGATTGTTGTATATAATTATGACTCTTATCTTAAGTACATTGGGACTCTCGCAAACTATCTTCATTACTCGTATGTAAATTTTTGTTAGAGTATAAAAAATTACAGAACAGGGTGGTACAATGTATCACTGATCTGGCACAAATATGATCTCTTGTAATCGGCTATTGTAAGACAGAAAAGTAAAAGTCCAGCTCATTCTGACTTCCTCTCCGGCCGTAAGTGGGAAGATCTGCCAGCAACCTGCAGATGATCGTGGGTTCCCCCGGGGCACAATAATAAGCCGTATAAGCAAAATATTCTTAAGTACGGCGTAAAACACCAATCAAATAAATAAATTAATATAAATCAGTAAAGTAATCGATCACTTTGCCATCTAGGTAATTATTCAGTCTGAAATTATTTTAACTAGTTAAGTAATGGGCCAATGGGTTAACCAGTGGTTTAATTTGCAGAACTTTTTACTTGAAGGTTTATCAGTTAGGCTGTCAACCAGACAATGTCAACCAGTTACGTCAAAAGACAACTTGGAGAGGTACGTTACCCAATGGCTAGCGTGCCTGAGCGACACAAGCATTAAGGAGCCGGCCTCCTGTTAATTTCCCCCAGTCATGGTTTTGTTTTATCTCTTCCTGACCTGTGAAAGACCGTGGGTTTCCAGCGAACTCTGCCAAGTGTCCTCCGATCACAATGCAGTCCAAAATCTTATAAGTGGCTAATCCCTCAATCAATTTAATCAAGCCAATAAATTAGTCGCCTAATATGATGGCCATTTAGCAAACTGGCCAATCTCTAGATTCGTTATAAAATTGGGCGAATCTGTCGTAGAGATCGTCCATCTTTTCCACTAGGCACATGTAAGAAATGTGTTACCCTGTTAGGCCATCTGTTAACTAGTTAACTCATCGGTTCACTCGCCAAACGATCTACATAATAGCAAACCACTGGTCACTGTATTTGACAACCAGTCGATTAGCCTGCCTGCATATTAATATTCTAAGAATTCTAACCAATACTGAATTAGCCAACAATGAGCCACAGAGTCAACACTTTAGGTAGTGGGTCAGTTTTTACCTCTGCAAGGAATTAATCCGTCTGTTATTAAAGTAGCCCATGAAAGAAACCAGTTGTCAACCCTCTAACAAATACTGCAATCTATTGCCAACCATGCAATTCATCAATCTGTCAAGCAATAGGCTAATCAATCAATCTTAGAGCCAGTCCACTAGTAAGGTAATCTGTGAATGAACTCATCAATCATTCATCAATCCCTAAACCAGTTTGTCAATCTATCAATCAGCCATGTTATATCAGTGTGTCAATCGGCTAGTCAATGTCAACCAGCCTCCCAGCTGAGGTGTGTGAATTTGTGGGCCAAGCCAGTCTGGCTATAGTTCACCAAATCTATAAAAAGTGAGATGCAAACCATTCGTAAAATAAAGAAAAGTCAGAATCTTTTTTTATGGAGTTTTATCACTGTGATGTAATATCCGTTCAAAAATGACGGTTCCGGTCGGTCTCCCAGAAATCTTTCGACAATCGTATACTGTCTCTTATGGGTACTTTCCTGGGTTGTCTGAGACGCCTTCAGGGGTGCTGCAAACTACCCACCGCCTAACTGTCCCTGGCCGCCGGTATCCATCTCTGAAGCCGAACCCTGTATCTTAAACTGGACATAATTAAGTTATGACTAGTTCAATGCTAAGCCAAGCAGTGCCATACGCTTTAACATGCAAAGTAGAGATAATCAAATGCAACCTAGTGATTTAAGATATTTCACCGTCTAGTTTGACACGCAAACAGGATATCAATTATCATCCGATTCGTTAAGGCAGACACATGTGCGCTGATTTTTAGGGCAGATTTTTGGCCCGGCTTTCGGATTGCATTTTTATTTCATGTATTTATTTCATTGGTGTTTTACGCCGTACTCAAGAATATCAACGGCAGTTAGCTGACGGACCTTCCCGCGTACGGCCCGAGAGATTGCATTTTTTTTCTTTCTCCTTCCTGGTGCATTCTGTCAGGCAAGCTTTGAAGTTTACCGCCAGATGTATTTTGGTGGTTATCATTTGAAACTTCAGCTGGTGCACAAACTTGGAAACTTCGGTGACAGGTCGGCATCACTGTAACAATTGTGAAGATGACATCTCTGAACACCCCTTGTATTTGAGAGGCTCCATATGTAAAATTCACCAAGTTTTGACCAGTCACGTGTCACATGTGCGTCAACAAGAGCCAGGCTGAGAGTTCGGGGTTGCAGATTTAGGGACTGCTCCGCTACACTGAACTTAACATCTAAGTAAACTCGAAATTAGTTTCAGTCCTAGGCCAGTTACAGCCGTTGGTGAAGCTAGTCGTGTTCGTCCTGCCGATGCATGTCTTGCAGGGATCATTTGGATCCACATCTCCTTCGTCATAACATATGCCATGCACAAAGCATTTATTGGCTGAACATAATACATTCAATCGAAATAGCTCAACCAGCTGGATTTGCTTAAAGGTGTTATTTTTAAGGATGGGTTGAAGGCAGTTTTTCTGCACCATGATTTACAAACTTTCGGGATTTAGTGCTGACACATGAAAGGCCTAAAGAATTGCAAAATAAACCATATTGATGTCATTAGGAACTGGTGACACTTAACGGAAAATATGCCAACTTGACATTTTAATTCATTCAGTGTTTTTGCTCTACCTGTTAAAACCCCAGGCTGACATAGTATGGTATGATAAAATTTGGTATAAAGACATGGGACTTAATACATTTAAACTGGATATTTACATTCGACTAGATGCAGTTCAATTTCAAGTAGTATTTATGGGATGGCGAATAAGAAAGGAAAAAAACAAAGTGCAAAATGTCAGTTTCAAGAAACAAGAGCTTTCCTACTTGTATATACTGAGCTCCAGTGATTTACCAGTGATTAAGGGTAATTTGTAGATGGTTGCAATTCTTCACGCCCACATCGTGAACCCTATACCCGATCAGAATTACAGTACCCCATAAAATACCGGATCAGAGACATTTTAGAATTGTGGGCAGAATTGTGTGTGACTGCCTACCGTCACAATATTTTTAACATTGTCATGAGGAACTGTTTATGCACCAGCGAAGGATTTCCGGTCATGCGCAGTCGAAACAGCTATCTGGCTCATTGAGAGCTACTTCTTCATTGGACAATTGGCATATTGTTTATGAGTTGATATCGCAACCCCAATAGAAATAAATTACCCCTATTGAAGTAATTACTTCGCAAGTCCTATTGAAATAATATTTCAGCAGGAATCGCGAATGCAACCCCTGTTGAAATAATTACTTCAATAGGAGTTGCAACTGCAACAAATACTGAAATAAAGAAGATGTATTTCAATGAGACACTATTGTGTCGTAGTCTACTCACCTTTTTGAAACATTCCACACCCTTGTGGCATAATGCTTTGGTAGGCCTTATCTTCCCAAATCATAAAATACCACGTATTGCAAATTTATTTATTTATTTATTTGGTGTTTTACGCCGTACTCAAGAATATTTCACTTATACGACGGTGGCCAGCAATATGGTGGGAGGAAACTGCACAAAGCCTGGGGGAAACCCAGATTGCTGGCAGACCTTCCCACTTACGGCCGGATAGGAAGCCAGCATGAGCTGGACTTGAACTCACAGCGACTGCATTGGTGGGAGGCTCTTGGTCATTGTGCTGCGATAGCGCGCTAACCGACTGAGCCACTGAGGTATGCTCCCTAATTATATCACCACGTGAGCTGCCATCGGGAATCAGTCACCACTTCGGCTTTTCCAGAGGACGTTTGTAATTCTGTGTACCGGTATTTTAGGGTAAAAAATCTTTTCCTGTTGATAGCCGCCAGTTTATGGTGTACAGTAACATTGTCACGAAAAGAGGTGGTGGGACAACGGATGTGGTGGATCTATCCATTATGCTTTAGAATTCGTCAAAACTATTTACAATATAGGGTGTAACAATGATAACCTTGCAGTCGTGACCGCTTTGACCCAATAACTTCGAGGTATTAAATCTGAATAAATATCACTGGTGGCGATAGCGTAGTTGGTAGAACGTCTGTCTCGTAGATCCGGGGCTGCCTCTTGGTATGACCCGAGCGAGGTTTAATCTCGAATGGAGTCATACCTAATATTTTAACATCAGCAATCTTGCTATCCCCTCACATGGCGTTCAGTCTAAGAGGAATAGTTGTCTGGTGTCCTCGGCATGGCGTTCCTGTCAAGCAGCACTACAAATATGTCCGCATTGTGTTCGGTCTGCTACAAAGAGACACCATGGTAATGTGACCACAATAATGTTGAAAGCGACGTTAAACCCAATTCAAGCCAACAAACCTAACAAACTGATAAACAACTGTCTGATGAAAGTTATTTGGCTAATGACTTGACGAGGTCTACTGGTTTTTTTTTCTGCTGGATTGTTATTCCAGAGTTATAGACTACAGCTAACTGAAATATATATATATATATATCATGTAAAACACAATGAACACATGGAAAAGAACGAAAGAATCATCCATATTAACAAACGTGGAAAAAATAATATCTTTATCTGATTTTCTCAAAAAGATTCTTATTTAAACATAGAAGCAAGCAGTTTCGGAAAGACCGATCCCCATAGAAAGAAAAATATAGAGTCGCCACTTCGTTGATAAGAGATAGATAAGAGAGATTATATGATTTGAGCACAATGCGAACTCAGTTTTGGATGTACATAACACGAACACAATTCACAAAAATATTAAAAATGAACCAAACATAAATATCACGTGACTGAATAAAAACACCGATTATGTATGATTAGTTATATAGATGAAGGAAACACATAATGAAGGAGTTTCAAATCGCCGTGTAGTTACTGAGCAACACGGACAAAGGGCACTTAAAGGTATAACCCACCTGCACTTTCTGTGCAGTACGTTAAGTTCTTCCAGCAATTGGTCATGGACTTAAGACAAGGAGGGCTTTCACGGAGTGAAACTATTCCCATTCACCGCGAAGGGTGAAGCTAGAAAGAGCACATTCGTATGCATAACTGTCACAATTGAGGGCAAGATGAATTGTCTACCCTGCAATGACAGAAACCACCAGTTGACTGCAAATATGGTGGAAATATGGACGTCTTTTTTGTGAAATTAATTCCGAATAACATGATTGCTCCCTTCATCCATATATTCTGCCACGTGGTTATTAAAGCGAATCACAGAGCTAAAAGTAAGGTCTTTAATCCATCTGCACAGAAGCTGTGGGGAGTAAAACATCAAATATATCTGAGACAAAATCCGAATCGTTACTTGTTGACAATTATTATAACAGAATATGTTATGCGACGTGTCTATGAAATGGAAAAACGCCATTCAAGCATGGAGTTTGTTCAGCATCAACTCATTGATCCCATTTTAGAACAGCTCGTTTTCACTCTCGTTTGCAAGGTAACCTACTGGCTATTGAACTCAAGCGCATATTACCACAATTTCACGAGCGAAAATAGACTTCAAGAAATAAAATCATTTCTTATTGTAAACTATCTCAGTGCCTTGGCGTCATTTGATATTTTGAGTTTATTTTACTGTCATTACGCACTCAACATTATAGAGAGAAGGGACGCTAATAGACAATAGCAGTGGTGAATATATTGTGAAATATAACACATCCACAAATGAACATAAGACAAATAACACAAAGGCTGGTTTACTGGGCTTGAGAAATTACCAAGCATTTTCCCACAGGAAAGGTGTATACCATTTTTGTTTGTTCATATGAAGAACATTCGTCATCGGCACAACAAAATGAAATGTTATATACTAACGCCGGGTACATTCCAGTAAATTCAATAAGAATTGTCAAGAATCAACTAATCGAAGACACCTCTAAGGAAAGCCGTAAGAGTTAACAACTAGCCGAAGGAACCTGAATGGAACAGCTAGTCGAGTAAACCCGAAAGGAAAGCCGTGAGGCCAGACGGCTAGCCACAAAACAAAACAAAAAAAAAAAAAACAACAAAAAAAAAAACAAAAATGAAAGGAAAGCCTTTAGGCCAGAAGGCTAATGGAAAAAAACCTGAAAGGAAAGCCGTGAAACCAGACCTCTAACCGAAGAAACCTAGAAGGAAGGCAGTAAGAGCAGCCACAACGACGGCCGAAATGTTCAACATTTTGCTCCAGAAGGGATCTTCTTTAATATCCGTCATTTTTTCTCTGATCATAGCTTTTTGTTCCCTGGTCAGTTTGGGTTTCGCTTCTTCTGTAATACCACACATCCAGTTGTAAATTATTTTACCAACGGACTTTTTCTCTGAAAGTAGAAATAGGTACATTTAGCTATTAGTTATCATGAATGTTGTGGTGTACAGTGATATAGTTTAGCAGCAGTTTTCTTAGGGCGTTGGACACCTTGGGTCGTCAGCAAGACTTATCAGTTATAGAACAACAGATCGGAAAAGGAATTTATAACGACAAAGGGGGACTATAATCGTAATCTTTTCCTGGTATTTCGTAATGAAATAAACATGCCAATAGGGACAAAACCGGTACGACAATCGCTAAGACAACCGAAACACTTTAGAGAGTAACACTCCTCCAGTAAGGCTTCGGGAAACTTACAAAAACTGTACCAGAATCGAGGCTACAAAATAGTGTGTAAGTTACCGAGTGTACAAACTGCGTACGGAAAACGTAGGGCTCAGCAGGGAGACCCTTACCAGTACTGTACCAGAGTTGAGGCTACACGATAGTGTTTAAGTTGCTGAGTGTACCAACCGTGTACTGAAAACCTGGGACTAATATAACAAAGGGATCGCAGGCTGCTGTCAGACCTTCCCACGTACGGCCGGAGAGGAAGCCGGCTGGAGCTGCACTTGAACTGAGTCAGACAGAAGGCTAGCGCGGTAACAGACGGAGTCAGGGAGACACCGCTCCCCCCCCCCCAACCCAAAGTGTTCTTTAAATGTTATTATTTATATATGTACTTATATTTGAGATGTGTCCATGGTCAAATGTCTCAGTAATGAATTGAGTTGTTATGTTCCAATAAATCTTATCAGTCTTAAATTTATGTTATGTTCTTATTTAAATACATGCGTTTATATACCACGTTTCCTGTTGAAATGCCGTTACTAAAACTGAATCCAGCAAATATATGTTCACCTTGACCAACAGCCAACTATTCACTATGGATTATTGCATGATCAAGGGCTTGACTATCTGTCGCTTTTCATAACTAGTATCTCTGCAAATGTTCTAAGAAAATAATAGCAAGCAGGCAGATTATATGCACCTGTTTCAAAATAAATCGTCGTATTCAAATATCTTTTTCCAGCGACTCCTTTCCATGAAGAATATGAGGTGTGGGCTTAATCCTAGCATAGGACAGGGAATTTGTGTTTCCCTCTGATCACACTGAATTTGTAGGGGACTAGTGAAAACAAGCGGTGAACGGCACTGTTAGGGCCATTCCAAGCGGTGAACGGCACTGTTAGGGCCATTCCAAGCCCAACGTAAGGCCTTGTTTTCGTTGAAGGCCACTTGTCTTCCACCAATGTAGAGTTTTTATGTCACACGTAGGAAAGTTCACCACAAACATGAAGGTCGAAGTTTCACCTCGGGCTCAACAGTAGCCTGCACCCATAAAACTTAAGTCCCTTGTATAAGTGAAAAACTCTTTCAATGGGTCTAATAATCATCTGTTGTTGACATACGATTTTAATTCTTGTTTATCAATTGGTACATTAAATAAGAATGGATCAGAGGTGGAGAGGGGAGTAATTGAATCCAATATTTTAGACAAGCTTGATGTTATTTTATGTTTGAACTGAGAATTTAAAAATATTACAATGAGACACTGTCCGTGGGCACTGATCAAGGTGAAAGCCTGTCAATGGATCAGGAGGTTGCATATGTATCAAGTGTGTGTTCAAATCCCATATGTGGGGATGGGAAATTTCTGAATTTGAGCCAGGCACGGGAACAACTCTGAACATGGTGAAACAAAAAGCCTGATATTTCTCAAAATGGTCAGAAATACACCTCACCCTACCAAATTAAACGCGGGCAACATTTAAGTACCGGTAGTGAGGCCTACTGAATTTCATCTAAACTTTTGCTTTTATCAGTTGATACAATTTCCTTGATTCTGATTTATTTATTCAGTATATAGGATTACTTATATTTATAAGCTTTATGCGGGCAATTTGATTAATGCCTTCTCAGAAAAACCTCCCAGCTGAACGAGGCGGAGAACGTTTCTGTATCGGAAACTCTTCAGTTTACGTCCAGACAAAGATTGGCCAACGCACAGATTGTATCTGCCTCTTTACAGCCTGTAACATCTTGGACGTTTTCGTGTTGACTGTCTGGACATCTTAACATCGACAATGTTGATATTTAATTGCAATGGCACTGGCCGTCACAGCGCGTAAACTACAGGTTAAATTCGTTGCCAATGAAAACATATCCGCTTCACGCATGTGCGTGAGCATATTACACCCTGCGCGGATGACGAAGCCGGCTCATTTACACGAAAATACCGTGACGCTCATGGCTCACTGACTCCCATTCACAAGTAGGCTACACGCGTTGCCGATCCATCTGTTATATCAGTCCCAGGAAAAATCTATGGCATTGTAGTTCACAGGGGTAAAAGCGTACAACTTACTTCGACCTGGTGATACAGGCTGCTCTTCTGGATCATCTTCTTCTATCTCGCTCTCGTCTGACTCCTCTTCATAGTCAATTTTGTCGTTTCTAGTCCACCATGTAACCCGTCTTAGCTAAAAAAGATTTAATATTGAATAATATGAATCTGTCCTGTTTTCTCCAACAATAAAACTGATCGCCACCGTAAGTGAAAAATTCTTAAAGGTGAACTGATTTGGTTCCAGTTTTCACTTCACTTAAAGTGAATGAAATATCTGGGATATAAATGAAGAAGATGCAAACTAAAAATGCACGTGGTGAGTATTTTTAACTTGCTTTTTAATTTAGACAAATAAACATATATTTCACCACAAAAATTCCGAGTAGAAAGTAACACATCACTTATCTGTCTTTGAATAGCCCTAATGTGCCAAATATGGATGACATAACTTTCGCGTTTCCGGTTTTGAGGCACAATGCTTACTAGACTGTATGCCGCATCAAAACACGTCTCATAAATGTGGCTAGAGCATAAGTTTTGCTTTTTCGGTTCAAAATGGTCACATCGCATGGCAATTACCCATTACTGGATACATCAAATCTAATCCTATCGTCATTCGGTCTGTAAACACAGTCGATTTTTGCACTACCGCCACTATGACGTCTTACACTAGCTGCAATAGGATGTGTCTAGTTTTGTCCGTACTAGCAATGAGTGCGGTTCTAGCATAGGATGTGTCCTGTTTCGCCTGTAGCGGTGTCAGCTTTTGTCATTGCACAGTATGTGTGTAGTTTTGTCTGTATCGGTACTGAGTGACCTTGTGGCACAGAATGTGTCTAATTTTCTCTGTACCGGTAGTAAGTGAGCTTCTGGGACACGATATGTCCAGTTTTGTCTGTACGGGTAGTGAGTGACCTTAAAGTAGAAAATTTGTGTAGTTTTGTCTGTACGGGTAGTAAGCGAGCTTCTGGCACAAGCTGTGTCTACTTTTGTCTGTACCGATGGCACGTGAGCTTCTTGCAGCCGCACAGGATGTTTGTAGTTTTGTACGTAGCGAATAGTGAGTGACTTTCTGGCACAGGATGCGTGTGGTTTTGTCTGCACCGGTAGTAAATGTGCGTCTGGTACAGAATGTGCCTAGTTTTGTCTGTACCGGTAGTAAGTGACCTTCTGGCACAGGATGCGTGTAGTTTTGTCTGTACCGGTAGTGAGTGGACGTTATGTACATAATGTGTCTAGCTTTGTCCGTGACGGTAGTGAGTGGACGCCTGGTACAGAATGTGTTTAGCTTTGTCCGTAATGGTAGTGAGTCAGCTTCTGGCACAGGATGTGTCAAATTTTGTCTGTAGCGGTAGTGAGTGAGCTTCTGACACAGGATGTATGTTGCTTTGTTTCTGCCGATAGTGAGTGAGCTTCTGGCACAGGACGTATGTAGTTTTTTCTTCACCAGTAGTGAGTGAGCCTCTGGTACAGCATGTATGTAGTTTTACCCGTAACCACAGTGAGTGAGCGTCTGGCACAGGATGGGTGTAGTTTTGTTCGTAACGGTAGTGAGTGAATTTCAAGCATAGGATGTCTCTAATTTTGTCTCTATGGGTAGAGAGTGAACTTCTGGCACAGAATGTGTGTGGCTTTGTCCGTAGCGGTAGTGAGTGAGCTTAAAGCACAAAATGTGTGTAGCTTTGTACGTAACGATAGTGAGTGAACTTAAAGCATATGATGTCTCTAGTTTTGTCTATACGGGTAATGAGTGAGCTTCTGGCACCGGATGCGTGCAGTTTTGTACACAGGGGTAGAGAATACACTTCTGGCACTGGGGGTATCTACCGGCAGATATACCGATTCTGGCACAGGATGTGTGTAGTTCTGTCTACAGGGGTAGTGAGTGTGCTTCTGGCACCGGATACATGTATGTCAATTTTTTTTTATACAGGTAGTGAGTGTGCTTCTGGCAAAAGGTATGTTTAGTTTTGTCCATACCGGTAGTTAGTGAACTTCTGACATAGGGTGTGTCTAGCTTTGTGTCCACCACTTAAATATTTGATATAATGCTGGCACATGTTCCAGTGACGGCGGCACTTTGGCCGCATTCCCTCGCCATGTTACAGGAAGGCACGGTAAATGCAGCGTCATATGACTGAAAAATTGTTGACTAAGACGTTCAACACATACATACATACATACACGCATTCATACATACATGCATTCATACATGCATTCATACATACATCCATACATACATTCATGAAAACATCCATACTGGAATGTACCCAGAAAATGATGTGTGTTTTAATCTAACCTTTTCCGGGCTTCGAGGCTCTGTGAGCAAGCTAACCACCACGATGATCACCAAGGTCAGGAAGGAGATGATGATGGCAAAATGGAGAAACTGTATCTTGGAGAGAATTTCGGGACGGTTGTCGGGATCACCTGAGCCACAGAGGGGGGCGGGATACGCGAAGTCGATGGCCATACGGGCCACGCCTATCGCCAGGCCACCCATCAGACCCCAGAAGGCACCCTGTTAACCAAGAATAATTTATTTTTTTATATCTTTGGTTGGTGTTTTACGCCGTACTCAAGATATATTTCACTTATACGACGACTACCTGCACTGTGGTGGCAGGAAACCGGGCAGAGCCCGGGAGAAACCCATGACCATCCGCAAGTTGCTGCCAGAGAGGAGGCCAGCATAAGTTGGACCTCGTGTTTCACTCTAACTATATAGAATTGGGTAACTGATTGACAGAATATCACCATAAATATTTGTTGAACGCTTTATCAACTGTGTGGCTGAGTGATTCAAGGCATCGCAAGAGAGCGACACAATCGGGTACACGGAACTGGTAGGTACGGCAGATTCCGGTGGGCTCCGGGTCTTTACAGTGAAGTATTCTTGAGTACTGCGTAACACATCCCTCGAAAAAAAATAAATTTCGTGGACTTACTGCCTCTGTTGTCCTCTTCCAGAACACAGCTGTAAGGAAGACAATAGTCCAGGGTGGCGCCACGTAAGAGGAAATAGCCTGCAAGTAAGCCCACAGTTGCCCACCCTGAGACGCTTGTAAAATTGGGATCCACAAGATGCTAAGTCCCACTAAAACAAGAACACAGAGTCTTCCCACTATCATGAGTTCCTTTTCCTTGGCCTTTGGTCGGAACCTTCGCCACAAGTCCATGGTTAGCATTGTGCTAGCACTGTTAAATATGGACGTCAGGGAGCTCATGAGAGCGGCTAATAATGCTGCTAACATTACACCTCGTAGTCCTGAAAAATAAAATACAGGTGTGGATGAGATTGTATAAACTGTACTTTAAGTAATGACTTTTAATAATGTAAATGTCATGTGCATACCAACGACAACGTGATCTAACTAGAACTGAAATAAAGAAAAAACGAATATGATAATATACCCGCATAAGATCTCATCCCAAGTAAAACCTTATCTCATTTAAAAATTCCTAAAATTCCTTCATCTGCTTTCCTTTCAAATGCAGGTCGAGAAGCAATGACATAAGTTTCACTACGTCACAAAATTCCCATGAGCTAACAAATGAGCGCAACCACAACAACAAAATACACGTGAGAAAGCAATAACTCAACTGTTGCCAGCTTAACGTTGTTGTCTGTAGGTCTCAAACCAAGAAACCGTGACATCCAATCGTGATAAATAAATCAATCTCTCCCTTACCCCCTATCAGTTATCAGTGGATGGACATTTTGTGACAATATCAGTGTCTCACCTGCTGGCATGATTCGAAGCACCAACAATGGGTACGCGATGTTTGTACATCCCGCGGGATTGTCACAGAACTTCCGACATTCATCCGGATCCGCACAGGCCACTTCGTCTGTGGAACAAAAGCACCTCAGCTAAAGGCAGACGTCTATATGTCGGTCTTCGACCAAACTGAGTGTCCGGGTAAATCATGGCAAGCCCAATTCCCGAAAATAATGTTTAACACAAACCACGAAAGCATTAAGAAAGCGTAGAAAGTCAGACCTAAGGGATTCATACAAACAGAAGTCAGTTGTTTTCAATGATCACGGATAGATGCACGGGGCGATCTAGTGGATGAATTAAATCATTATCCAAATCGCCACACAACACACAGAATCACCTAAGACGCTTTGTAGGATATTTGATTAACACGAATTTCATGTAGACAGAATATCACACTTAACCATTATTTAACTAGTCGTGTCGTACGTTTTATAAAGTCATCTCAACCATTTTGCTTGCTTGTTCGCCGTACTATCGTACTATAGCAGTCGTCTTGTTGTGCCAGTCAACTGTTCTACAATTTATTGTATCATTTTTTACCATACATCATTCGCTCTTTTCCTGTGCGTTTCAGATGTCAGCCTGTTTTCTCATGTTATGTCAGTTTCTTTGAGTCATGTCAGCTATTTTTTGCATGCCATGTCAGACAGTTTTCATGTCAGACAGTTTTCCGAATGTCATGTCAGACAGCTTTCCAATGTCCTTTGGGACATTTCGCCATGCAATGTCAGTCAGTTTCCCCACGCGATCTTGGCCAGTTTTGCCCATATCATGTCGGTCCGTTTTCACCATGTCATGTCGACCAGTTCCCAAATGCCCTGTTGCTTTTTTTCCAATTTCCAGTGAGACGTTTTCCCATGTCATGTCCACCGTTTCCCCATGTTATGCCAGTCAGATGCATGTTCTTACTGGGAAAGAGGATTCTACTGATCATGCCGGGAATGATGAAGAGGAAAAAGGGAAGAATTTTCAATCCTGCTGCGAGCACCGTCCCTCCTTTAGCGTGAGATAAATTCTTCCCCGACAGACATCGCTGTACCATGACCTGGATTAAATCAGTAAAACAGCGTGGTTAACACAACATCCCTACTAAGCAAAATTCAACAATACACTCTGTTCTGAGTGACTAGTCGCATGCATGGATCGAATTATTATATTTACGTATTTATTTCATTGAAGTTTTACCGCGTACTCAAGAATAAATCACCTATAGGAAAGTGGTCGGTTGTATGGGTGAAGGAAACCGTAGGGCCCGAAGGAAACTAAAGAGCCTGAGGGAAGCTAGAGGCCCCGAAGGAAAGTGAAGGGTCTGAGGGAAGCTAGAGAGCCCGAAGGAAACTCAAACGCCTGAGGGATGCTAGAGGGCTCGAAGAAAACTGAAGGGTCTGAATTATTTGCCCCTTGTCAATCACTGAAATAATTGTTTTGTTGATTTCATGATAACTCTCACCAAGGTTTGAAAACACGGTGCTGTGTACTGGGACAGAGTTAGGTGCAAATGTTCTCCTGGCATATAAAACCAGACAAGAACGGGAATGAGTCCCAATTTTTTTCACATCCCTCTGTCAATGGTTGTGCAAAAGTCTCAATTATTTATTTTTATGAAAACCTGCTATTGGGGATGTTTATATCTGACATTCTAAAAGAGCACGAGGCAACCGAGCACAGCCTGGGGGAAACCCATGACCATCCGCAGACTGTTGGCGGACCTTCCCACGTACGGCCAGAGAGGAAGCCAGCGTGAGCATTGGTGAGAGGCGCGTGGGCCATCATGCAGCGCTAGCGCTCTAAGTCCCTCGGCCAAGGAGGCCCCAGTCGCACAGATCTTTTCACCAATTGCTATAAGTATTATGTAATAGTAAAACAATTCCACAGAATGATAACCATTATGCAATGGTAAAACTGTTTCACAGAGTGATTATTATTACAAACAGAGTGATTTGTGTTGAATTTAACCAGATAAACATTTGTAAACGAGAGTTATCTCCCCTGACCTGATCATTGCACCACACCCAGGTCCCTACAATTGTCAGCCCAAAGACAGCCCCGGGCCAGGGAATGTCCCCTGTTGTGGGGTCACGGAACACGTGGAAGGAGTCTTCTCTCGGCAATCCACACTTATACTTCTCCGGTTCGGCCAGGGTGTAATTCGCGGCAGACTTCATGAAAAGCCTTAACATGTTCTCCCATCCTTCAACACGGACAAATCCTGACAACAAGGGGAAGTAGGCCTTCGGTCAAGACTTGAATCTGGCATTAAGTTTTCACATTTCTTAACACTTATTTATATTGAATAAATTTATATATCAGCTGCGAAATACTGGTATCAACTGAAATTCATTTACAGTACAATAACACCGATTTTAATGGACATAATAATAAACTCTTTGCTTAACTGAGATTAATTAGCGTATAATTTAATTACGTCCATAGTACACTTAACTGCCGCCATATATTTAAATAACTATAAGGAAACATTTTTGAACGCGATCCCAGTCGAATAAATAAATAAGCATTTGATACATAGCGACGGTGCAAAGCACACCACCTTGTACACCACCTTGCAAAGCACACCACCTTGTACACCACCTTGCAAAGCACACCACCTTGTACACCACCTTGCAAAGCACACCACCTTGTACACCACCTTGCAAAGCACACCACCTTGTGCACCACCTTGCAAAGCACACCACCTTGTACACCACCTTGCAAATTATATCTTATTAACTTAATTTAATTTAGGTAATTCACTGACCTATGACCATTAAGATAAAAGATCCGATCAGTAAAATAATGGTCTGTAAAGTGTCCGTGTAAATGACAGCGGCCAAGCCACCTGTGCGGAAAAAATGAGATTATAGCATTAACACTGGATATAACTATTTGACATCAACTTTCACTCCCGGTGTGTCCATATTAGAGATGAAAGACACCAGCGATGAAGTGAAATAATGTCCTATAAATGTGCCGTTAGAGCTGATGGATTAGTCTATGGCTTTTTTGTAGTCTGTTATAACTTTATAGGCTCTGTCCGGTTTCCTCCCACCATAATGCTGGTCGCCGCCGTATAAGTGAAATATTCTTGCTCACGGCGTAAAACACCAATCAAATAAAATAAATAAATAAATAAATAAATAAATATAACTTTATATCCATATGTCCGGATTCATTTCACATAATTCTGTTGTGTAGAACAAACTGTTGTTGAGCACTACCGCTGAGCTCCTATCGACACAATGTCGGACCAAGATAACAACAGAAGAGCCTTTGTAAAATGAGCATGTCACCCTGATGACGACAATCAAACAAATTTTATAATAACTCAGTAAACTCTGGAGCCAAACGTTACGAAGAGAAGCCTTTATAAGGCTGGTCGGCCTGTACCTGCTATTGTATAGACAGCCGTAACAGCTAGGATTAACAGCACGGCCAGGTAAATGTTCCATCCCAGAATTTGCTGGAGGAAGATCGCACCCGAGTAGATCTCAGACTGTAAAACAAGGGAGATTAAATTAAAGAATTAAATTAAGAAATCCCACCAGAAAATGGGTCACATGTCACTTTTAGCATAATTCAAACAGTGCTTTGCATGTTAATTTTACAACGATTTACCGATGAGAACAGTTAGACCTTGTGAATAATTATTTCAAACGAAATATTCACTTTAAAACTAAGCGACTTACCGATATCTTAGTCAGAACATAAAGTACCAGCGCCAGGAAGGAGAGATAAATTCGTAAGCGTTTCCCACCAAATCTTTTCTTCAAATACTCGGGCATAGTGAACGACTGCAAAAGCATCAGACACAAGAAATAAGAGGCCTATTCTGGTTTCACTGAAAAATAAACCTAAAAACAAACTTAGAAGTATGGATATATTAGTGCGTATAAATGCAGCTCACGCTGCAATGACTAGTATATTGCCCGGAATTTGTGACGACCATCACAGTATAGAGTGCATCGAAATACTCACTCTGAAGACGTGTTTGACTCATTTTCACTTGTTACGAGCAGTCCGAGATAGGATCAGATTTTCAGCACAGAGCGTCACCATATATACTAAAAAAGTCCGACTGTTTGTCAAATTATATTTCTTCTAATCAGTTCTTTATTTTAAGAAATTTGAATTTTGAAGCGTGTGATGAAATTACATTACAATAGTACCCAATTGATGGCAGTCTGTCAAAGGAGATACACCTGTAGTGGAAAGCTAGAGAACTTTAAATAGTTTTCAGTACCTTGACGCCCTCTAATGCCCCCCGCCTCCTCCTCCCTCCCACACCCACACACCACACTTAAGGTTGCACACAGGCGACACCTAATGTGTCGATGGATACTGGTGTCCACGGACATGACACCATCAATGAGGCCGGTTCCTTAGCTGAGTGTCATAGAGGTGAGGGGTGACATCCAGGGTTTGGCTTCATCTGTTGGAATACTGTGTTTTGCAGCATTCCAAGGGCATTGCCTCCATTGAGGATCGTCAGTGTTGGCATGGTTTGTGTGACGTGTATAGCTTCCATGGTGAATACTGATCGTTTGTGTGACACAACCGTTTATAAAGGATGCCTCAGAGTAAAGATGCACTCTTTTGTCCGAAAATCGTACAAAACTCGTGCTTTAGATTTACTCTGGTAGTGTTTGCTGGTCTTTCTGATAATACGAATAGTTAGCGTTATGATATTTACTTCTTTTTTTCCGACGTTCGTTTGCTGTTTATTGGAACTTGTTTATTATATGCTGAAATGACAAACAATCATAATAAATGTACAAGACATAATTGGCTGTAGGCGAAAAACTCGCTCAAGCTTAATTCACTGGTGTGGTATGAGTTTTCCTGTGCTTGATCGACTTACCCCAGATGCCACGTAGACGGGCACGAAGACCCACCCAAGTGCAATCAGCAGGTAGATAGCCTGAAAGCAAAACACATGCAAATTAACCTGTAATTTGATTTATTTACTTATTTGATTGGTGTTTTACGCCGCACTCAAGAATATTTCACTTGGTGAGAGGAAACCGGGCAGAGCCCGAGGGAAACCCACGACCATCCGCACGTTGTAATTTGTGGCTAAAGCACTACTACATACGTCCCGATACAGTGGACATTTTACATATCTCTACATAAGTGGCTGTTTCATTTCGATCACATCATTGTATATTTCTCACAAAAGTATGATAAAGATTTCAACACGAACTGCCTGTGAGGTTCGTTAGCTTAACACGCTGTTTTGGCGGTACGGCGAATGACTTACGTGCCACTCGTATATCGCCACGGCGAACCCGGATGCTGCAGCAGTGCCGGCCAAACCAATGAACATTGGTGCTCCGACATTACTAGCAAATATCGACGCTCCGATCTGAAAAAAAGGAGTGATATAAATAAAAGTAAAATTTACTTCTTTGGTTTATTTATTTGATTTCAGTTTAAAAAGTTAATTATCAAGGATTGGGTTGGGGCGTATGCATGAGTTTAGCAACATGAAGGGAATCATCTAGGAAGCAGCAAATAGCACGTCAAGACAAAATGTAACGTTTCAGATCAGTTTGAAGGGAGATGTATGAAGAGGCATAAAAAAAAAGACATCATCCACAAAAGAAAACATGCATGTTGGAAGTCGTCTTCATTGGTCGTTTTTTGGTTTGAATCAATGAAGAATAGAAGTCAGGAATGGTATCACTCATAGCCTACATACCGGAAACCAGCTCATGTCTTTTCCCGCCAAGAAATAGCCAGCAGACGTCCCCCGGTTTGGTCGGAAAGTGGACTACAACACACAAGTCACATTTGTGAATTTTGAATGCTTTCAATGGCTGAAGAAGATAATATTCTGTATAAATTTTTCGTTCAATCTGAAAGACATTCAATCAGACAACGTTCTGTTAAAACGTCACAAAGCCTTTTATGCGAATACGTGTCTGTAAGAACCTTTATGTTCTTCAGATCTGTACAGAAGATATCTGTTTAAATATATATTTGTTTTTCTTTTCACCGAATTAAATACAGGCAGAGATTTGCAATGAAACGTGAGCTTCGTGGGCCATAGTGATAATGTGGGTACGACATTTTCTATCGAAGAACAGGATTTTAATGTTGAATTCATTGAAAATGTACTCATAATGTAAGTAACGTTCACATGAAGTTTTTTCCAGGTCTGACCATAAAGGTCTAGAAAACATAGTGTGACGTCACAGACGACGTTTATAGTCAGTTTGGTCCCAATGGACCTCCTTATAACTCAAATATGTGACCGTCTTATGCGCCTAACAAACATAAACAGTATACAGTATGAACCTAAATATATGTATTTACAAATATATCATCATCATTATTTATTTATTTATTTGTTCTTTGTTTTACGCCGTGCTCAAGAATATTTCACATTTTGACACACTGATTTTGAAGAGATAAATGCCAGTTTGACCTGTTACGCGGCTTACAGGAGAAGACCGGAGAAGTGTAACGTAAATTGTAGTGAATAGAGTCAGGTTTGAAGATTTGAAAAACACCATCCGATAATTTTTTAGGCGTTCTCTAAGAACATATGCTTCACCGCCGTAAGCTCATATAGCTATGAGAAGAAGCCGACATTTTACATAGCCGATGGTAGCTGACTGACGTGCATCGGGCCTTGCGACCTGCGCACTGGGGCATCCTGCCAGTTCTTTATTGTTGACTATACACTCACAAAATAAGGGGCAGCAGCCAACCGTCGGTAATCGAGTTGAATTTGCATCCGTGAGGCCTATATGACTCGCGTTACGTACATATAAAAGATAGAATGGTAATGATTTGAGAACCCAATTCATGTCATATCCACTAATCGGGCTTTACAAAATCCTACGTTCTGATTGATCAAAATTATTTTCACAGTTACGTGCCTTTCACAGAGAGGTATTTATTATCTGCGATTGAGTGTATGTAATGACCAACCTTAAATTTTGTTGCCTCGGAACTGAAAAAAAAATCTAAAAAAAATTTCAAGGTCGGTTTTAATTCTTCAGTCCATGCTCATTTACCACAAATTGCCCAATACTTCCCCTGTCTTCTCCTTTAAGTGTGGTACTTAGTGCCTTGTTTGTACAGGGAGGTCGTAACCTTGAATTTTTTTTAAAAAAACAAATTTAAAACATGAATGTATGCAAATAAATTACTTTATGTTGACATTTACTTTACAAAGACACATGCGGCCAGAATGCACGCACATCGACAAAATCACACTGGTTCAAGATATGGTGTGGCCTGTTACGGAAACCACACGTTTCGCTGATAAGCCCAGTTTTCAGTTTTCGGCCAGCCGAAAGTCAGGGTACAGCCGAACACCGCTTCAGCCATGAACCAAAACTCCGCCTAACCGCCTCATCACCTTTACACCCAACGCGTAGGTGTAGGAGTAAAGTGTTGAAAGGTGTAATATTACCGTTTTTAGTAGGCAAATCGGAGTGAATGTACAAAAATCAATCCAATAAACACCAGGATGACGTGACGCAGCGGCTTTTATCGCTGTACGTAATTGGTTGTCAGTAGTGCAATTCTACAGCAAGGAATTGTTTTCAACAGTTATTCTAGTCTAAAATACTGTAAAGTATTTCATCTGTCGTACAATACAGAAAACATGGTGTTTATATACACACGCTTTCACATACACAGTGTAGATTACGTGCAGATATCAGGATTAGTTCGATGGTAATTCGTTAAAAAAGGTGTATAAACAATGTGTATTTTATCTTGATGAAACTGAAATTACACATTACAAATACTTTGATGACTTTGAACAGCAGTGATATATATCAGCTACTAAGCGTCCATTCGTAGAACTGACATATGTCCTTTATTCATCATACCAAATATTGTGGCCCTGTATCTCAAAAGCTTTGATTAATTATTGTGCAAGACACAGCATGAAGCTCTAACTCTTCCACTTGTCATTAGACGAAGGACGGGTTATGAATGGTGTTTTCAACCAATCAAAGACTTTCATTCCAACCGACTAACTGCTGTAGAGAGAGATCACATGAAGACGTGTTGGATGGAGCCCTAAAAACACGCGCCATGTGTGACACGCAGCGATCCATATGGCCAAGCAGTCGTCTAAATCCGATGGAGTTCTTTATTAACACTCTTCTCGATTATAAATGGGCTTTGATTCGCCACACTCTTATTTTCATTACGAAGATTTTTCGTGCTAAACGTTATCCTGTACATAATCAAAAAGCACTGGAAATTCGGGTCTATACAAGCTTTGTCCACAGGGCTAAAAAGTTCCTTTAGTTATCTGTCAATGTTGTTGTGTGTCTTATTTTTCCATAATAATACCCTATTTCTCCCTCCGAACTCCTCCAAACTTTTTGACCTATTAAATGTTGTCAAGAGACGTTCACCCGGTGCTATTTTGGACTTAGCCATAAGGCCATGTGGAGATCCGAACGTGCTCAGAACTCGGAATGCCGTCTTTTCCCGCAGCGTGAAAATAGGAACGTGTTTGCTCATAGCCTCCTTAGCATTTAATATATGTTTAGCTTTGTAACACGATGCATGTGGGCTCGCTATATGCTGTCTTTTTTTCTATAAAGCCCTCGTCCTCCCCTGAAAGATTTACTAAGATTCGTTGTTGAAACCTTTCAGTATGTCAACAAGGATGAGTCTCCTCACATGATTGCAAGGTATAAAATTGTTATGTATGTATATCTGCCTCACGAATAAGAGGATGTTCTCCCGAACAAAAATGCAATGTTGACATAAGGTGGATGTTTCGCGACGCGACCTGGAGCGCCGTCTATACACCCCTTATACCCTCTGTATATAGGTCATTGTATTAGTCCGTTCCGTACTATACTTGTTCATATACATACTTGTTCATATTCTGTGGTACAGAGGTGTAGATCTGTCCTTTGTTTGCCTCCTACCAAGTTCAAATTTTGTGTTTACACATTTTCCAGGTATATATCACTCGGCCATGCACAGTATGCGCTGGATATAACCACTGGCTTTAGACAGACTGAAAACAATTATTTCTTACTTTAAAGGATACAGGAAAAGGAACATTATAGCGCACATCATGGTTTTAGGAAAATGCGAAGAAAGTTATACTAAAAACTGAAAAATTTTAAAGTATATTTTACACCTCTTAATAACCACCTTTGTTCTATGCATATTTTCCGTCAGTGGTTCGAAATTTACGGCATTGACAACAAATACCATCTGATGTTGATCGACTTCTAGACATGAAATATTTTCTAATCTCTAATCGATTTTATAGGCAACTGTCTGATCTCTGTCGAGTTCTAAACAGCAAGTATCGTCTGATCCCTGTTCAACAATACCGCCTGATGTCTATCCAGTGGTAGGCAGAAAGTGACTCCTGATCTCTGTCCAATTCTGGACAGCCAGTACTATATTCTTTATGACTATCCAATAGTAGGCAACAAGTCTGACCAGTTCTACGCAGCAAATACCTCGTGACCTCTATCCAATTCTAGGCAGAAAGTTCCTTCTGATCTCTGTCCCATTCTAGACAGCAAGCACAATCTTATCATTATCCAATAGTAAAAAAACACCGCCTGATGTATGTCCACTTCTAGGTAGCGAGCACTGTGTGATATCCGTCCAATTCTAGGCAGCAATTACCGTCTGAACTCTACCCACTTCTACACAGCAAGTAATGTCTGATCTCAGTCCGATTCTAGGCAGCAATTACCGTCTGATCTCTGACCAGTTCTAAGCAGCAATTACCGTCCGATCTCCGTCCAATTCTAGGCAGCAAGTAACGTCTGATCTCTGTCCAGTTCTAAGCAACGCCTCCGTTTAATGGCAATATATGCATCGCGATTTCCCATATTCTGATCAACCGTTCCCATGCAAAAATTATTTCCATTGTCGTCTGGCAAAAATCAGGAGATTACAGCACTTTTAAGGGTAACAGCAGCGATTTCAGAAGTTTGTTTAGGCAAATAGTTACACCACAGTCTGAATAGCCAGAAGTTAATCATTTGTATTGGCAGTCTGTTTAGGAATCGCGGGAGGTTAAGGAGTAGTGTACAAATGTTCCCTTTGTTACACAGGTCATGTTTTCCTTTCACAACCGTTTTGTTATAGCGTGAAAACAAAACCGACATCGAGATCAGAGGGACGTCGAGTAAGAAAGAAAAGAGAACGCTGACACTGTAACCCCAGTAAGGATAGCTGAGGTGGTTCAGACACCACAGATATTTGCCCAGGGCCAGTGTGCTTCACAACTTACTCACACTTAAACAATAAAATACATACCAAGAGGTATTATTAATTTTTTGGAATACTTTACAGTTACGTCTAATACATTGTAATTAGCATCGTTGCATTATATTTTGAATCTATTTCTGCTTTTGCCATGGTGCAATGGGGGGGTTGGGGGGGGGTAAGTTGTTACATTTTGTGTATTTACTCTGACAGAGATAAACTGACGAGAGGCCGTACTTCAGCGTATGACAATTTGCCAACTATCACACCGTGGTCGCTGACTTGGTTGTACTCTCTGTGCTGTAGGACTTTTACATTATATGACTACATTTAAATTACATTCACACAATTTACTTACGTAAACTAATGAATATATAGTATATAGTATCAAGATTACATACCCACATACCGACGATCAGGACGACTACGAAGTAGACTGCTATCGTGATGTAGTCTCCCCATTCTAACTCTGCCACCTGCACCACCATCTTGATATAGGTCTAGAACAACCGAGCTCTCTGAAACATGCACCACGCAAATATGTATGGATATAATTGAGCT
Organism: Acanthopleura granulata; assembly: GCA_016165875.1. Taxonomy (NCBI): domain Eukaryota; kingdom Metazoa; phylum Mollusca; class Polyplacophora; order Chitonida; family Chitonidae; genus Acanthopleura; species Acanthopleura granulata. The sequence goes on from JABBOT010000008.1 coordinate 7,398,575, forward strand.
ACATTTGTGAGCCACCTACCATGTTTTCCAAAGGTCTAATGTTTCCAAAACATCGTTATAACAGCAGATATTGGAGAAAACGTTTGTCACTGCCAGTATACGAAGTCGTCAGGGATAACTTTAGGTGTAAATATAACGTACTGCAAAACATTTCTGCTTCTTGAAATAAAACGCCATCACTATTTAGGTTCGAAAATGTAGTTTCAAATTGTTTTTCTTTATTTTCACACATAAATGAAAGGATATAAAATATCTCTACTGGAAATTAAGGATGATAGATATACGAATAAACGTACGAGTAAAGCGACCAACCAAAGGATTACAATGAATGTTGATACGGAACTTTATTGTTTTCTCCAGTGCCAGAAAACACTGCAGGCGAAATGGCGTAGCACATAACAACATATCCGTGCACAATTAAAGACAAATAAGAATTACAGTATAGGCGGAGGTACTGTTTGGGAAGGTTCAAGTCTTAAGGAGACATCTAGTGTTATACATTACAAATGCTTACCATGAAGACAGGAAGTGTGATATCCAGGCGAAGAACTCTGCTGATGTTCTACGTGTCTACCAACTAGCGTGCCCACGGGGATCTGCTCAGATGTGCCAAACCAGCTCCCAATGAAGACACCTGACAGGGCTGGGCAATTCAGAACACAGTTCTTGTATAAATAGTGTCAGCCTGGTCCCATCAAGGCCACCTGATATCCCTTTGAAGACCTGCTTTCTCGTAGACTCTACATGAAAAGATATGAAAGATTGGGCTGTTTTGAGGACTGGTAAGTAAACAGAATGTGCTCGCCGTTTTGTCACAGTGGGAAAAACGGGGCCAGGATATAGGATAATAGCAACAAAAAAGTTCTGGACAAGGGACGCAACTTTAACAAAGCTCGAAAATAACAAGATTGCTATTTTAAAACAGGATATTTGGCCTGGGGCACAAAATTTACGATTAAGCGCAGTTTTGGTCTCAAGTGATTCTGTGTGCATTTATCTCAGTTTAGCAATGCATGCATATCCCCAGACAATGGCTCGTCACTCACAAGTTGTTCATGTGCGATTTTCTGCTGCACTTTGAAAATGCAGCCCCAGTGTGTTTATTGTTACGTGGAAACTCTGACGATCCATACAACCTCGGCTCAATTAACTTGTGCTAGGAACATAGTAGGCCATACGCATGCATGGGTCCTGGCCTACACTTGGAACACAAGGCCACGCTGCCCCACAAGCCACCAGTGCATGTGGCGCTGCACCGTGTCATCATCACATACCGTTTGTTGATGCGAAACAATACAATGTACCTTCGGGACAACAACAACTATGCTCGGATAACACAGGTAACAATGAGCTCCGATTAACCTGGGTCTGGTATAGGCAGCAATCCACTGGCTGGAGATTTCAGTTCATCCATGAGACTTATAGCCTTGTTAACGTACCGTATCCTAAGACCATATGCTCAAGAGCCTTGTGTTAGGTCTCAACGGAAAGGAACTCTTGGCTCACGCAGTGATATTTTCCCTGTCAAGTACTGTGCTTTATGATACAACACGCTTTCGCGTGCCTGTGAATTCTACATTTTTTTACCTGGTTAAGCAGGTCATCACAAGCTGATGTACGCACCTTGCTATCAAGCGGTTTGCTCAGTGACCTAATTTACATATGATTTGAGGCTAATGCATACATTGTACGCAAGCATACAGAGGCTGACGTATCAAAAGTTTTCATCTCAGTGAAAGTGACTACACCTCCCTCTCACGTGGACCAGGCCTCAACCAACCACACTGCGGAAGTACCTGCTCATCCCATGTATTACGGTTACCTATTCGTGAAAAGTATGACCCCATTCTCTACCAAACCAGTACCGGGCAATTGTGCCATTATATATAACTGTCATAAGAAGCGCATAATCACACATGGAGAAGTGTTAAGAGGCTTGCCGTGTAAGATTACAAAACTGTGTCAGAGAGGACCGTCTGAAGCATACATAGCTGGCAGAATTGTCCGAACTCTCTTTATGCATATTGTATATAACCAGTACATAACTTAGATGCCTGGGACATAAACCGAACTTTACATAACTGGACATTACACATGGAAATGTATTCCAATCTCAGCCAAAGGGCGTTCGCTCAGGTACTGGGCATTGCGCTGATATATGAATGTACAAATAAACATGCTATCTCTTGGCAACACGAAGCCCGAAACCCGTAAGTTTGTAGGTTTTTACTTTAGTCATTTAAAAGCTAAAGTGTCAAGTCTTTTATTTTCAGCACACAGAAGGTCTTACTCTTTTTGTATGCGGGTTTGTTTTCCATATTACTGTTTAATGCAAAAAAACTGAGCTCAAGTCGAAATTTCGCTTCGTTTGTCGATGTACCTATTATTACCGTATCCACTGCCTGCAATTTCCTGGATGCGTCTCTGTCTGTAACACATAGTACTGTCTGCATCATCCCGCTTATGTCTCCGACCATACCATATCGTGCATATATCTATGTCTGTACCACATAGTACTGTCTGTATTATCCCGCTTATGTCTCCCTCTGTACCGCATAACACTGTCTATATTATCGTGCATATGTCTCTGTCTGTAACACATAACACTGTCTGTATTAAGGTGCCTATGTATGTACCATTTAATACTGTCTTATGACGTCCTTACCTGTGTCTATACCACAAAACACTGCTTGCATTATCGTGAATGTGCCTCTGTCTATAACTCATAACACTGTATTATCCTTCTTATATCTCCGCCTATACCATGTAACACTGTCTGTATTGTGGTGCCTATGTCTTTGTCGATACTGCATAACGCTGTCTTTATTTCGTGTCTATGGCACTAATTATACCATATAATACTGTTTGTCTTATGACGTCTGGCCTCTGACCATACCACATAACACTGCATGCATTATCGTTCATATGCCCAAACACAGCAAAGTTTGTATTATTGTGTCTATGTCTCGGCCAATTCCACACCACCCTGTCTGTATTATCATGCCTCTACCTCTACCACACAACATTGTCTGTATTATCGTGCCTGTCTCTGTCTATACCACTCAACACTGCCTGTATGATCGTGCCTGACTGTGTCTATACCACTCAACATTGTCTGTATTATCGTGCCTGTCTCTGTCCACACCACACAGCACTGCCTGTATTATCCCGCCCTCTGCTTCTATATCACACAGCACTGCCTGTATTATCGTGCCTGTCTCTGTCCATACCACTCAACACTGTCTGTATTATCGTGCCTCTGCCTCTGTCTATTCCATATAGCACCGCCTTGTTGTCGTGCTTATGTTGATTCCCCACACAAGCCCATTCCATACTCACTTAGCAAACGTAATACCGACTCTACAGAGACTATCTGTAAAGTATTATAAATAGTTTTTGAAGACAGTATGCTCTGCTCTTTCTGTGAATACATGTTTGCGTGCAATGTTTGCATTTCTACAAATAAACATATTATAGGGCATATAGGGACATTGGTGTCAGGGCATCGTTCTCTTGTATGTAAGCAGTATCTAATATATATATATATATATATATTGGGCACTTCATTGATCGGGCATCAGTATGTGAGTGTCATATGGCCACAAATTCTTTATAATCATCATACACGTTTTATGTACTTCCCACAACGTCTGGAATCTGAAGCCTATTCTACAACCCAGACATACTTCCCATAGCATCTCGTACGTGGGAATGTCCGCAACAACCTGCCGATGGTCGTTGGTTTTCCCCGCACACTCCCCGGTTTCCTCCCACCATATTACTGGTCACCGTCGTATGAGTTAAATATTCTTGAGTACGCCGTACAACACCAATCAAATAAGTAAATAAATGCCCATAACATCTACCAGTTGTTATTGGAATAATGTGTACCATTCGTTAGTGGAAGACATAAGTGCAATTTGGAGTCACTGCTATGCTCAACACACATGCAAAAGAACAATTAAGCCTATCTTGTATATACATTCATCATACCTGACATTTTGTATATTGATAATAGATGATATATTGATCTTTTGTGTATTCGTTATATATGACATAAAGGTCTTATGCACTGTCACCACACATGGCCCACTGGTTTTATACACGTTCCCCATAGATATCATACCTGTTTTCTACACAATCATCATACAAGGTATACTTTAAGAGTAATATTAAATTTCATATTTACATCCAGCTTATCCATAAGGTGTTTCAACTGATTCCCGGTGATTCATATCCAACGCCCACATTTGGTAGTACAATTGTTTTACATGCAATTAGTTTTTTATACATATATATTATGCACACGTGTTATACCATCAAACATTTCAAAACGTATAACTTAAAGAACTACTGTTCTGAACAATTGATAGGGGAACACTAAACGGTTTGATTGGAATACGGCAACGTCCCAACAGTTATTTAGCGAATAATTATTATACATACAGAACGGCATTAATAAGTTGTTTGACCTCAAGATATGTATAATGGCGACAAATGTGTTCTAACAAGCCATCTAGATCTCCCCAAATCTGAAGCAAACGCCACCTGTTAGACTATATCTCCAGCAAACACGCCACCTGGTGGACTAAACACTGATTCCAACTACAGACAACAAACTGCTCAACATTCACTTTACAGATAAATGCAGTTGGCTGATACTGATACTGATACGAGTGAAATATTCTTGAGTATGGCGTAAACCCCACATCAAATAAATAAGTAGATAAATACAGCAAGAAGATGATGATCAACATTGTTGTAAGTGTCTGACCATAGTGTTACGTTCGGTACATTCCTCCAGCTGATCAATATATCAGCTGTGATGAAGCAAGTGTTTCCTGCTGGTATTTGATCCAGTCCGATTGCCGCCAATATTCCTGATCATCTTTTCTTAACTTCTACCGTACATCGTATATGTGTGTAAACATATATGAAGACCAGGTGATAAAAAATCTATCAAATGATCAACGGTTGCGTCAAATGCATCGTTCTGAAAACAGATAATTAGGAGGACTAGAAGTGAATTTCAATACGACATCGACAACATATGTATGCCAACGAGTATGGTGTTTTACGAACAACAAGTTTCGTCACTTACAGCATATTTCAGTGAAGGAACAACATATTTCTGGGAACAACTGTTGTGAATTACGAACAGCATAGTTCTGTGAACAAGTGGGGTGATTTGAAGATCATCGAAGCTTTCATACTAAACATATATTTAATTATATTCTCATCTATTAGGACTTGAATGTGACTTGCTTATGTATGATTCTTCTTTAAACCGATGTCAAAAAAGTGAAATATTCAAATGCTCAGTGAATATGGCTTATGTTATATTATCTCAGTTAAAACAATGGCACTTTTTATCAACCTACAAGTGACATTGATAGCATGTGCTATCCAGCTGAGAAGATTAAAAAACGCAAGAGCCTTTCAGGATCTATTTCATCCCAAGAAACTGTTCGTCATGTGTGCAAAGCCTCCCTATTGCCAATAAGGCGTGTAGAATGGAAATCTCTGTGTGTGCTGAAGGCCTAACACCACACAGTCAGTGCGACAATCACATTAAGAGAGTAACTGGGGGGCGGGGGGGGGGAGGGGCAGAAAGACGAAACATATCAAGGTTTATCCACTCATGGTGCTGATGACCTAATAAGTCAAATGATCATCAATGTAATATCATCCCAGTCGTTTACTCCCCTTAACAGAAACATTAATGAGTAAATAAGTACATAAGAGACGATCAGCTGCACTGTGCTGAATGCTTGTCTATCGCAGCTCAATGACCTCATCAGTGCGGTCGCTGTGAGTTCTAGACCACTTCATGCGGCATGGCTTCCTCTTCGGTCGAACGTGGGAATGTTTGCCAGCAACCTGCGGATGGGCGTGGGCCTCCCCCCGTGTTCTTCCCGGTTACCTTCCACCATAATGGCGGAAATATTCTCGAGTACAGCGCAAGTGTTTCAATGAAATTAATAAATTTACAAAACGGTGTTCTAGCGGCACCATGTATTGGCATGTAACACAACAAACAGATGGCAGCTTACCTAATTGCTTTGAAAATAAATTGTGCGTGAGTACCCTGTAAACTGTACCATCGACGGTCTTTCTGGAACCTGGGCTGAGGTCATCGACCGAAAACTCATTAGAACAGGGTAGGTATTGATCAGGGACAAATCACACTGATGGGCAGAAGAGGATAGAAACCTTTACTATAGCAATGTGATCCCGTCACCGACTAACAGAAGCCCTATTGACTATGTGCTACTCATACATATCCTTACGTGGAGTATAGAAATGTAATATATGTGTCATACGTGTAACATTTCAAGTAAGAGGATTTCTACACATCAATACCCTTACGCGGATGCAACGGATCAACAGAACAGCGTTTACACATTCTTTGTGGAGATAGTACGAATATGCCTCATGGATTTATGTATATGTGTGTGTGAGTGTGCGTGTGTGTGCATTTGTATATAGGTATGATAGCAATCGCCCTGTGTATGGGCGCCCCATAGATATAAGTCTGGCCACAGTGCACTGTTTAGTGAACGGTACCAAGATGTCAGTCAATAAATGGCTTACCATACTCGTACAAATTTAACAAACCGAGATCAGGATAGGTAGGTAAACTAAGTCAAAACAGCAACCGCTGTTGTTGTATGTGGCACATGTATATTGTCCAACCAGCCATAACATTTTATTATATAGAAAGATTTACAATGCTCTTGCATATATGCGCTAACAACATTGATATGTATAACATGTGAAAACCGACCAGAAAAAAATGTTACAAGTCCAGATCAAGGCCTGTAAGCTGTCGCGTTGATTTGAACTCATCGTGAAGGTACGTACATGTACGATCAAATGTATTTATTTATTTCATTGTTGTTTTACTCCGGAATCAAGAATATTTTACTCATTTGACGACGGTAAGCATTATGGTAGGAGCAAACCGATGGAAACCCACGACCATCCGCAGGTTGCTGGCGGAAATTACCACCTGCGACCGGAGAGGAAACCAGCATGAGTTGGATGAACTGACATCTACCGTAATGGTGGGAGGCTGCTGGATTATTGTATTGCGTTAGCGCGCTAATCACTAGATCAGAAGGGGTCCAGCTCAAACGCTTGTATCCGCGTTGTCGGCGGCTCCATTATTATTGCATCGGATCACTTATGAAGTAAATACGACATTAATCCGAGCTCAAATTCAAAATAGTTAATTTTATTTTATTTTATTTATTTGATTGGTGTTTTACTCCGTAGTTAATCATAAAGAAACTTCCCAAGAGCTATTACCAATCTAAAATTATAATCACTATCTAAAATTAGAACCAGTCAACTATAAGCCTGACGGACTTACACATGTTGCCTTGTATCGGTGGCCAGTAGCCGTGAAGTATTAATGCGGACTTTGATAACGACAACACAGATTGAGTCGTGGTGCATCACATGGCAAACTGTAAGGGATCGGCTCACTATTACAGGATACATGCACGTACGCATACATTCGCAATAATTACGACAGAGAGTGCATCCTGGAAAGTCTCGATAATTCCCTGTCTGAGAACGAGATCCAACCAAGATCTGTATATGTTGATCTGGTGTTAGTGTTTGATAAATGTGATAAACATGATGTCTGATAAATTCCATTTCATATCATTTTTTGCCTCATGCTGCTTACGACATGGCTTTATGTGTGTTTAGGTGTGTAATGATGCGCGTGCGTGTGTGTGTGTGTGTGTGTGAGGTGGGTGTGTGAAGTGTGTGTGTCACCGTCTTAACTGCTGTGTGTTTTTACTCTCCATGCGACAATGTCCTCTATTCTAACACAACCATCTTAATCATTCTGCCACGACCCAAGTACACTTCATCACAATGCTTACGCGTCCTTTTCTTTTACCATATACCTCCAAGAGCTTAAACTGTTAACACAAGTCATAAGCTTCTGATATAATTTGTCATAACTGCAATGTTCACACTTGTTCGTAATCTTAATATATATGATGCAAAACATCCATTCCTATACATGCCTTTATGAAACAGTTATTGCGTATCCAACACTTTACTACGTTTGTGTTGTTATGTGTATAGATCTCTGTTTATGGCCTCCCATCCATCTTGAATAGTACAATCTGGGAGATTTCAGTGGCAAAGTTCATTCATTCTGCACAAAAATGCTTTATCAAACGTCTACTCACGAAAACATCATGGGTTCAAATTACATTTCCACTTGCACTCAATTCAAGCAACATTAAAACATTTAAAACTTTTCAAAAAATATCCAAGCACGGAGCTACAGTTCGGCTGCGCGGAGAAAACAATCTCCCAAAGTTCTAAAACGAAAGTGTTCGCTGGTCTCTACATTAATTGACAGTGTGGATATGTTGTCTCGTAAAATTACACCGTGTCAGGTGTCTTTGCCAACCAACAACGTAACATCCACAACAGGAATCACCTCAGTCACTCTGGTAGCTGAATGTGCCTTAGTGGTCCATATAGTTAGGCCAACGATATTATAATAGGTTTTGAATAGTTGTAGGCCTAAACAAATTCGTGAAAACTTCACTTGCTCCATGTGTGTGATGTTGGCCGTGGTGAATCCATATCTTCGCTTATGATACTGTTCACGTCTGCAGAGGTTGCGTACTTTATTTATTTATATAGTGTTTGGTCACTTTCATTGAGTCGGGTTCCTAACATAAAATGTAGGTACAACAAATATTAGTCTGTCCATACGCGACCTGTTTTTGTGTCAACGTAGAAATATCGTAGATCAACATTTTCATTTTGTGTACAAGATACATCTACTGACATTTTGGATACACACACTAGCTTAAGTAAATGAGAAAAACAGTAACTTACACACCAGTCAAGTCACTAGAACAGAGGAGTTTCGAGTTCGAACTCTCTCGTGGTAAAAGGTAAAAAGAGTTGAACTGTATCATGTGACTTGTGGAAAATGTCAGGCAATTTTATTGACAATAAATTTATGGACCATCTGTCTCATCGTGTTCATTCAAGAGCTTCTTGAATTAAAAAAACTTCCAGCTCTCCAATTTTCTCCATCGTTCGTCTAGTCTAAATAACTTTTCGTGATACTTTTCTCAGACTCCCATGTTGCAGTAAATACAATCAAAAATAGTTGCCTAACATTTTGGACAGGTCATATGATACAGTACGACCTTTCTTACCTTTAGCGATGAAAGAGTTCGAACTCTAAATTCCGCTTTTAAAACACCATGGAACTACTACCTACAAACTCTGACAAATGTTTTGGCTGTTCTGCTGGGCTCTATGATCCAACACATCTAAGTAGCAGACCAAGATGCCAAGTCAAAGAATTTAAAATTGAGAAAACGCACGGATATTTCTATATTGCAAATCAAAAACCTTAAATGTTTGAGTAATGTCAGTGAAGACTGTTGGGAGTTTTCTTTGCATATCATGCATGTAATTGAAATACTGCGTTGCTTTCATTTTAAACAAATTTATCTCGCATCGAAGAAAACAATAATTCATGTTGGATCATTAGATGGATAAATGAATAATTTCTGTCATTTTCTTATTTCAGAAATAAAAAATGATTTCTTGAAATTAACAAAAATGACACTCATTATGGTGTTAAGCTGTAAGAAAAGCTAACCCCTAACTTTTTGTACTTTTTGATGAGTATAAACTTAATGTATCTTTCCTCAGCTGAAAGAAAAAGTGTTTTCTGGATTCAAAAAACAAGTAAATGTATGCTAGAAAAACATTTTAAGTTCGCATAGAAACAATTATGAACACATACATGTAAGATAGGTCAAAATTTCAGAGAGCAGGCCTACCATTTATATTCCCTCAAACAATTTTCCCCCGATCCTTTTGAATTAAAGAAATAGCAATACATTTGAGAATAAAAATAACTGACATATGATCTTATAGTTTCCTAACCAGAAGCATAACCAAAGTCAATAGTGTTAGTAATCAAAATTTCATGGAAAATAGAATAACCCATATAAATTTAAGTTTTAGTGTTAATTTCTGCCATCAGTAAAGTAGGTGGACCGGAAGTCTGTCATAGCTGAGTGGTTTTAATCTGTAGCGCCGATGCGGTGTGTTGTTGCGATGTGTTTACCGCCCTTGAACAAGGACCTTGGTGACGATATCAGTTGGGGGGTCAACACAGTCTAACGTTTGTTGAAGACCACTTGTCTTACATCAACATGGTGCGCATATCTGTACACATCACCCATGGGAATCAACTGTCCAATATTTGCAAATTTGTATTCAACCGTACCTTAATTTATATTAAATGTAGTACAATCAGTCCTTATCAAACACCTAATATACACAATATTTATGACACTATAAGCAACTGGGGTTGACCTACTTATGCACTAAAGCAATGACTGGCAAAAGCACCTAGAGCTCCTATGGGTGATAAATGTGTATAGGGCACGACACATAGATTTTTGGAAAATACCATATTTCATACTACTGAACAGTTCAAGGCAAGTAAATGACATCAATAATAGTTTTTGAACGATTGATTGGATGCATTTATTGTCAGAAATTCCCAGAAATGTTTGGGCAGCCTGAGTGCCCCTTGGGAGGAAAGAACAGGCTTTGTTTCATAATTTGGGGAGTTAAGTGAGAAATTACAAATGTTCCAGACGATGTTATCGTCTTACACGATAAAGAGACAAAAATTAGAAAGGATTTAATTGGCTTATACATTTGATATGATTTGTCTGTTTTTGAAATGTTGGTGGTTTACCCGAAGCACTCTGCACTGATCAGTACATTACGTCAGCGTAACACACGCCTGATATATTAGTCAAGGCCACACGACACAGCTACACTGATCAGTACATCACGTCAGCGTAACATGACGCCTAATATATTAGCCACAACCACACCACAGCGCTACAGAGACTAGTATCTTAGGTCAACATGGCACGACACCTAATGTATTCGTACAATTCATGCTCGAATCATGTAATGAAATGAATAAACTGGAGATGAATTTATAAACGATGGAGTTTTTATATATCGTGAAACTTACATGAGAGGCTTGTCAGATTGTTTATATGTAGATACCAATTGTAAAGCTTATCAGAGGTACTCACAAGAGGCAAACTAGTATTACTTTGGACAACACGGATTAGTTGATGCTTTATCACCTCGATCATTTGATACGAACACAGGAGAGGAGTGCTGCTAGATGAAACAGGTAACAACTGATAGCTGGACGTGTCCATACGTGCAGATCTCGTGTTCTTTTAAACACTAGAACAATACCTGTGCAAAAATCAATATATTCATTCGTGCATTTCAGCACTTGGTCTAAACACCGAGTCTGAAATGCGTAGGCCACTGACAAACAACGGAGAAGCGATTTAAAGTCCATATTCCCAAGACCCATTTCCAAAACAACCTACATGTGTAACTCCACTTCCCATAGGCGTATTTAATAAATAATATATATAAATAGTAAATAAGGCTGGTAACGCGTATATGAGAAGAGATGAACAGTTTTCAGTGATGCAGGTGAGACAGTCCATTTTCTAGGCCGGAAATTCAAATTCAGATTCGAGGTTCATAATACTTTCCAGGCCAAATGCACATTCAACGTCTCAGAAGACCGGACTGTCGTCAGTAAATCATCAGGTCGTGACATTTAGGCAATCTCACGTGAAACCTCCCAGTGCTGAGTTCAGAGCATTGTACATTATTTGTGCTATTTACACCAGAAATGGTTGAAGCTATGCGCTGGCTTCAGTCCTTCTCACTTTCGCCATGTACTACCCGTCTGCCACTCCGCCAGGTGAAACCCTTTTCTACTCCAGTACGAACAATTCAAGTGCACCTCCGGTATATACAATCCCCTAAGCAGTCCCTGACAAACTCTGGTAGGGCAACCCTGAGCAAAACCGGCACTACAGTTTCCGAGCAACTTCGGTGCAACAGCCCCTAAGTAACTCCCGTATGGCAGTCCCTGAGCATCTCTAGCACGACAGCCCGTGAGCACCTCCGGAACATACAACAGAGTAACTCCGGTACGGCAGCCCCTAAGCAACTCCGGTAAGGCAGGCCCTGAGTGAATCCGGTACGGCAGCCCCTGAGCAACTACGGTATGACAGCCCCTGCGCAACTCTGGTACGACAGCCCCTGAGTCACTCTGGTACAGCAGCCCCTGAGCAACTCTGATAAGCCATCCCTGGCCCTGAGCAACTCTGGTACGGCAGCCTTGAGCAACTCCGGTACCCGAAACCTCTCTCCAAGAGGTCGTGTCAGCTGGTTTAATGTCGTTATGACTAGAGAAGAGTCTCGTATGTAAGGCATCTATAAGCATCTATAAGAGCTTTGCATTGTTCGGATTACCGTTGAAAATTGTGAACTTCAAGAGACAGCATTTATGGCAAGGTAACATTGTTACTGGCTTACCTTGTAACTCCTCGGCTGGCCAACAGAGAGTACACACGAAGGACTACTTCAGAAACATCACGTGCTGTTTATAACGAAAACAATCCGAGAAAGGGCATTAGGCTTCCAGATTTGAGACTGGAAGCTTAATATACTAGTTTATCCTCGAGGCGTTCTCTGTGCGACACATAAAAAGCTGTAGTTACGGACATAGTTATGTCTGTGAGGAGGCCTTTACTAGTGAATGGAAAATCACTGCAGGGAAACTAGGCCACAGCGACCTCGTTGTGCTGATTAACTGGTAACATTGCAGCATATACATGTGTGAAGCTTCTACACGAGGGAAAAAAATCGACCTGTGTGAATGGCCATGAAGACCCTTTGGGTAATTAACTGTAACATCCCTGCTGATTAGTACGTTTATCCTATGATTGTAACATTCGAGATACGGACGAGAGACATTTCTCTCAGCTCTCTTTAATAAACCGGGCTTGTACATATAGATATACACATACGTGTATCAGTACACACACACACACACACACACACACATATATATATATATATATATATATATATGTCGAATCCGCCGCATCAGTCGTTCCGCTCTCTGACTCGATGCAACTTTCGGAACAGAGCGCTAAACTGGGCCAGGCGGCGTGGCGTAGACACGTGACTTACCAACTATATATGTCAGCAGGGTAGCAGCCTGATATATTTATATATCCCAACAGGTGTCGCTGAGTTCTGCTATTGCTGATCTCGAAATATAGAAATTGCCAAACAATCGAATAACTACAATTATTAATCTCCACAGTCACGTTGGTTGCTGTGAATTGTAAAGTCTTCGTGTCCCAATGAAGTGGGTCGAAGACCTGGCCAATAAGATGTGCGCTGTGCTTCACACAACTTTATTTAGAACATTCTTATCATTTCTGACCAGAGGCTTTTGGCGCCAGTGTCTGGTGCCGTTAAACCTACCTGGTCTCCAAAACGTTTGCCCTTGTTTATGGTGAAATGTACCATGAAAAGCTCTACATATTACTACACATAAAATGCCTTGCGCATATTTCGGTGCATCTTCACCGTGCTTATCTTTGGTTGAGGGTGGTGTTAGGAGGGAGGGGAGGGGAGAAGGTGCGGGGAGATAAATGTTGGAGCGCTGTTTCAAAGAGTCAACCGAGCCGACATACTTAATGTTCAACGCCTTTGTTTGTGATGTAAGTCATTGGTCTTGAATGCCTCGATGTTCATTTTATCTGCCAGTTATGCTTGGGCGTGTTATAACATTTTTACACAATAATTCTCACAAATAGGACTTCACACTGACTTTCATGCCAGGCCTCTGGTTCAGCATGTGCCAACTGTTAATTATTGACATGTCCTGGATCCTGCTTACCTTTACCCACTTCACCACTTATGTCTTACAACTGAGATATCCTTTATAACTCCACTAGTCTACTTTTCATTGATGTCACCAAGTTAAGCTTGGCATAGAAAATTGGTATTGTTGCCTCGATCTTTTCGGGTGGCCGCGTTGTACTGTCCGCCTTGTTAACGAGCGCTTCGTCCACACTACTTACAGCGCATACCCCTTTATCTGCGCTCGCTTTATATCACTGCCACCTCTGTCTTGTACAGAAATCTTAAACAAAGCCAAGGTCATTGGGGTCACGGTGAAGAGACATGACGTCAAGTCAGAAAAAATGAAAACGCTCTCTCAGTCTTTGTGCTGTTATTTGATACATATGCATAATTCTTCATTAAAGATGTAAGCCTATACACAGTATGATTCCAGCGGACACCTCAGAAAGCTATTTTATTGCAGAATGCAGATTATGGGTCAGTGCGAGGCCATTAAGGGTGAGGTTGTTGGCCGACCATCACAAAACTTTGTAACTCAGTTTTTCGTAACTTTTCTCGTGAATCACGTCCGCTTATGGCGCCACAAGCTAGACGACATCTCTTACGAGACAAATTACCAAAAAAGTGACTTACGAAGTTTCGTAGGATTGCTCTATCCTACATCAGAAATATTAAGCTTTTACCGAACGGCTTGAAAGATAATGTTTAGGCCTAATGTTTATTGTATATTGCAACGTAGCCTCGATGGCCAGAATTCGGTCTTGGGTCCACAGGACACGCCTACCAGCGTGTAAACATTGATAGCCTTAGGACAAAGGTGCATAGTCAGTACATGGTACCGTACGGCATAACGCCGGGAATTCAACGGTTCTCCGCGCAAAGATTTAAGGTGAACTGTTCCAGTTCTATTTTTCACTTTACTTAACTGAATACTACACCTGTGATATAAGAAAATGATGTAGTAAAGTATATGACTAAGCCACAGGGCCACAGAGACGCGCTAATTCGAAATGGTCACGTCGCATGACAATTATCCATTCTCGTCGTATGGAGGGTTTCGATGGAAAGGCGTGACTATTAATCCATCGTAATTCTGTGTGTAATTAGCACACCTGATTGGTGCACAAAACGGCATACACCAGGATGACGTCATACACTTGGAGCAGATAAGCGCGTAGAGCACACCAAGCTTCACGAAACACAACCAATTGGTCTTGAAAAAAAATACATTTTTGGGAGTTATGTTCTTTAAATCACTTGGGCTTCGTGTTTCAGACACCCCATGGATAAACTGTGCCAATTTGGCGCGAAAACATTAATTAACTGGGTCAGCTCACCTTGAACATTAAACAAAACAGCGACATACATGCACGGAATATATTAAACACTTGCATGTAATATTGGGGTCTTGCAAACTGAGGTCTTGCACACTGAGGTCTTCAACGTTGAGGTCTTGTAAATAGAGGAAATGGTTCAATACAGTAAACAGGTGTGCTCTATACTGAAGCCGATGTGCATAAAATTAATTGCATATTTCCATTGAGCTAAAAGTTTATGTTCATGAATTAGTATGTCTTATCTTGATCTCATGCATGTAGAATGCCACATAGGGCATCGCTGAGGACCAGTGCATTGTATACTCAGTATACTGCTGTTGGCTCTAGGCTTAAACATTATCTTCCAAGGCGTTTGGTAAAAGCTTAAAATTATTTGGGGTTATATAATGATCACAATACATATTCTCTACCTTGGCCAGTCGCCTAAGAGTTGGAATCCATCTTCTGGATATAAAATTCACGATATTCCTTCTGGTAATCGGAAATGCGATGTCTATAGTGTAAAACATAGTATGACAGTAAATATTACTTTTCGAGGAATGTGAATTCAGTATGACTAACGCCATATATCACTTCCGTTTCAATGGTGTATTCGTCTATGAATTGTATAAATTAAGGCTTTCCTCATTGGGCCAAATGTTTTCCTGCATCGGGTACATTTGTTCCCTTCGCCAATGGTTGGACCAAACCCCATCTGGTAGATGAGAATTTCAGTCCCAGCGACATGACTGAGATATATAACAAAATTGTCCCATTCACTGACTTCTGTTCCCAAATTATCACACCACGCAACACAGAATTAAATAAACACTGCTTTGAATTTTACTGTAAGACGTTTTAACGTGTGAGAGGTTTTAACTTCCCCTAAGTGTTGTGTTTTATATGTCATCAGTTTTATCTCACAGACCGGAATATACAGTAGCCCATAGTGCCATTCCAACGTTTCAGTAATCCCTCGAAATTTACCACGATTCCTATGCTTTTCTGTCAGCATTCGGTGGTCTAGGCAGAGGAAAGGTTTTCGTCGTGGTAAAAAGGTTCTGGGTGATGTTAAGACTTTAATCAAAGATGACGGGTATATCATGCACCAGGGTAACATGGGCTCACTGTACGAAAGGATAACTACTCACGCCGCTGGGAAAAAGCTTAGCCCGAACGGAACACTTTTTCTCAACGAGGGAAGGCTTTTCATAGCCGAGAAAACATTTAAGTTGTAGTGGAAACCTTTCACACGGGGGAAATAATTTACGCCGCGGAGAAAAATTTTACATTGTGCAACTTTTAAACTGCTCAGAAAGTTTTACATCCCAACGAAAATCTGTACGCCCTGAAGAAACCTCATTGCAGACAAAAATCCTGCCAACTGAAGAGAAAACGTTTGCCCCTCGGAGAAATCATTTTCACTGCGGAGGAAACCTTTTTCACCGGGGAAGCTATTCACACCATCAATTCGAAAAGGTATGACTCGGTATAATACAAAAATGCTTGAAATTTTCGATTGCCACGAATTGACCACCCTAGCGACAACTAGGCCAAGAGTGCATTGCTCTGGCTGCACCAACAGCCTATTTGGTTCATATACATGTACATTAGTCCAAGTTTAAACACAAGACCAAAATATCCCCCCGCCGATGACAAGCTCGTGCAACTGAGATAAGAGTAAACGCATTGAGTGGTTTATGATAATGTAAAAGATGGGGCTCTCTAGGGTACCCCCCTTTTCCAGGTTTTTTTTACGCCCATTCCATGCATGAAGTCACCGCCATGTTATACAGATTGAAGTCCGATGTAGGCTCGACAAACAGCTTCTATACGATAAATCATGAAGATTTACAGGAATCAGAACAATGCTTCATTGGAATGAACTTCGACAGTCATTCTGTGGTAAGTATTGTAAGTTTCCCACAGCTACAATCGCTTTGAAGATTTGTTTCAAGAAAGTAACATTCTAGCTGTTTTATTTCAAGGAAGTAACATTCTAGCTGTTTTATTTCAACAGAGTAACATTCTGGCTGTTTTATTTCACGAAAGTAACATTCTAGCTGTTTTATTTCAACAGAGTCACATTCTAGCTGTTTTATTTCAAGAATGTACAACATTCAAACTGTTTAATTTTAAGGAATTAATAATCACTTTTGGACCATATCTACATGCGCCATCATTAATTGTGTTTGTTAGTGTGTACATATATATTTATTTGTTTTGGCATTTTTGACCATCACTCAAGAATGTTTCACTTGTACTGGTGGGAATGATGGTGGGGGAAACTGAGCAGAGCCCAGGGGAAACCCACAACCATCCGCAGGTTGCTGGCAGACCATCTCATGTTCGACGACCGCATTGTTAAGAACATCCTGAGCCATTGTGCTATACTAGCACGATAACCAAGTGATTTTGTAACAGCAGAGTCTTTAAATCTGCACTTGCAAGTTATCCAGTCTCTCTTTTCTTATGTTTTAGTGTTGTGCTGTTCACATATTTGGTTGCAGTGACTGTCGATCTGGAACCTCCATACACATACGCCGAGGTTTTAGGTCATATTTAACAAGTTTCAATGACTGTGGAATAACGTCGAGGAGTCCTTAGTATGCATATGTACTGTGTCTTCTTTTGGCAGGGTAAATACATGCCGCCAAAATGTTGCCGCCACTGGGGCATCATGCCGAAATTACCAGACATGACACTCCACCCAGTCACACTACACTGACTCCGGACCCGACCAATCCCATTTCCTTGCTCTAACCTGTCAGCGTCGAGCGCCACAGCGAGACAGCAACAAGTGTCAGTTTTAAAGTCTTAGGTATAACCCGACCCAGAAACAATCCCGGATCTCCCAAATGACCTTTATAACGTTTATGGTCACGCTACTACAATTGCAGTTAGAGCTCCTGGTATGTTAGTTGTTTGACTACATGTTAAAATTGTTGAATGTCTGTACAAACGGCATGTCCAAACCAGGAATATAAAAGCCAGTTACACAAGAAAGCATTCACTGATATGGCCATTGTAGCCTAATTACCACTGTACGACGAACACCAACGTTGAACATTGAAGCTTTCCACTATGAGCAGCGCATTTTTTTAAATTTCCCCATCATGCTATATTTCTGACACTCAGCTGACACAAGCATTAACACAACTGACAATTGCAATCTTCTCTTCTGCTGAATAGGCACTGAAAATGTTTTATTTATTTATTCAAGACGTCTGGATGTTTTAAACTCCAAAACTCCAAAATCTCCAAAATGCATTATTTACTACCATTGCAATAATGGAACATTATTCTGACTTTTGAGTGTAACTTAAGGTAGACATGCGCTTTAGAACCGGCGTCCAGTACAGAGTTATAAAACACATACTTACCAACGCATCTCTTTCATCAGTATTGAGCAATCAAACGGACAGTCATTTCTTCAGTGAGCGTATCTTCAGGCGGACTCTCAACTGGGGACCGGTGTCAATGCAACATGTTCTAAAACACACACTTACCAAGATGTCAATCTCATCACTATTATGTGCAAGTGAACAGTCACTTCATGCAGTTTCAGATTTTCAGTAAATATTGAAACAAACCAATTTAGTAAAATATTTAGGGCTATCTCATGCAGGATAGGCCTATTGATTGCCTATTTTGCTGAAAGACGAATCTTCTTTTCTCTTCTTACTGCAGCATTTCTTCCTGGACTTTAGATTCCCTGCATTAAAGGACCGTCCGCCGGATTTTAGGCAATACTTTCGTCTGCAAGTTAACTATTTTGCTGACTAAGCTTAAATGTCAGTAGTATTTCATTTACATTAAAGGAAGGGACCAAAACATTCCTTTTTTCCCAACTTGTCTTAATTTGACTCAGCTTTTTCTCGGTCCTTCTATGCTTCGTTCTTATAATACTCTCTTCTGATCTATTTCAGAAACTGCACTCGTTCCTCTGCAACGTAAATACCTTGTCTATCTTCCGCCTCTTCTCTAAATGTAGACCTTAGTATAACCTCTGTAGGTGGTCTGATGATGATACTTAAAAACCTTGTTATATGTGAGTACAAGAAACGGCACCATCACATCCTCATCACCCTTCAACCCTTATATAGTTTTTCTAACCGCTACAGTATCTCACTTGGTGATGTACCTATTGACCGAGTTAGCCGCATCTGCACTCCGTCTGGGGTCGGTAGTAACAGGCTTTGAGCAGGATATGTTTCTGTTTGCTTTTAAGCATTATTTCTCAAGGTTAGCTGTCGGCACAGTTCATGTAGTCCTAACCGTCAGAAATACACGGACCAGCGCGAGGCATGCAAGATAGTGGAACGTTACAGATTTTAACAGTACCATAGATGTCCTCTTAAGTTAGCATGCACGCGTCGTCTAACCGCATCGGGTTTTTTTCTCCTCGCAATTATTGAAGCCTAAACTTCATGTTGCTGAATGAGTTCGCTTCCTTCCAGCGTGAATATTTAATGTTGCGTCACACAACATTTTTAATCGATGCTTTAGAATAAGAATACGCTCTTTTCACCCAAACCGTTCGAACATGTGCAAAGTGCATGGCTTTGCCTTAGTGTGGCTGTGGTTTTGTGAATATTTATTTAGACGCCACGCGGACATTGTTTCATCTGTAACCACTGTGTCATTCAGAACAAAAATTTCGGACAATGTTATGATATTCAATTTTTCCGGATTTGCGTTTCTTTTGATGTTCAGTGTTTTTGCGATGCAATTATAAGGCAGCGGTTTGAGAGGTCTGAGAAGAAAAAATATCATAGAACACATAAATATCTCATTGGAGCACTAATCGAGTACGTCATATGGTCGCTCGAGATTCCAGTCAAATGAAGCGTATACCAGACCAATCACACACCATACATGACTAAATAACTATCTGAACAACCAATTTCCACGGTGTTTTACTAAATATGTTACTTGATCCAGCAAATAGCTGTTCAGGCTTTTAGTCTCTTACAGTATATGCAGGAGATAAATTGGAAAATTTAATATTTAATGTGACATGTGGATTATTATCCCAGGCCCAAAGTAGTGTTACGAAGTTACATTATTTGTTCCAAACAGAGAAGCATTTAAGATGACCAATGGGAGAACTCGTCAAACCCCTTCCTCAAAACTTCCTCCTTTAAAAGGGTGCAGTGATGTACTCATTTGTTCTTTCCCGGTAGTACGTCACACCTTTAGCAGTGTGTGTGCTCACAAAACCCTTACGCGGTGCACAAGCACTGTAGCATCTCAACAAGAAACAATGCGTACACTTGGGCCCTTTTGTGTAGCCCGTCAAAGTATCCTGTTAGATTATTATTACTAAGATGCTCGTCATTCAATAGGCTGCAGATGTTTAATATACGGCAGAGCTCACTATATTCTGGTCACCTAGTACAACAGATCACGAACGTGGATGGCATACACTAAAGGTGATAACCTTCCTGTGGAGCGACTCTACATTGTTTCTGTTTCTCTATTTTCCATGTTTCTGTAGATCGGCAACGAATTCCGATCACGAACAGCTGCAGGAAAACAAATTTCACAAGAGTTCTGGTAGACAAATAAATGGTGTAAATTTCGGAGATAAACGTTGGTAAAGGTATTTGTCATCTGTCATTTGGAGCAAACGATGGTGATGTCTGTGGTTAAGCAGATGCACCGTAGAAAATATTTAGAAATAATTTCGGCCTGTGTATATTCCGTCACATGCAGTTTTAATTATATCTGTCCAGTCTCTAGATACAGAAGATCCATAGAGGCACTTCTCGTAACACTTGATAATTGTTCCAGGAATAATCTTTCTCGATTGTTCGAGCCCCATGGCTGGAGTCGAATTTTCTCATACGATCACTCCACGCTAGGTCTTATAGATGATGTAAACATAGTTTCTACGCTATTACCATCTAGTTTAAAACCACAAAATTTTTGCTGCTTTCAAATGGGCACATTCCAAGAGCCATCATTAGAAAAGACAACAAACAAATGTTTATACGAAGGCAAGGTATGAACAAAAGTGTATGTGCAAGATCTATGCGACTGACACAAGAAAAGCCTTTGACTTAACGGGTTTAAACCAACATATAAAAAGCAAAGGGGCGCCACATAAGGACACTTGTCTTTCAAAAACAGACACGTGTGGGTTTTTTTTATCATTTGACGAGTCAGGTGGTTGATATACAATGAAGGGTGTCGAGAGACGAGTTTTGGCACACACAAACGTGTAAATCGAACAGTTGTTAAAGTAAAAGACAGCTCATTACCGAGGTGCTGTTCATTAGAAAGATTAGAAATTCTCTCTTGAATGCAAAAACCTGTTTGAATTTGTATAAATTATTTGTTGAATTACCTTCATTTGAAGTGTGGAGTATGTTACTGTCGACTGGGGATCTGGAGGCGCCAATGCTTTTAAGCTTATGGGAGACTAACCATAGGGTTTAGACAACTAGGAGATATCAGCTGTCTATAAGCTGTGACGTAATTGTTTTGAGTTGACTGTCAATGCAATATGTAATAATATACGGAAATTGTTTTAAAGTTATATATTTTAAGTGTAATATGTACATATGCAAACAACACTGAAAAGTATTTCCATACCATTATGTTTTGGCGGGAGTAAGTTTCTTGACCATTTCATGTTTTATAAATTTTCATGTACACTTAAGTTTCAACGACAACCCTAGTAGCTAACGACAGCCTTGGGTGACAGGAGTGTTCCGCACTTGGAAGAATTACGTCAGAGCCCACACAAAATTGCTGCGTTTCGTGGCAGCCGACGGAGCACGGTCAAATGTCAATTCCTACTGTTGCAGTAGCTGTTAGAAAAAATACTTCACGTAAAAAACATAATAGGCCTATTCTTCAAGTTTTTTGGACAAAATTAACGTTGAACATGAGCTGTCTTTCACTTTAATGTTCTTACAATGATGTGTTATGCCTGTGTGACAGGCAGTTCTGTTCTTTGGCAGGCAATCTTAAACTGGCCGTTTGTTAGGCAGCAGTATACATCTTCCATCGATTAAGGCATTGTTTAATAAATTCTTTTTAATACAATGATAAACTGATGGAACTGTTTTACAGGTGATCTCTTTGCAGTATGTACCACAGGTTTTGATTGTGCGTAAGATGCAAATCTTGCAAAGTAAATCTTTAGGTTAGTTATGTGACAGAACATGGTGTTCAGAAATTTCTTAATTATATATCTAAAACAGTATGAGAGGGTAAATGTCAAATATATCTCACCGGTTTTGGGTGAGCATATAGCATTACATGCCAGACCCTTTGTAACACTTTTACTTTAGTCTTGTCTTGATATAGGAAATAATGTTATCGATTGCGTTGAAATCGATTCCAATAAACGGCTTGATTTTGTCATCCTTAACTTTGGCTTGAGCAGGTGTAGAGTAAAACTCCAAGTAAATTTTTTCTAATACCCACGCAAAAAATGCATGTTAAATCTTATTCCTCTCAGCTAAATACAACAACATGGCTGTGGTTTGCCGGCATCTGGTCATATACACAAAGCCACTGCGCAAGGATGTATATGGTGCTACAGAGCCTGTCCGGTTACAGTGACTGATTCAAGAACCGCATGGTATTGAATAAAACATGCTGCTGGCTGATTTCCGTCTCAACAGGGGTTGACTCATTGCAAATGTCGATGACATGTGAACTCGGTTGTGTTTTACATCACGTATAACAATATTCGCCTTGTAGCGTATGTCCGTTGAAATGGGTGGGAAATGCAGGCATGTGTTATTTATGCGTCCAACTTCGGGTTCGCTAACTGTTCGCTATACGGCCGCGGGATACGCGGCACAGTGTATCTCACATTGCGTATCTCACATCGCCTATCCCACTGTGCGTATCCCACAGTACGTATCCCAACGTGTGTACACACAGTAAGTGTCCCACAAAGTGCATCACTCAGGGTGTATCTCACAATGCTCGTCCCACAGTGCGTACTCCACAGTGCGCATCACACAATGTGCAGCACACAGTGCTCATCGTACAGTGGGTATTCCACAGTGTCTGTACTACAGTGTGTAAAGCACAGTGTGTATGTCACAGCGCTAACTCCACAGACCGTATTTCACAATGTGTATCTCACAGTGTGTATCCCATGGGGCGAATTTCATTGTGCGTATCATACAGTTCAAATAACACATCAACAGGTTACACTGTACACTCTCATACAATAAGTTTTAGTGGCTATACCCTTCGTACATAAAAGTTCAATAACCCAATAACTTATTGTCATTGTTTGCTTAGCAACAAACATAAGACTGCATAAATGTAACACAATTAAGTATACCAGAGATTTTGCATTTTCGAATTTCCTTCGAATTTTTTTCAACAGCCCATATATATCCTCATATTCTTCTTTGAATTACGGCGAGCTGGCACGATTTTCGCTTCTCGAATAAAGTATTCACAACATAGAAGTTATCTCTACTTTCGTTTCTTGTTTTTTTCTTTTTTTCTTGTATTCCAACATCGTGCAAAGAGAGTATGAATGTGTGGACGGATTAGTTTACAATCATGCCAGCACTGAATACCGAAATATTATTGGTGAGGTCCGATATGTACATACGCGCAAGCACTATTAGAAATCAGTCAATGCATGTTTGAATCAATCAATCAGTCTGTCAACGACATCAAAGAAGTCGAGCTATTAACGTCATTAGATATTCATATAACGAATTACAAAGAAAGAGTATCGTGCTAAGTGCAATACTGCTGAAATGTCCTTCGATACCCGAATAATAAAAGACGTACTATCAATACGACATTTCGGTAACGAAGACCGAAAGTTGTGCTAACTTCAGCCCGCTGCCCTGTTGTTTGTCACTAAAAGCGGTCTGTGTATGTCGTAACATCGCCTGTGTATTCATTACAGCACACATTAAAACTGTACACGTATGTTCATTCACAGAATATTGGACAAGGTTTTTTTTCAGTTGTACTGTTTATAAAGGTTGCCATTCATGGCATGTTTCATTGTTACATTGAACTAATGAACTTGTAAATGGTCGTGGTTTTCCTCCGGGCTCTTCCCGGTTTGCTCCCACAATAATGCTGTTCATATAAGTGATATATTCTTGAGTAAGGCATAAAATACCAATCAAATAAATAAATAAATAAATAAATAAATAAATAAATAAATACTGATATTTCTCATTAGTAATATCTATGTGAACTTTGGTAAAGCCGTTTACCAAAATTGCACGGGTATTCCAGTGGGTAACAATTGGGCACATCTTTTGGCCTACATGCCTACCTTATATGAATACGACTACATGTAGAAATTATTGATAAGTAATCTTTCTAAAGCTTATCCTTTTCATTTACCAGCCGCTGCAACTGGTCCATCATTTGGACCAAAGAGACCTACAAATGACATGTACATATCTCATTTCGTAAAGTTTGTTACACCATGTGTCAAATGCGGTGATTTTAACTGAATCACAATACTCACTCAAAAACTAGTGCGTCAAGGGTACACATGCTGTTACTTTGGAAATGTGTCTTGCGATTGTCGATTTGGAGCGTCCATATATGGTTGACAAGTGGTTTACGAATGTCGGACTTGGCGCTTAGCTCCGTCTTCCCATGCTGCTCCTCATACTTCGATATGTATTTCCAAATACTGAAGTGTCCAAAGGGTCCAAAGCTTCTAAATGTTTATCTGTTTTTAATTTCCAAGAACTAGATCATCCTCCGTAGTCTTAGTTCTCTGTAGAGGTGTCTGTGGTAAATATATTCAAGTCAGTCGCCATCCTAAGCTCCCTACAATGACCGGAAGAGTTGCACCCCTTGGATCCATTTCTGATTCATTTAACGCCGTGTTGGTTGTTATTATTGTTTTGCAATGTCTCATATCACGAGAGTCTACTTACAGTCTCAGGTACTGTGGCGCGGACTAGTGTGCACGTGCAAGACTATGAATCACCCGATGCATTTACAAAGGAAGCTTTATTGTTCTCCGAAATCCAAATTCCTGTTCGTTTTCCTGTTGATGAAATAATGATGAATGTTAAATCGTTTTTCTTTTACCTGTAGTACAAAAATTGTCAATACCAGATAGAAGGTTTCTAAAATTCGTCACCGTCAAAGGCAACAAAGCCTTCTTCATGGGTCAGCATATGGCGTCCTCATACACAGTGCTTTGTCGATTATTGTTTAGCAATGGTATTGCTGTTACTTCTTTTTGCCGTTATTAAAAATCACATGTTATACACAGACAATTGTGCGTCCAGTGTAGTCATCCAAATGGGCATAAGTTTATTAGACACATTGCGGAAAATCCTAAAATGAATTAAAGTTGTCAGCTGTTGGAAAACCCAGACTATTTTCTTCTGAGTTGTTCATTATCTATTACATGTATAGGATGTTGCTCAGTCGATTAGCACTCTAGCACAGCGCAATTACCCAGAAGCCCTCTACCAAAGCGGTCGCTGTGAGTTCAAGTCCAGCTCATGCTGGCTTCCTCTCCGGCCGTAAGTGGGAAGGTCTGCCAGCAACCCGCGGATGGTCGTGGGTTTCCCCTGGGCTCTGTCCGGTTTCCGACCACCTACCATACGGCTGGCGTCGTATAAGTGAAATATTCTTGAGTACGGCGAAAACCACCAACCCAATAAATGAATATAAATAGGAAGGAATTATTTTATCATCTATTCCCCGTTAGACATAACCTACATGTTCTGCTGTGTGGTAACTGTATGCTCCATTTCCGATGAAGCAAATGTAATAATTTTTATATTTGGTGCAGAAATTAATTGCTCGCTCCAAAAGGTTTGAACTAAGTTGACATGATATTAAATATCCATGTTATCTATCTTTCCTGATTGCTTAAATACAAATAGGCACGATGTCGAGAAAGGATTCGTAAACAGTCAAAGTAACATTGACATGTTCATTCGTTATTTTTCATCACGGATCCCGCTTTTATGTTCCTATTATAATTATCCTTGCGATACCTTTGACGTCCATTGACGTTCTTCCTTAGGGAGACCAAAGATCTCGCTGCCTCAAGCTTTAATATTATAGCGAGATATGTTGTGGTTTTATATACTTTGTTTACGTTTCATTGCACCACCAATTGCAATGATGTTTACACTATAGACATGAGTAGCTTTGAGTTACTAATATGATTATTTAATACTCCACTGGAGGTTTTTGCAATGCTTACAATGACAAACATAACTTTCTTATATATAAGAATGATAATATTAAAACAATTATAATGCCAATTTCAATATGATGGCGCATGGACGTGAAAATACCAATAAATGTAAAGCATGCTCAAATTCACTATGTTCAAACTTGTGTGTGTAAATGTGCTTCTTAGGCATTATGGAAACGTTTTCATCATGTGTGTATCAATCATGTAATGTTGGACTTTTGTAATCCCGTCTATTACATCAAGCCACCACAAACGGTTTCCTGTGACTTGTCAACAAGAAGTATAGTTTCAAACTGGACATGGTAAATTATCTTTACTCTACCGCGTGTTTATAAAATGTATCTTACCTTAGATCATTTGTTAGATCCTTAGTGTTTGTGTGACACGTCAGTCAACGTCACGAGTTATTACTGCAACAACTAGTTGTTAAATATAGAGCAGGTGTACGTGATAATTCCCCTATTTTCTACGCGAGCTAAGTTCTTTAAATGCTTATGTGCAGAAATAGTTTGTTATATTTTGATCTTAGCTATGTGGGCTGAAGTGAATGTATGGAAATGCCTCTCTCTGCTTTAGAGGCTAGAAATTGTAAACACATCACGTCACAGCCAAATTCTTATGGATTGGGAGTGCGATATTGTTTTGTGTGTAAATGTAAACCTAAAGTGAGCTGCGTGTAGGCATACTGAGCATGTTATGCTCTTACTTGTTTATCAACAAGATTGCCTGTCTGCAAGATTAATACGATCTTCTGCAAGATCTTCCATCTTGTTTCCGAGTATGCTCCCCGTTACGAGCAATAAAGACAGGAGTATATGAACACGTAATGTCTAGTTTTGTCATTACTTGGCGTCATCCTCTCAGACACCTGAATACTTTCATCAGCCAACATACTCGTACACTGGCGAATAACTTCCTGTCGTTATTCTCCGCACATCTGGAGACGAAACTTCTGTTAAAGTTATGTAAGGCTCATCTGTAATCCTTGGCAGCACTTAGCCATTGAGCTGCAAACCCACGTCAGGCCGAGGGTCAAAATCCTTACATAGTGTTTCAAGGATATTCCAGCACAGGAGTGCCCAGAATCTCTGGCGATCTGTTTCATAATTGTGCCTCTCACTGCTCCCCTTACCCTTTCCCGCCAAATAGGATAGTTATGTTCTTGTTATGGTGGACTGCTTGACCCACTGGACAGAGGCAGCAGCCGCGCAAGTTCATGAAAGCTCTAGAGATTCCGTGGCCTCATTTGAAAACTTTGTAGATATAGTACCCCTGAGGATGTCCATTCAAATCAAGGGAGGAATACTGAATTTCACATTTTCCTGGATATGTGTGACCTGTTGCAGATGCAGAAAAATGCTAGACTTAGGAAACCACAGCTACACAACTGTGTAGTGTGTTGGTCGAAGACTTGCCTGAATACTTGCATTTTTAGTAAAAAGGAACAGGGAGATGTGGTTTCAGCCCCGGCCATGGACAAGTAATATTGGAATGTTCCCACCCTGATTAGTTCGTAGGGTGTTAAAACGTCATCGGCGACGCTAGTATGGATTTGAAGTTCGTAGGAAACCACTTGTATTCCACCAGTACGGTGTGCCTATGCACGTCATATGTAGGAAAGTTTGTCAGTAACGAGTCAAACTTCTGCAGTTTACCCCTCGCTCTGGTTTCCTCCACAAATGAAAATGACCAGAATTGTAAAAATGAAAAATTCTTGAATACGGCGTTGAACAACAATCAATCAATATAAATTAAAATCACAAGCGCCAGTATGACGTAACCTCTAAACAGGCACAGGGCACTGTTTTCAGCTTGCACTTTTTTCTACAACATTGCATAACCACCATATTTTTAAGATGTTGCTCCTAGAATTGACGTAATGGCATTTTGCCACCTTGGTTGGCAATGTGTACATGTACATGAGCCTCAATAGGGTCATCACCACGCACCGGCCTACTGCTAATTATGTGTACATGCAGATGGGCCTCAATAAGGCCATTACCATGCACCGGCCTAATTATGTGTACATGGGCCTCAGTAGGGCCATTACTATGTACCGACAGACCGCTGAGTATGTGTACATGTACATGAGCCTCCCTATAGCCATTACCACGCACTGGCCTATGATGTTAATTATGTCTACATGTACATGGGCTTCCCTATAGCCATTACCACGCACTGGCCTATGATGTTAATTATGTCTACATGTACATGGGCTTCCCTATAGCCATTACCACGCACTGGCCTATGATGTTAATTATGTCTACATGTACATGGGCTTCCCTATAGCCATTACCACGCACTGGCCTATGATGTTAATTATGTCTACATGTACATGGGCTTCCCTATAGCCATTACCACGCACTGGCCTATGATGTTAATTATGTCTACATGTACATGGGCTTCCCTAGGGTCATTACCACAGGCCTACTGCTACTATTTGTATACGTATACATGGGCCTCTAGCGTCATTGTCACGTACAGACTTACAGCTATTATGTGTAGATAAACATGGGTCTCACCATCTAGTGCAATTTTTACTGTGTACCACTAAACGGTGCCCCAACCACCATTACCACGTACAGGCCTATCCCAGCTATGTGTCTACGGGTCTCCCAAGCATCATTAACTTGAATATACGTACAATGTACAGATGATGTGCGTACTAACTGGAATTTGATTAGGAATTCACCAAAATAACACTTGATTCTTTAAATGACGGGAAAGCAATTAAAGAAACCTCTTTAAAAATAGGTAACAGTATATCCATTGTATTCTCCCATCACGCAGAATTGCATAATTGCTGTAAGAGGTTTAATCTGCCTGCATTTTAAGAAATTACGAATAGGACTTAATTAGCTTAAAAGTATACCTCTTTGTGGGTTGATTTCTTTGAGAGTATTTGTTTAACGTTGCTAATGAGCGCTATATAAATTATTAACACCAATTAGTATTGATATGACTGTAAAGCTGAAAGAAAGCCGTTCTAAGCGATACTTAAATAAGTTGTTAATTTATATGCATTATTCAGAATATTTGTGAGTAATGTGTATGACAGGGTTTCCATGCGGGCATATTCAAGAATGATGACGCCGTGTAGAATGACGGTTAGTATAGTACGTATGAGCGTAAACTTAGAAGGTTACAAGATAAAGTTTCCAATTCATAGAAAACTATTTTAAGTAGAGATGTTTCAGCTTAGGATAATAACAATTTGTTCACTCGACAAGATTGAAAACAGCGTTACCAGAAGACGTGTATTTCTTTTTATATCTCCATCTGCCCGTGTATGTTTGGCCGAGGCGTCTAGCCGCGGATCTGGACGATCAACGAATGACTATTTTTCCACTCTCAGGCTTTGATTATACGACAATCGGCCCACAGGTGACGCTCCCCACGGGCCTCTGTGGGCGCCGAGGCTTACTTGGGATAATCTCTGGACAGGATTTGCCCACACCACCGTTGGTCAATCCCTGTCACAATGGACAAGGCCGTGCAGTGGTGGACAAAAGCGAGCCGGTATAAATGGTACGTAAACAATGAGTTGTGGCTTTCCACGTGCGGCCCTGGGCCGTTAGACACAGAGCTGATAAGGCCTATCCGAGAAGGTTCGACGACAGGCGCAGCAAAGGTGTGCATAGTAAGCCTATACAGCCTGTAAAGGTGCGTAATGAAGTCGGCTTCACCGGGCTGTGTTCATTAACAACCAGCCTGAGGGTCATTAGGAAAGTCTAGTTGTGAAGGCCAGGTAAATTCAGGTAAACAGACAAGACTCGCTTGGAATTACCGTTCAGGTAAAACACCCAGTTTGTGGATATTTACCTGTGGAGTGGAGTGAAATTCTGATCGGACTTATCTGAGGGCTGCCCGTCTCGCTTACACAGGTGAGTGGCTTTAATGGGTGTTTTACGACTAACGTAGCCTGTTAATGGGCCCACATTCCCTCGGTGACTGTGGTTTAACACATTAGGTGTCAACAAAGAAAAGTAGAAAAGTCATTACAAAGCAATTAGGCCTAATCATATGTTCAATTGTTATGTAAGTATTCACGTAAATAATAAAACTTATCGTGGCCTTGGTTTGTTAAACTTTTATGTCTGTACTAACATCTGATAAAAAAAAAGGTTAACTTCAAACGATGATATGAGTCAATTTATTTAGTTCGATAAAAATCTACTCTGTTAACACCGACAGACTCTTACCACTGGTGAGTAAACATCCAGTTTGCACATATAAACGTCTGTTACAATGAGTGAATGATAATCAGTTAGCTAGTTTTCCAGTATTTTGGGTTTAAATTTCACAACTGATGTTGTGTGGATTACGCTGTCCAGAGATCTGAAAATCTGCGTGTAAGGCTAATCTGCTATTTCACAAATCACGTGGCTACTTCGTGTATGTATGTGTACCACTTGAAATTTGGACAAATCGATATCAAAGTAAACTATCAAAGAGGACAAAAGAAAAAAATAATCCAACACAAAAGATGTTAACAGCTTTATTTTGGCAATTTGAAATATAAAAATAGAGCCAGTTAAAATTCTAGAAATCCATGTCAGTGCGTCAGATGCACAAGTGATCAAAGGCACTACAGAGGCCGAGGTCATACAGCCCGGGAGTAGTGTCTGGATTTCTGGCCTTAAACTCGTCATCCGCTTTTTTCGTAACTTTTCTCGTAAAAGACGTCGTTTAGGTTATAGTTGCCATAAGGGGATATGATTTACGAGAAAAGTTACGTGAAATTGATTTACGAAGTTTTGTTACAGTGGGGCCCGGTCTTAACCTTCTCACCCCTCACAGCTTTTCAGCATGGGCAAACGTTGATGGTGTACAGACCTGAATATATTTCATATCATGCCACTTGCTTCACATTGCATCGAGATCGACGTTTCATACAATGTTTACTGTGTATTTTCACTTCATGCAAATGACTTGAAAAGTCCGGCTTGAGCACTTATGCATGGTTTGACAATGATAACATCGCTCTCGTTTAACACCTCTGAGTGTATTGAACTCGTGGGAACATTTCTCCTCAAGATCCACCGATAGTGAAGTGTGATATGGATGAGATACAAATACCCCTGGAAATCTCCCGAAATCGATGGTATATTATTATAGTCTTTGTTTAATGCTTATAGGCTATGGTGTAGGGCCCCTATGACCCCAGACATACAACTGTGACGCTATGAGGATGTGATGGACGCCAGTCTTTATTGTGTATGTACGTAATAGGTATATGTACGTAATACGTGCACACACGAATACTGCACGTGTCCTCGGTTTATGCCACATGCAGAATAGTACACGGTTGTTATGTACACTGTGTGTGCCACACAGGTATTACGTTCTCGGTGTTTCCTGTACAAAGGTAATGCAATGACACCAGATGTACGCCTCTAGAGGCCTGTACAAAGCCAATGCAATGACATTAGATGTACGCTTCTGGAGGCCTGTGTCTCCTCTTCTATAAGCTGTATTATTCGCATTGGCCAGAAACCAGTGCAATGCTTTTGAACACTTCTTCTACCCCATGTAATTCCCCACCATGGTATTACCTCTGCATGTTTTAACGTAGCAATGCTAAAAACTTGTCATAAATTATCCAGAAGTAAATGTATATACAGATATTACGTGTATTGATGTGTTCTTGGATTCTAGGAATAGGCTGATATTCAGCCTGCCTTTTCTTACAGGTTGCAGAGAGATGCGCTGATATCAGACGTTAATTCTCCACTTCATGGTACAGTGGGAGAGACCTATAAGGTGATATCGGACGTTAAGTTCTTCACTTCAAGGCAGCAATGTACGGCCTTTCCAGGCCCCTCACACAGACCCTCCCTGAGCCGGAGTTCGACTCCATCAGCAGTATACTTGCCCACAGGTAAGGTTTAACGTGTTGTACCGGCCTTGCGAAGGAAAATGTCGCAACCTATTTAATATTTGGCATCTTTCTAGATAGATGCCAACTTTTTAGCGTATTTTTCAAAATCTTCATTTTTGTAATTCACGATATACTTTAAAGGTGTTTAGAAATGAGACCGGACGCATATCCTGTATGTAATACATGCCTCTCCTCCTATATGGAAGATATGCGTCTTCTGGCATATGTAAGATATCTTATGTGTCTCCTCTGGTAAGATATGAATCTCATTATGCATTTGAGATGCGTCTCGTGGTAATTCTAAGATACACGTCTCCTGATGTGTAAGATATGCGTCTCCCGGTAGGTCTATTTGTAAGATACACGTCTCTAGTTCAGGTGTACGTGTTTCCTGGTATTTGTAAGAGGGCCTACGCGTTTTCTGGTATTACTAAGATCCGCGTCTCCTGGTATATGTGCGATATGTGTCTCCTGGTATCAGTAAGATACGCGTTTCCTAGTATTTATAAGATACGCGTTTCCTGGTATTTATAAGATACGCGTCTCCTGGTGTTTGTAAGATACGCATCTCCTGGTATAGGTAAGATAACATGTCTGCTGCTGTAGCCAGATTGAGGCGCACGAATCACTGGGCACTTGGTCGGCATCCACAATTAATACAAACACGTAGTGAACTGAAATGAAGGGCCAGCTTTAATTACTCATCTGGTCGGGGTGGGTTCCCAATGAATGGATGTGATGTGTGCATAACCCCGTGATCTCGGTGCGTTTTCCTGTGGGGTGGTCTGCATGATAAGAGGGGCACTGATGAAACCTCGGCAGGTTTTTACGTTTGGGAAATCTGACCAGAAAATAATAGTACAGTCCTTCATCAGGTACCTGACAAACCACCTGACTTAAAGCCGCATGCAGCCGAACCAATGGGATTCTAACGCTTTGGTCAACTGCGGATAGACCACAGCAAGAGTTATACTGTAAGTGCATGACCCGGTGAGAGACCCGTTATTATTGATGCGTGGTTTATATTGCACCTCATTGGCTTTAGATTCGTTTCTGTCTTACCACATACATCACTTGCTGTCAGAATGACCTCATCAGGTCGTAGGTACTGGGAAGACACGGCGAAGTGCACTGAAAAAACGTGTACGTTTAGAGGTGTATCTTATATATGGTAACCTGTATGCCCTCTTCGCGTGAAACGAATATGTCAGAAAGTGGAATATCGTGAATAAATTATAACCCGTTATGGATATAGATGTATAATTTTATATACATCATTATTATATAAATAGAATTTACAAGTGACAAGCGTGAATTTTATGCAGTTAATTGCATTGATTGAAAGTTTTTTTTCTGAATTCCTAATGTAAATTGTTAATTAACACAGGTACCATAAGCTTGCGCTATTCTAAACACTCTCCAGAGGGCCTACAATGATCTTCACAGGCAGGCTTTCGTTAAGTTTATATTTACATGTAAACAATAACGTGTCGAACCCCAAGACATTTTAGATGCATTTGATATCTGAACATTTTTTACGAGTCTTACGAGAGACTGTTTTCATTGGAATAATCACTTAACCACAACAGACAGTATCTTATATAAATTCTTCATTAATTGGAAAGAGAAATGTATGTTTAGTGTGGAATTTTAGGAGAAGGGTGGGAATATTTCGTCCCAGTGTTAATCGCACCACCTGACATTAGGGCAATCACGTGATCAGTGGGGTCGTCATCTCACTGGTCCATTTTAATCAACTATCAAAACACGCAAACATCCAAGAGCCTTTGAAATGAAAGGAATGTTTCCTTTGTGGATTAAAGGCAATCTGCTTTCATGGTAAAATCCACGGTTCTGGACTGTTTGCTCACACCAGATTCCTTAAGCTTTTTGTTTACCTGGGCTTAGTACCTGTATAAACAACTCTCACCGTGTGGGGGCCGATGGGATAACACCCTTGCTAACGACTCACGTATGAACATGAACACACTACTACGCCAATTTTCTACGCCTGATTTATGTCTTGTACTTTAGTAAAGTATAAAGACTGTGAATAAGTAGCTTGCTTGTCGTGGTGATTTGAGTAGATCTTGTCCAAACCTTTTGCAACTAACCATAATTACCTTGGACCGGCGTGGACTCACCAGCCTTATATCACGCATGTGTCTGACGTTTTGCAGTTTGCAAAAGTTGACATCAGTCAACATTTAATCAGACAACCAAACAATATAGCTACCCAGCATCTATCCACACGCCAACTAACCAGCTAAACAAAACTAACTAGGGAATCAGTCAATCAATCAAGCAATCAATCAATCAATCAATGAAGGAATTAATCAAGTGGATTGTCTGCTTGATTGAATAAGTTAAATATAGGCCTATTACCAGTCAGACTGCGGCATGTTTTTCGGTCTGATGATTACAGTACGAATGATTACAGTAACTATTTGCACTTGAATATAGGGTTATTAAATACAGCTCAATACACAACGGCGATTTGTTGAGAACGTAAACACACACATTTACATCTCATTTTACTGGCAAAATGTTTTTGCTGAGCATTTATTAGTACATTTTTACTGAGAGTTTAATGCATTGTAACATTTGCACCAAAGCGTATCTAATGTTGCAACATTTGCACCCATAAATAATAAATCATCGGTCCATTTGTTTGCCGAGGGAACTCGAAGTAAACTATAATATAGATATTCATGGGGTGGGTAACAATACATGATGGATGCCTACAAATTGTTACTCCTTCTTATCCTAAGCCAAAATAACCAGACCCAATATGGATTGTACATTTCATTCCCACATAAAAAAAAGTGCGAATACTATTAATTATGGCAATAACGAGGTAGTTCATGTTAGCCTTATCAAAAGTCTCGTACAATTTTGTCAAGCTTCTGCGTTTCGCTGTCAGGTACGTGGCGAAAGATTGGTGCTCTATATAGATGCTTGATTTATATAGATTAAATTGTTTCGTAATGTTGAGATTAAGTTATATATAAATATTTGTGGGCTACGTGTTTGTCATTTTTTCTCTAAATACTTAAAACTATGTGTTCTTATATTATGCATGCTATTGGAGACAAAATGTCACACTGCTTTCATCGTATACATATATAAGAATCGGCGCAGATTGGCCTATTCACATACAAAATTTAGTCCCCCGAGGCTGTAAAAGCTGTCTCAGTCAGAGTCGAAAATTAATTAGAAAGAAAATGTTATTAATTCCGTGCGGCGCAATGTATTTTCTTCTGGTTAGCTGGACACGTCTCACAACATTACAGTTGTTTTCCTTCAACGCTCCCGCCAGGTATGCTGTTAACTTTTACAATTGGTTAACGCTTTCTCCAATGAGACGTCAGCGTACTGAGAGACGGGTCGGAAACTTCACGTCGAGCAAAGTCGTGGTGAAAGTTACTGATGCCGTGAAAGCTGACTTGTTCGAAGTGCCATGCTCTTGTACGAAAGCTTAAAAGAAACCCTACGTTTTCGTTGACACTTCTTCGGAAGGTATTTAAAATCTCGACTAAAGATGATTTCACTTTCAGTTTACCCCGATGACTGTCCGCCAACACTGTAGTTGCAACAACAACATAACATTTTGAGACGTATCTATTTGGGATAAGGACAAAAGGTTCACCGGAAAAAAAGCCCACGGTCAAAATACCATGAACCCATGGACACAAAGCCCATCCCTTACGTCACAAACGACCAAAATACCCACAATTCATAATTCCACCAAAACTTGTGTTAGAAAGATGTATATGGTGAGATTAAACCTTGTTACACAACAGGATGACTAAATGATACGGATAACATGGCACCAATATTTTTTTAATTCACCTTTTTTTAATGAACGAATTTCAAAAATCGACCTTTATATTTTAACCAATTTAGTTCATTTGCATGTGGGCACTGTAGTTTTGTTACTGTTGTATAAACAAGAACAAAAATAAAAAACATTGGTGCCAGATTTACCCATATTGACTGTTTAGTTATTACTTTATTTAGCCAGTTTAGATCTCAACATGTATCTGTTGAAAACAGTTTTTGGTAGATTATGGTTTATGGGTGTTTTGCCCATTTTTAATGTAAGGGGTGGACTTTTTGTCAAGGGGCTTTTCGGCCTAGGATATTCTGATCGTGAGCTCTTTGTTCAGTGGATCTTTTGTCCTACACCCTACGTATTCGTCCCAATCAACATCATATCCGTTGTTATGTGTGCATGTAAATTGTAATTTAGTAAATAATTGTGAATGTTAGCACAGGAAGCGTAGTTAATTTACATCATTTGTACAGTGCATTACCCTTGTACCCATAACTGTGAGTTCTGTATTCCAACTACAACTAAAGGTAAGCCGTGAACTTGCTTGTATGAAAAAGTTTTGAATGTGAAGTGGGGTGATGGGTGGATGGATGAATGACAGGAGATTGGAGAGGGGTGGGGGTGGGTAGGTACGTGATAGCTCTCTTCTCATAGAGCCCATCGCTGTCACACATTAGAAAAGTATTGTAAAATACATAGCCTATAGATATTACAGGGTAATCTGACATTTTACTTAATAAATAAACCACCCTCAGTATTAGCTTTAGTAAGAGAAATCAAGAATCCCTAGGCTAATTAAAAAACCAACAGTTACCTTTTGTGCTGTTAATTTCGTAAGTCTGTTCAAGTACATGGTCATGTACGATCAATCTCAGAGAGTATTTAGTGCGTAGTATTTTGTTGCATGGTTACCCGGCTGTCACCACTTAAGGCGCCATTGGTGACAATAAGTAGTTGGTTACACTCATTTGGGCAGTCTTAACATTCGTTGAAGACAGCTTCTCTTCCATCAACATAGTATGCGTATCTGTACATCAAAAAGATTACCACTGGGTTGCAAATGGTCTGTGGTTTACACCAGCCACCAGTTTTCTTCCACTGACCATCCACATATGTGTTACTGATGTATGTATTTGAAAAATTCTTGAGTACTTGGTATGGTATTGAACAGCAGTCAAGTGAATAAGTAAATATATTGCATAGTAACTCTTGCAAATGTGAAGCTAAAGACAGCTGAAATAAGGTCATAAATTTGGTTTTACCTTTGCAGCAGCTTAAGGCAGAGCCCTCCATGGAAGTCCTCGGTGAACCAGACAGACAGTTTATTTTATGTGGAGCTGGGTGAAGCGAAGCAGAGGGAAGGGACAGTTAAACATGAACCATGTAAATGCCAGAGTTATGGTGACAAGACAAAGGGGTTTCCTAACACCTTACCAAGATCTCTGAAGCCAAATAGTAACCAAGTGTGCAAAGCTGTGACCAGTGACAGTGTCAGTTCTGTAGGCAGTGGGGAGGAAGGTATAAACCAGTCACATACAGAGTTACAGTGGAGTGACAAGTTTCTAAGTCAACACGATGGCCATAATGATAGACTGTTGCTGTGCACCTGTAAATCCAAGTATACAAAATCAGGATTTAATACCTGGTCATCAAGAGTACCTCACAACCAAAACATGGATGGGACAGTAACAGAAGTGTATATCAGTATAAACTCAAACATTGCCTTAAATGGGAGTAAAAAACATTCGTCCCTCTGTGAGAAGCTGTTGGGAATTGTACCAGGGATTTTACCGAGGAATTGTCCAGTTGACGGTAAAAACAACCTGAATGTTTCCCAAAAGAACAGCATGTCTGAGAAGAGGGAAGGTCCTGTGTGGGTCAAAGGATTGGTACCTGACAGCTCAGCCTTGAGATGTAGAAAGATTAAACCAGGTAGAGTGTCAGTTTCTTCAGTACTGAAATTGAATAAATATGTAAATTATCTTATCATTATTCTTATAGGGAATCCTGTCCAACCCTGTGGTGACTGCTGAAGTTGTTATGCAGTTACGAAGTCCAGCTCATGCTGGGAAGGTCCGCTAACAACATGGGTTTGGCCGTGGCTTTCCCCTGGGCTCTACCCGATTTACTCCCACCAGGGAGGTCAATGAAGTCGCCCAAAGGGTGGTTTCAAGCGAGAATGCAACAACAACGGCAAACTTTTAACATACCCAAATATACATGTATACCAGAATGGACATTAGACCACCCTGACTTCAAACACCCAAGACTTACCCTAACTGCTTACTTTTACGCAGACATTGTGTACATTTGTGTAATAAATGCATGATCAGAAACAAGTCACCTCAGCCGAAAAGGTTGCACTTTAAGGTTTGAGCCACAATTTACATCTCTACATATTCTTCACGTTTCATTCTTGGAGCATGTAGGTTTAATTTGACATTATTGACTTTCATTTATATAAATTTG
Source organism: Acanthopleura granulata (assembly GCA_016165875.1). NCBI lineage: Eukaryota > Metazoa > Mollusca > Polyplacophora > Chitonida > Chitonidae > Acanthopleura > Acanthopleura granulata. Next base: position 7,437,052 of record JABBOT010000008.1, read on the forward strand.
GCTGGCTTCTGCACATGCTGCTGTGAGTCCGTGGATAGCTCTGACAGGATTGGCATGGTTTTTCACGGACTTTTGACTGGAATGTTGGCGCAGTTGACCTTGCTAGGCGGCGTCAGTTTTATGACATGCTTTGATGATGAAGTTGGAGCCTTTTCACCTCATTTATCACACTTATTGACATCATACAAAAACTGGGTGACCACCTTACTCTCACCATAATGCAGATCGTCATGGTATATATGAAATATTCTTGAGTGCAGCCTGGAATAAATGAATAAATAAATCATCATGTAGTAGTCATCTAATAAATCTGTATATCAACTTTAACAAAAATTTTGTATTTGTGCATATGTAAGACTTTGTCATTTGGAAATGCAGACTTTTTTTTAATCGTGGAGCAGGTGTTGAACACTCTATTTCACATATATTCAGGTCAAGTCCTTCTGACGGTCAATGACTGCAAGGTATCATGGAGAACTCTAGAGACCGTACTGACAGAACTGCAAGATAACAGAAACTCTAACAAGGTGAGCTTAGATTGTGGGTTCAGAGTGGCAGTATTATTAAAACAGTGAAGTATTGCTTTTATGAGGCGATGTCTTCACTAACACCACAGCGACAGTGGTAGAACAGAGGACAGGATGTCGCTGGCTCAGTCAGCGAAAACATCACCCTTGACACAGTTCATCAACCCTGGGTCATTGATGTCTCATGTAATGTTGGAATCCAGCTCTCAGTGGTCCGGCTGCAGTTTGAAGTCAGTAGGTTTGTCAGGTACAGTATAGTCTAAACTTGTCGTATTATTGTTGAACTTGGATTTCAGATTAACACTAATTTTCATTTTTGTCAAGAAGGTCTAAGACAAATCCTGGTTTCAGGTTAAAAACTCTTCAGGTGATTCATCATTTTAGCATGTTGAATGGACTGTGTTCACCATACAGTGTAGATGACAAACTGCATGGTTTTGAAAAATACATGTATTCCCTTACCCTTATAAGGTGTACTAGAGGTATATTAGGGGTGTACTATTGAGGTGTAGCATGTCTGGTTTTGGAGTGGATCTAAGGTGTACTTGAGGTGTATCTGAGGTACTGCCAATTAAATGAATTAGGACCCCAAGTACACCTCAAGCACACCTGAGTTGAGGTGTACCTTGGAAAGACTAGGTAGACCTGAGGTATAGCTGAGGTGTACTTATAGGCAAGTTTATATGTCATAATGTAACTTACACTTTTACTTTTATTGTAATAGAAAAGATGCACTTTTATGCATAAATTAGAGATCATGTTGGAAGTTTCTAGGAGGTTTCCTTTGCACATGGTGTTAGTAAATCTCAGCTGGCTAAACAACAACAACGGTGATATACATGTACATGACACTGTCTAGCTGTCACTTTCTAGATCAAAATTGAGTGCTACCCGTTTTTCTGTAATGTGTAGCTCATATCCATGTGCCTAAACATGTCACGAATCCTGCCCCAGGAAATCTCTGTGGAAAAATAACTGGGTTATTTGCCCCCAGAAATGTGCACACTGCTGTTTGGGGGGCAGCATGTTGGAGTATAGGGCTAAATATATTCGTGCCCTGTGATTGCTCAGTCTTCGAGGACCAAAAGCAAGTCAGTACAGAATGATTAACGGGTTTATATTTATTCAGTACACAATTATTCTGAACAGGATTATTACAAAATTTACTTTTCTCAAAATTTTTGTGGTCACCATATTGGTTGAAGCAAATTGTTTAAAACCAGTCTCTTATTTTATAACTTTCAATGTGCCTGTGATGTATCTGAGGTATATCTTCTTAGAATTCAAAAACATTAAGTTTCTGAGGTGAATCCTCTAAGTTGTTTATTTTTTTCAAAGTTGTTGATGTGTATGTAAGGCACATAGTCTTAAATTCAAAGTTTCTGGGGTGTACCTGGGGTACATCATCTTGTGTTGATTTCTTTCTAAGTTATTGAGGTGCATTTGAGTTTTAGGCATATTATCGTTAAAACACGGCTGAGGTGTTTGTGAGGTGCAGTTCACCTTGGCTATTATGGATGAGGTCTACACCTATACCTATACCATCTATACCTCACACTGAGGTGTTCGTAAGGGGTACACCCCAAATACCCCTTGTGTATACCTAACGCTGAGGTGTACACCTCATGTCTGTAAGGGTGCATCTGGGTCTCAGTATAACAAATTACATTGCAGTGTTACATCTAGGCACTCAGCATAACAAGAGGTATAATTACAGACAAATCTTGCGTGGATTCCAGAATACCTCTGACTTTGATTTGTTATTTGCCCTTGTGAGTGTTGCTGAGGACTGCAATTACGGTGGAGATTGTTAATGAAATGTGAATGGATTCTCTATCAGCATTCCATATTAGTTCAACTGCACCTGTGCCTGAATAGAACCTGCTCCTCTAGCTCACTCTCTCTCTCTTTCCAAACCTCACGAGGCCCACACCTATGTGGTAATTCACTGTAAGGTCAGAGGTCAGAGAGCAGAGGGACTAGCCGGGGAGGACATCTACCGACCCCCTGGCTCTACCTGCTGGACTTGAGACAGTGCAGAATTAACAGTCGTGAGAAAATCTCCTGTTGACTCTCAAATGAGACGAGGTTTGCAGGGGTTCAGGTTATCAAAGAGAAGAGGCCAAGGGGTCATCATTTGACATCGAAACATCTCAGGGCTGGCATTTAACAACGATTAGGAGTTAACTTAACATAGTTTGACAACCATGTTATGCTATTGATGGAGTGTGTACCCGCTCCAGAGGTTTATCAATCTCACTTGGTGTATCATTGGGCTGGTCTCTTTACTCTGTCTGGCAGGTTTAAGTGTGTTACTGTTAAACACTGATATATAAGACACTGTAACATGTAAGTGTGGATCATGTATATTTGTATACCTTGACATCCAGCAAGTGCTTGTTCACACAAGCAAATATTGACTTACACTTAAATCAAGGCGTAATGGATGGAAATGTGAATTTAATTCATGTGGGCATGCTTGACAATCTGTTTACTTGGTGCCTCAGAATCAGAACCCCTTTTCTGTGTATATGTGATGATATGTATTAGTTTAGTACCTGTATATGTGATGATATGTATTAGTTTAGTACCTGTATATGTGATGATATGTATTAGTTTAGTACCTGTATATGTGATGATATGTATTAGTTTAGTACCTGTATATGTGATGATATGTATTACTTTAGTACCTGTATATGTGATGATATGTATTACTTTAGTACCTGAATGTGAAGTTTTCAGTTGCATGAAACAGGCTCTTTGCACTTTAACATTTTTCTTGGGGTTTATAACCTTTAGCTATCATGTGGCCTGTAAAGTTGAACTGTCAGAAGCACATAAATGTCTTATAATGACACTTTTGGTGCCAACATCATGGGGTTTTCTGATAAGCAGTTTATCGGACTTTAAAAACTATGTGGTGGTATAAAGGGGATGGATTATTCAAATTCAAGGAAAGCATGTCAGTTGGAAAAAGTTAAACCCTAGGTGAAATACAGGAACTCAAAAATCAGTGATTCATTATTTTCTGATGTTGTCTTCTGTAGACATGTAGTGCTCTTGTAAAGAATACATGATTAAAATATCTGTTAGAAGAACTGAGACTGTCGTCATATGAAATGGTGTAGAAAAACTCAAGTCAAACGAACAAGTCATTAGAGCCACTTGTGTGACATGCACCGCGTGATATAAATTTGGCTGGCTGATCAACAGGCAAGCATTATTTTGATAGTGATTTTAAGCTGCAAATATATGGAGTCGAGACCATTTAATGTTGGCTTAAAGATGCTTTAGTGTTGTTCTTATTACTTTTTACCCGTGTGTAGAGAAAGTCCTTGTACATTTGTTTTTAATTTTTTGAATTCCTGTCTATTAAGATAAGTTTGCACCTCAGGTTCTCAGAGTGTGTCATGCTTTCTCTGTGCAGACCACTGTCTCTTCAGCAGTGGTATTGTGTGCTTCAGTTCAGCAGTGCCTGGTTGGGTAGGTTGGTGAGATACTGGAGCAGGGTCAGTGGACTCTTCCTGCTTTCTTCCACCCATTAACCTAAATTTCACCCGCAAACCTGACTGCCACCCGCAAACCTGACTGCCACCCGCAAACCTGAATGCCACCCACAAACGTGACTGCCACCCACAAACCTGTCTGCCACCTGCAAACCTGAATACCACTCACAAACCTGACTGCCACCTGCAAACCTGACTGCCACCCACAAACCTGACTCCCACCCACAAACTTGACTCCCACCCACAAACTTGACAGCCACACACAAACATTACTTTCACCCTCAAACCTAACTGCCACTCAAAAGCCTGACTGACACCCACAAACCTGACTCTGTCTTTGGCTGTAGGTGGGAAGGTCTGCCAGCAACCTGCGGATGGTTGTGAGTTTGTGCCGGGCTCGGCCTGGTTTCCTTCCACCACAATGCTGGTCTCCGTCGTATAAGTGAAATATTCTTGAGTACGGTGTAAATCATCAATCAAATAATTAAATAAATAAATAAAATATCAAACCTGACTCCCACCCACAAACTTCACATCCACCTGCAAACCTGACTGCCACCCACAAACCTGACTCCCACCCACAAAACTGACAGTCACCCGCAATCCTGACAGCAACCCACAAACCTGAAAGTCACCCGCAAACTTACAGCTACCCACAAACCTGACAGCCACTCGCAAACCTGACAGCCACCAGCAAGCTTTACTGTCACCTATAAACTAGACTGCCACCTGCAAACTTGACTGCCACCCACAAACTTGACTGCCATCTGTAAACTTGATTGCCACCCACAAACCTGACAACCACCCACAAACCTGACTGGCTCCCACAAACCTGACAGCCACCTGCAAACCTGACTGGCTCCCACAAACCTGACTGCCACCCTCAAACCTGACAGCCACCTGCAAACCTGACTGGCTCCCACAAACCTGACTGTCTCCCACAAACCAGACTGCCACCTGCAAACCTGACAGCGACCCGAAAAACCTGACTCCCACTCACAAACTTGACTGCCACCTGTAAACCTGACTGCCAAACACAAACATAACTGCCACTCCTAAACTTTGCAGGCTGCCAGCCAATTGTTCCTACCTGTCAGCACTATGTCAGTAATGATATATTATTTAGCACAGGGTACAGCGTGACTCTAGTAAGCATCTAACTGGTTTCTCCCTGCAGGTAAAGCTGACTCTGAAAACTCTGCCTGTTCATGAGGCATGTGCTCCTGTTCTACGGAAGAGAAACTTACTCTCTGGTCAAGTCATCAGCCATGCTGTAAAGGGAGACAACTGCAACCCCTTGCCGCCAGGTGGCAGTGTGCTCTACCTCACACTAGACGAAACAGAGAGTGAGGAAAACAAGGGAAAGGTATAGTCTGAACAGCATTTAACTGTAAATGACCTTTGCTCATTTTGCCTGATTCCGAGACTTCTCTTGATATTGGAAAGGTGTATTGAGGGTTGTTAGGAAAGTGGGATGGTAAGGATGGTCAAGTTATATGTACAGCAGTCATCAGGTGTGAGGATCTGAGTGTCATGCTCTTAGCTCACTAATGGCTGACATTGCATAATATGAATAAGCCTTGAAAAAGAGGCCCTAAGTTTTTATTTGGATTTTGATAAAAGGTAGCTAGTAACAGTCATCCTGTAATAGTGCCCTATACCTGGTGACTTAATGCAACACGGGTATTTATGGGAGGATATATTGTTCACCCAGCTTTGTGTAACAACACCTTTTTTTTTCTGTAGGTGAACATTTTGTCCCAGTTTACTTGGTTACTTGGTGACTGCTGCAGTGTGTTGGCAGATGTTTTTACCAGTTCACCTGGATAATTAAAGTTAACAACTGATTTTGTTTGTAACAGAGAATTACATGAATAACACTGATTGTTTACTGTTTTTGTAGGACGATGTTTTGTACCAGTTCCCTAAAACAAGCAGCAAGGTTGAGGCGATTCGAGGAGCATTCATTACCTTGTCTCATACCTTGAAGGATGTGACAGACACACCCATAAGGAGGTGCTGTTTACCTTGTAATAAAATTCTGAAATCTGCATACTTGTGGGATATTCTGGGCCCATTTGCATGAAGCTCTGTTAACGTTACAAGCACGTAGCTACCGTGATGACACAATGCCTGCATTGCTGTTTGCTGTGGTAGGCACATGCTCGTAATGTTCTTGGTCAACTCTTATTTCTTTAACCCACCTCTGTAAATTACCTTAAATTTCACCCAACAAATGTGCATTTTTAGAGACGAATAAATGTCATAAAATTTTTTTTTTTTTTCCAGTACGATATGCTTCTACCTTCCAAGTAAACCTTAAAACAACTTTCTACATTCAACAGATTTCTCAGGATCCAGCCTAGTCATGGATGAAATTTTAGGTCATTTAGGGTATCTGTTATGGTACCTCTATTACCCAGTCATCTTTTACATGCACTTCTGTCTGAGACAACTTTTAGAAATCCTTATCAATGCAAGATTTTTTGTCATGCATGTTGGATGATGACTAGATTTGAACTGCAAACTTTTCATTAGAAGTGGAAAAGTTTGAAGAAATTTGCCAATTTAAAAAAGGTTGATTTAAAAGAATTCGAACAAATAACACTTAACATGTGCACTAACACTAAGTGCAGATATGATAAATTAATTGAATACAGAAATAATACCACTTTTACCTACAGTTTAATCCACATACACGTAAGGGAAAGTACAGCCCATTCTGGTTCTTTCCTTTGAAAATGTATGCCACACTTCAAGCCTGGAAAAGAACATGACATCTAGGACAATGTCATGTACCAAATAGAATTTTGTCAGTCAACTTATTGGTATGGGACAAAACTTCCATGTAAATAACATCATAGATATATTAATAGTGGAAACTTTGCCTTTCGTGTCACACATACCAGCATTATCTGCTCACCTTTCTGATATCTCGAAACCTTGATTGTCACCTTCTCTGGACTGTAATCACTGACAGGTATGATGGTTGTGTAACATGTTTTAAGACCTCTCTGTGTATTACAGCTCCAGATTGCAGATTGACTCCAACCCCTGCCAGGTGTGTTACCATGTGGAAGGGAGGAACCTGTTGGTCATGGCTGCTCCTACCAATGGGTAAGTCAGGCTGTGGCAACTGTACCTAGACAAAGTGGTGGGGTTGAGGGGGGAACAAATGCTTCTGGGCATTTTCTGTGTCTGATGCCTTTGAGGACACGTGCTCATGAACAACTCATGTGACCTCAGTTGGGAGCTGGAGGACTGACTGCAGTTATGCATATTTTGATAGTACATGTACGATAAGAATTTGATGATTTTGACAGGTTACTGTAACACAGGATTAAATATCTACATGTTCCTTTACTAGATATTTCAATTCAAGTTTTTCCCATTGCAGCGAGACCTCGTTTGAACAGGAGTCTATTCTCTCTGACATTGTCAAACTTCTCCACTTGTTGTATGGTACAATAGACGCTGCGTTCACAAACCTTGCCAACCATCCCAGCCTTGACCATCTCTTTACAATGGTCTATCAATGCTTTCTGGGAGCAGACAGGACAGACACAGTTACCTCCCCTTGTTTCTCAAGTCTGTCTTGTGCTCAGTCATTGCCATTGTCAGAGGAAGTCAAGGTAACTATGAAGTAATGAATCAGACAATAATTTCTTAACCTGATGCATTTGAGTAAGTGTTAAAAATTAATTCTGCATATATATAGTTGTGTGGTAAGTGTAATCAAATCATTCTGCTTTGAATGAAGCTCCTGTTCTTCCCAGGTTTGCCTCACATCAATGAAGGTGCACACATTGTGGTGTGTAACATGTGATCCCAAGGTGTTAAGCAAATAATTTGGACAACTAATAGTTGTGTCTGTCATTTAGTGTTTCCAGCAGAATTATACATGGGCCTGTGGTTTCTTTTCAGGGACAACTAAGTGCAGAACTAAGCAATTTTGAAGCTGCAGACTTTGCTGATAAGGTAGGAGCCTTGAGCCCAGCTGTCCGCAGTATTGTCATGTTGCACACATTCTGTACTTTTTTTAGATTGAGACATTAAGGAAAGTGTTGAAATAAGCCAGTTGCTAATTTTCCTTTTCAAAGGTAGCCTGCGAGTGTTGTGATTATACGGCTAGACACTTTTCTTGAAATCGCTTTGGTTTCATTGTGTTTAAATTTGGTTTCAGTCAGATGACAAATATGGACTGCGGAGAACTTATACTATCCTTGGCTCGTGTGTCTTCCATAAGGTAAATTGAGCCTCTCATCAATAGATTTGGAAGGGATGCTTACATTGGTACTTTTGGTATATACCAAAGCCTCTGTAAATTTTCTTTTGCGTAAGTTTTCAAATCTGATTTTGTGAGGGCAGAGAAGTGTCTTGCCAGCAATAAATAAATTGTGAGAGCAGGAAATCTGGTAAGTCATCAGTTTTTTGGTTTACATGGTGTGTACATAGTTTTGTGATGTTATACTCAAAATTTGTGATTTGCTGGCTGAGAAATCCCGTAACACTTTGCTGTTGTTAGAGGGAACCCCGGAAATGAAAGTGGGTAAAGAGCCGTTGCTATAGAAAACCACTGAACAGCAAGTGGCTGAGGAGCTCTTGGTAGAGAAAACCATTGAAGAGTATTAAAAGTGGGAGAGGAGCTTTACAAGAGAAACCTCTGAAAATTAAGTGAGTGAGGAGCTGTAGCTGCATGGTGGGGCCTCCATGGCTCCGTCGGTTAGCAAGTTAGCGCAGCATAATGACCGAGAAGCCTCCCACCAATGTGGTCACTGTGAGGTCGAGCCCAGCTCCTGCTGGCTTCCTCTCCGGCTGTACGTGGGAAGGTCTCCCAGCAACCTGCGGGTGGTCGTGGGTTTCCCCTGGGCACTGCGTGGTTTCCTCCCACAATAATGCTGACCGCCGTCGTGTAAGTGAAATATTCTTGAGTATGGCGTAAAACACCATTCAAATAAATAAATAAATAAATAAACTGCTGCTGCACGTAGAGAAAGCCCCTGAACATGTGCAGTGTGCAAGCTTTTGTTGCTGTGAGCATTACAAAACGGAAGTATGATTTCCTTGACCAGTGGATCTTGTCATGTGCCTATGTATAATCCTACACTGTGCCAGTCTTCATGCACATCTGTGGAAGAGACTACATGTGTGTGTGTAACTCCCTATCAAACTCTCTGTCACTCCGTATCCCACAGGGCCACTTGCTGACCAGCCACCTGCCAGCTTCTGACCTCCTGGATGTACACCTCTTCCTCACCTACCACGGCCTGTTGCACATTAGTGATACACGACCGGTCAAGCAGCTTGTCCTGTGGCAGGAGGTCTACCCCACCCGCAGGTGCCAGGAGGTCCCCCAGAGACACGTGTTCGGGTACTTCGAGCCAGATGGACGGTGGTTTTTACTTGCTGTTGGAGTGGTGAGATTTCGACTTGGTGTTTTCTTAGTGTAACATACCCGATGTCATCAGGGTTGAGAAATTGTATTTGAATAGGCGAATGATCGCTTTTTCTGTGAATGTTGACATGGTAAAGTACTGTTATTGGGAATAGGGGGTCAGAGATTGGGGGTGGGTGGAGCAGGGTGCTTTTACTTTCTGTTTACCTTGAGAATTTGGTTGATTCATGTCCAGCAGAATGACGTGTTGCTGTAATTTCAGGAGCATGGTTTACTGTGTGTGCTGCTGGAGTCTGGAGGGTGCTGTACTAGGTAGGAACTGCTGCTGACAATTTTTTCTTTTTTTTTTTTTTTTGCAACCTGCGTGAGATTTAACTTCATCACGATATAAAGTAGTGTAATCATTGAGCCTGCTAAATATATCATTTACACCTGTGCTCTGTTATTCACTTGCAGTGCACATGTGTACATGTAAGTTCCCACTCTTCATGAGCCCATTAAATATTCATGTACATGCAGTATTTATTTTACCTGCCGTTCACATGCAGTAATATGTACTTCCACTGACTCATTGAGCCAACTGAGTGCTGCATTACAACATTGCTCTAGTTCGCCCACAGTTGTGGATGTGTCCCTGGTCACTCTCACTCGCACTCACTGCGTTCTTCTTCTGACAGAATGCTGGGCACCCCAGGACCAGACTGTTTTTTCATTGACCAAGCCAAGGCCACCTTATTACAGTTGATGTCATCCCAGCTTATCAAATCTTGTGAACTCAGGTACTGGAGGTCATCTAAATTCTGACAGCTAGGATTTAGAAATTTATTTAATGTTGTTTTCTGACACGTGTTATTCACCTCGTTTCACCCACTGTATTGAGGTGGTCTCATTTGTAATGGCAGAATACCAATCCCAAATTTGTGCCAAGAACTTGTAAAACTTAACAGTTCTTGGTCTAAGGCTCAAAAATTACTTAATTATGGGACAAATTATAGGTCTAAAGCCTGAACAACTGATGAATTATGAGACGCGTGAAAAACTCATCAAGTTTGAACCTGAAGTCAGAAACTTAACTGTTTAACTTAAAATGTATTCGATTTCTGTCGACACACTTGACTTTTTAGTTTACAGTCAACACACCATTTGACTGTTTGGGTTGTATTTGATACACTTCACCACTCTGGTTACAGTCAGTACACTTCACAATTCAGGTTATAGCCAATACACCTTGACTTTTTAGGTTATAAAATTCAATGCACTTTACTATTCTGGTTTCATTCAATACACTTTACACTTCAAGGCATAATCAGGACAATTGTCCTAGGTTACAGGCCATATACATGTACTTTTCTCTTTAGGTTACAGTCAGGTGTTATTCCATCCCTGAGTGCTGATTGGTTTTACAATGGTAAACAGAACAATCTGCAGCCTAATGTAAGCTGGTCACCTGGCTTGGTCAATCAAATCAGTAACCCCACAGGTAAGTATTTCTTGTGGAATTCCTGAATTGTTCATGTATATTTACATTCATAAAAGTAGTTACAAGAGTGCTACACCTGATTGTAAATAAGGTCACAGTCTTACCCCCAGGTCTGGCTGGCTCGGCACCAACCTTTTGTGACTACATAAGGAGGTATCAGGGGCTTGACAGTGGTTTATACCAGACATTCTGGTTCCCTTCACCTGTTATCCTGATTGCATAAGTGAAAAATTCTTGATCATGGCATTTAACACCCATCAGTTAAATGTTCATTTTGAGATTTAACACGTACAAAAGGCAAAATATCAGAATTCTTTAAATGTTGAACTTCTTGTATCTAAAAGGCAGATGGTTTATGATTAATCTCATGGATTGTGTCAGCCTGTTGTATAACTTAACAACACCCTGTTTTGTGTTACTGCAGCCCCAAGCAGTGTGGTCTGTATTGTAAGCCCCAAGCAATGTGGTCTGTATTGTAAGCCCCAAGCAGTGTGGTCTGTATTGTAAACATAGCAAAAAACGGATGCATGCAGCCGTCAGGTCACAAAGTTAAAGGCTGCTTTATCTTAGTGATGTAGATTTCCTGATGTTTGATAAACAAATTCTCCAGTTTTTATTCTATTTTCAGAAGTTTATTAAGTGATAGGAATTGAGGGACCAACTACCTATCCTCACTTTAGAAGACTCATGTAATGCTTTGGTTGTGCATTAGGTGTTGTTACGCTATAATCATTTATTCATACCATTCATCCTGCAGATACAAGCCTCCCTATGAGGAGTAACTCCCTGGACAAGAACTTGCCTCTCACAGCTCCTCTAGACTCGCCCACATTCCAACGCTCTGCATCACTCGACTCAAAAATCATGGATGGCTCTTGTGTAAGATTGAGATAGATATCAAAATGGGCAGATGCCAAATATATGTACATTTCAATCTTCTATTTTCAACATAACGGGCTAAATTTAAATTCAAACATATTAGACTTCACCAAAACTTTCAATAGAAATTGGGTTATAATAATTTAAAATTTAGAAGATTCATGTGTTATGATACTTATACTTTCAGTATTAAGTGTTGAATTCCCACCGACGTGTTGTGTTTGTTTTTGGCAGGTTGGAGACAAAGGTCATCTGTTTGCCAGATTCTCTGATCAGTCGGGACTGAAGTCATACTCAACACAAGTACTCCCCTCAAGTCACACCTCGAGGTAGTATGTTTGCTGTGTTTTTTGTGAGAAAAGATTCATAACACTTGCCTATGGGTAACACACCACAGCATAGATTGTTAAAGATCTCCAAAGGCGTAGTAGTTCGCCTGTAGCATAGAAAGGGTGCACCTTTGGTGAGCCAGTGATGTGATTGTGGTAAGCCTATCAGACAACAGTGGTAAGCTTTTGTCAGTCTGGTGAACCTTTGGTGAGTCCATGGTGAGCCAGGGATGAGACTGCAGTGAACCTGTGGTAAGTTCAAAGTGTGCTAGTTGTGAGACTGTGGTGGGCCAGTGGCGAGTCTGCTGTGAGTCTGAATTGTGAAAAGCTACATGAACTGTTGGAAGGCCACCATACCCACAAAGAGCTGCAATAACGGGACACCCTCAGCACATGGAGGCTTGTGGAGTGGTAAAGGTGTGAGTGGCAAGCTGAGGGCATCTCACTGAGAACCTAGAGGCTGGTTGGAACTACAAATTGAGTCATTTCAAAAGTAAAAATGAGTGTTGATTTAGTGTCCAGCCAAGGAAGGGTATATTTTGGACAGGGGGAGTCATGCCTGTTCAGCTTGACCCCCTTGATAGTAGGCAGACACAGCTTACACAGACTGTTTCATGTTTCGAACTGTCTGTGATGTAGCAGACATCTCTGTTCGACTATCTGTATCTGGACAATGTAAAGGCTGTGTTCATCACCTCTTCACCCTCATGTTTCATGTCTCAGACTGTCCGTGAGGGGGCAGACATCCCTGTTCCACTACATGTAGCTGGACAGTGTAGAGGCTGTGTTCATTGCCACACATGTTTCATGTCTCAGACTGTCCGTGAGGAGGCAGACATCCCTGTTCCACCACATGTAGCTGGACAGTGTAGAGGCTGTGTTCATTGCCACACATGTTTCATGTCTCAGACTGTCCGTGAGGAGGCAGACATCCCTGTTGCACCACATGTAGCTAGACAGTGTAGAGGCTGTGTTCATTGCCACACTTGTTCCAAGTTTCAGACTGTCCGTGAGGAGGCAGACATCCCTGTTCCACCACATGTAGCTGGACAGTGTAGAGGCTGTGTTCATTGCCACAGTTGTTCCAAGTTTCAGACTGTCTGTGAGGAGGCAGACATCCCTGTTCCACCACATGTAGCTGGACAGTGTAGAGGCTGTGTTCATTGCCACACTTGTTCCAAGTTTCAGACTGTCCGTGAGGAGGCAGACATCCCTGTTCCACCACATGTAGCTGGACAGTGTAGAGGCTGTGTTCATTGCCACAGTTGTTCCAAGTTTCAGACTGTCCGTGAGGAGGCAGACATCCCTGTTCCACCACATGTAGCTGGGCAGTGTAGAGGCTGTGTTCATTGCCACAGTTGTTCCAAGTTTCAGACTGTCCGTGAGGAGGCAGACATCCCTGTTCCACCACATGTAGCTGGACAGTGTAGAGGCTATGTTCATTGCCACAGTTGTTCCATGTTTCAGACTGTCCGTGAGGAAGCAGACATCCCTGTTCCACTACCTTTACCTGGACAGTGTAGAGGCTGTGTTCATTGCCTCCTCACGACACAACCGGGGGCCCGTACACAGAGAACTAACAGAGAATTTCCACCAGGCCTGCCTCAGCATCAGAAAACTCTTCCAACTTTCTAAACGTGTTCAGGTGAGATACAGTGTACAGCAGTTATCAATACAAATCGATAATGTAATCCATATACATAAGTATCAAGTTACCTTGAATAGACCACCCAGGAACCAGATATCTAGACCCAGAAGACCTAACCATCCCATTTGACTATGCTCTGCTGAAATTAGGAAAATCTTTAGGTATATCTGCAGCAGAACTTGATATCTGGTAGAAGCCTATGAGCCAAATGCCCGTCAAGTTTTATGAAAATCTTTCTTTATAATTTTGAAGATATTGTCAGGACGAACAATTTAATATGTTTGTAAATATGTATGGAGGCCAGTTTTTTCTGTCAACTCTCAACAGACATTACTTGACGAAGACACAGCGAGATGTTTTGGCGTGGATGTAGCATTTGACCTTGTGGAAGAACATGGGGTTTTGTTTCAGTACATGCCAGACTCTGCCCGTGCCACGAAGAAGCCACAGGCTTTGACATACTGGGTTGTGGGGTTAGTGTTCTGCTGGTAATGGGTTAAACGCCCACTCTTAGATAAGACATTGTACATCAGTAAGTAGTTAGGGACTGTATCCAACCATTGTTCGTGGGCTAAGCGTGGTGGTGAGAGCTAGCCCACGATGGCAAAACGATGGGTGTAAATCATTGGTAGGTTGCACTGGGCAGTCCAGCGCGTCCCCCCCGCTGTGAAAACAGCTTGACTTCACACGGTCAGCTCAAACCGAGAATAGTTTTCCAATCTGTCAGCAAGAACAGTATGTGCCTCGTTTTTGTTTCGGCGAGTAGATTCAATTCGCGACGTCCACTTACAATGTTGATCAACTGAGGCTAAATATCTGTGCTATACATCACCTAGTGTTGTATTCCAAGTTATATAGTCTGTAGATCTAGTATTTTTAAATCCTGGTAAGCTCCCTTGGTGGCAAGGGAATGCACACGGCCTTAACACTGATCAAATCTCACTCTGAAGTCAAAATTGAACCTCTCTTGAGTGGCCTGCAACAGTCTACTCGTAAATGTAATAAATATTTACAGCTGAGAAGATTCAAAATATTTTATTCTGGTACTGCGCTGTCTATTAATGTTGAAGACATCTTCCCCTGTGGTGTCAGAAAAGTAGACCTGTAGATGCCATACGTTCGCAGACACAATCAGTTTTGAGGTCACGCATGCACAGACACGGGAACATCGTTGTAAAGTTTGGTCTTAAAAATTGCCTGTAATGATTTGATTGCTGTTGTTGTTTTAGACATAACTTACACGAAAAAAGGAAGAAGGTTGAGAATGGATTTTCTCTTAAAATCTCTCCGGTGATATTCATCAGGAAAAGGAGAACAGGCCCATACACCAGACAGTGCAACAACAACATCAATAAATTTGTGGCCGGATGTTAGACTTCATTTTCATAAATTGCCATACACAGTCTTTATGTGAAAATGTTTAAATTAGCAAGATTAAGGATGATTTACTTTTTATCTGCATGAAATTTTCTATTATATTTTTTTTCTTCCATGAGGTAAGGAATCATGATAGACAGCAAATGCAAATCAAGAAAGAAGAAAAGAAAAGAAAAGAAATTCACTTGTGGCAAAAAGTTATGCCAAAGATGATTTCCAAACATTTCCTCAAGTTTCTTCTCCTATGTTTTATTTGTGACATTGCAATGAATTAACGAATTTAGTGAATTTCTTTAAGTTTGAAAATATCAAATAAAGTCTTAAAAATTTAAAATACAAAAATTATTGAGCATCAAAGCCACGTCAAAATCGTGCCACGATTAAACCGAAGACGGAGGTTGGATACAGTCCCTTACTCTTAAAACATTTACATGAACAGTAAAAAAATAAAGGGGTATAAAAATCGGTATAAAACCAAGTTTTTATATTTTATTTTTATTGGTATTCTTAGACGTACATTGATAAATTTATTAATTTATATATTTGATTGGTGTTTTAGTAAATTTATTGATTTCACAGTGGTTCTGATACAGGAATTAAATAATTTGGTATCATAAAATCTACTTTTCCTCTTGCTGGCGTTCAAAGAAACCAGAAGTTGTGTTGATTTTGGCCATTTGTGTAGGTTGTAGGTTCTATTCATTATTATCGTATTAAATTATTCTTATTTTGTGTATGTATTTTTTTAATTTCAGACGAATGTTCGCAAAGCCCATGCCTCGGGAACTCTATGTTTGTTTTCATGAATCCACACCTCAAAACCTTGTTGATCTGGCCTTTAGACTGAGCTTTGGCCGCTCCACACCGTAGACATCGTGGAGTCAGTAAAATCCAGTATGACTAGATCTGACAGAGTTATCTCCCCTGGACGACTTATTAGTGCTGTTACAAAACCATATCATCTGTTTGGCTTTGAGTGGGTGATTCTGTCAGTAATGTGCATCAGTCTTGTGCAATACTAAACCCGTATGTTGCCAGTTTTGTCTCGAAAGTATAGGCTTGTATGTGTAAATTTCTGATGGGACAGAACATATATATACATGTAATATTCTATAGTTGTTGGCTTCACTTGCATAGTTGACACTCCTATTTATACTTCTGCTGAATTGAATATGTTGGAAATTTTCACAAATGTCCTGAAGTAACCTCCCAGGAATTTATTATCCCAACCAAGTAAACATGAACCCTTATCAGACTAAAATGACTGATGGTAATCCATAAATCTAATACTGTAAACAAATCTCCATAGTCGATGTAGATGGATTCACTGTGTTATTTTAATATTCTGACGTTAATGGTAACACGGAGTCATTATCCGAACTCGACAACATCGCCGCAGATTTCCAAACTGGAAGTCGATGGAAGTTGTCTCAGCAGTGAAATGTGCAGTGGTTTTGTTGAGTTAAGTTGATGGACTGTTGGGATGAATGTCAGAATTTTAACATAACACAGGAAGTCCATCTTCGGCAGCATTTGTGAAAAAGGAGCCAAGCTTTTTTGTGCAGACCAAGTGTGCAGATGCATATGGTTGTATCTGTTGTGTATTGAGGAGTAATGACACATATCCAACAAAGTTAAGCATTTTATTATATTTTTAATGCAGTGTGACAGGCACTTTTACGATCATTTTTCCTTTTGTGTATACTCAGGGTTTCAGATTTTGACTTACCAAAGATACATTATGCATTATCTTATCCACAGATTCCTAATCTTGTTTTGTCAGGATATGGCTGAGGTAGTGCTGATGTGGCGTTAACCCATAATCATTCATTCATTCATAATCTTGTTACTGGTACCTCTCTAATGTTTTACTTTGCTTTTTAACATGCCCATAACCTCCTTGTTACCATTAGCACTGTAACGTTACAGCCATGTACATGTGTTGGCAAGGGAAAAATTCTTCATTATAACAGGGCATACCCTCAGATACCTTGTGTACTGTATTGAGAGCGAGATATACTAACTGTCATAATACGTGCAATTAACATCAAATGTTTCATTCACGTTTATCATCAGGTTGTGTGTAGCCTTGATAATTTTGTTTTATATTTCATTCAAGAACTTATTAAATTTTCATTTGTTAAATGCAGATGCAGTGTTTTGAATTCTGTTGGGTAATGTGTTGAGAATTATCACCAGCACAAAGCCCAAACTGTGGCAGACACAAGATGTGACAAGTACCTGATGAGGTGCAGTAGTTGATCGCTGTCACAGGTGCAGCACACACAAGTTGTGACAAGTACCTGATGAGGTTCAGTAATTGATTACCATCACAGGTGCAGTAGTTGATCACTGTCACTGGTGCAGCACACACAAGATGTGACAAGCACCTGATGAGGTTCAGCAGTTGATCACCGTCACAGGTGCAGCACACACAAGTTGTGACAAGTACCTGATGAGGTTCATTAATTGATTACCATCACAGGTGCATCACGTACAAGATGTGACAAGTAACTTGAGAGGTGCATTAGTTGATCACCGTAACTGGTGCAGCACACGCAAGATGTGACAAGTGCCTGGTGAGGTGTAGTTGATCACCGTCACAGGTGTGCAGCACTCATGAGATGTGACAAGTACCTGGTGAGTTGCAGTAGTTGATCACCGTCACAGGTGTGCAGCACTCATGAGATGTGACAAGTACCTGGTGAGTTGCAGTAGTTGATCACCGTCACAGATGTGCACACACAAGATGTGACAAGTACCTGGTGAGGTACAGTAGTTGATCACCGTCGCATGAGGTGTGACAAGTACAATTGGCACACAATGTACTAGAACAACTCATGTGGCTTGGAAAACTCGTTGAACCCTAGATGCTATGGCACTATTAACCTGTGACCCTGGGCTCCCCACTAATTAACATAAAAACAACACAACACATCCTAACAGGAATCATGTCCGAAAACTGCCTCTCAAGTATCTAGATTATAGAAGCATGCTGGAAAACCCACCTCACAGGTGATAAGGTTTAAGTGATGAAGTGGAAGGAAAGAGATAAGAAGTTTAGGGAGTATTTATTTATCATCAATACAAACCCATGCATCAGTCAATATAAAAGTCATCCTTAAAAATGAACGTGAGATTCAGAGTTTTGTTGTTAACCACAACAAGAGGTTATGGCAAGTGTTAACAAAGTTGTCCAGACATGAATGAAACACTGTGAGGACGAATCTTTGGCCATAAAAACAACTGCATAATTAAGTCATGAGCATTGCCATTACAAGTGTGTGGATGTGCCAATGATCCTCCATATGATAGTCCCCAGCTACAACGTTACAACAGTTTGTTACTACAACAGTTACAACGTTACAACAGTTTGTCACTACAACAGTTACAACAGTTTGTAATCAACACTGTACGCTGGTGCACTTGAACAAACAGAACTGTGTAAAGTGAAACACAGCTGAGTTTGGTTCCCACATTAAACATATGTAAGAATAGTATATAGCTAGCCATATACATGTATCCTAAAGTATACATGTATCTTGGTAGCCAAAATGTACAGTGTATATTAACTTGTACTTTGGTGGTTACAAACAACTGTGTGGAACAAGGCCCTAGTCTGAATGTCTGGTCAATTAACTATCTGTATGGAAACTGGTCAATTAGCTGCAGTATTGTTATTGGTCAGTGAACGACTGAATGAAAAATGATCAGTGAACTACCATACTGAAACTGGTCATTGAACTATCGTATGGAAAATGGTCAGTGAACTACCATATGGAAACTGCACTGTCACTTTACAACTCTATGAAAACTGTTCGGTGAACTCATGTACAAAAACTGTTCGTAAAATGCAGCATGGAAACTGTATGGTCAGTGGGCTACCATATGGGAAATAGTCAGTGAACAACTGTACGAAAACTGGCCAGTGAACTATCGTATCGAAATTTGACAGTAATCGACTGAGTGAAAATTGGAAGTAGTGGTAGTGCACTACCATATGGAAACTGGCCAGTGGACTACCATACAAGAACAACTTACATTTTCACGTATAAGGTTTCTTTCAGACACTTTTTTAGGTCTGACATCTAATATTAGTAATGCACAAACGTTTCAAGTCTCAACAAAACAAGTTTCACATTTTGGTTTCTTCACAGTAGCTGTTACAAAACACAACTAACTAATAAGCCAACAACCTCTTGTCCAGACACTCTCCATGCTGTGACACCAAGACTACTTGTACATGTTGTTTGATAGATACCGTTCTACACATACATATTTTATGTAACAGTCTATTGGCAATAAAAGCATGGTCCTCTTTAAGGCATATTTCTGGCAGTGAAAAATTTATCCAACTGCATTTCAAAGAAAGGTGTAACAACTGTTTCAGCACACATGCAATTTTGAAACTAAAACCTATCAAAACCTTTCATGCATGTAGCAACTCAGTGATGACCATAATGGTGATATATCAAGATCTGACTACACAAGAAAGAAATTTAGGAAAAGTTTGCATGTGACCAGCACATGAGTGGGAGACGTATGAGTTACAGGCACCTAGTGACTACCAACATGGCAGTTTTAACGCCTGCAAATTATATGACTAACCTCCATGAGTTACCAAATGTAACTACACTCCATCAGTTCCAAAATGTGACTAGCCATCAAGTGTTAAAAATGTGACTAACCTTCATGAGTTACAAATCTGACTAGCCTCTATGAGTTAAAAATGTGACTAGCCTCCATGAATTACAAAACGTGACAAGCCTTTGTGAGTTACAAAATGTGACTAGCCTCAGTGAGATACAAAATGTGATTCGCCTCCATGAGTTATGATTTGCCTCCATGAGTTACAAAATGTGATTCACCTCCATGAGTTACAAGATGTGACTAGCCTCCATGAATTACAAAATGTGACTAACTTCCATCATTTACAACATGACATGGCTAAATGACAATTTCAAAAATTTGCACACAGTTAAAACTGAAGAATTTCAGGTCATTTCCCTGCATATGTGATATCTCATCAGGTCTTGCCAACTTGTATGGCATTATGAGGTGTCACTCAGAGTATCGAGGGAGTGGAGACGTCACACACAGAGCAAATATCCAGCTGATGGCCTTGAATATGCCACAAGCTACGTCTGTCTGTCACTGAATGTCCGTGTATGTGACACTGATGTCACAAGACTATGCTAACATACAGCACTCCTAATACCCCTCCACTACTGCAATACTGCCCTCGCCTTTGATGGCCTTGACTTTAACACTGGCGCTGTGTGACAAGAACATACATGCAGGGGAGCACCTCTGCAGCATAGCACTGTCATGCACTACCAACATGTTTACATAAAGTACTACATGTGTGTGACATCTCTTCTCATGATTATTTCACCTTTGAAGATTTTCCTCCTGAGGTGTGGCATCAACAGCCCCCAACACACCTCCACTGTCATTACAGCAATCCTTCAGTTAAATCATCACTTGTAACGATTTCATCCTGCTGAGTGATCAACAAACCCTAACACTTCTCCACTGTAATTACAGCAATCCTACAGGTAGATCATCACCTGTGACGATTTCCTCCTGGTGAGTGATCAACAAACCCTAACACACCTCCACTGTCATTACAGCAATCCTTCAGTTAAATCATCAACTGTAACGATTTTCATCCTGAACCCTAACACTTCTCCACTGTCATTACAGCAACCCTACAGGTAGGTCATAACCTGTGACGATTTCCTCCTGATAAGTGATCAACAAACCCTAACACACCTCCACTGTCATTACAGCAACCCTACAGGTAGATCATAACCTGTGACAATTTCCTCCTGATGAGTGATCAACAATCCTCAACACTCCATTCTCAAAGTCATGATCATTCAGACCTGTAGGTCAACACCTGTGAAGATTTCCTCTGGAAATACATGTGGTCCTGCATGGCACACCAAAGACTCAGCAACAAAAGCACCATGTATGTTACATGAAGTTCCATGCGAGATAAACCTGAACTGCCACTGCTATAACCTCTCTGTGGAGAATTTGTTTGTGGGCAGCTGATTGAGTACCCCCACCAGTCTAGAGGAGTGGAAGCTGGGCAGAACGTTCAAGTTAATGGGACTGGCGGATGACGGCGACACCTGGGTGGGGTCACCCAAGTCGGAGGGGTTTATCGGGGGAGATACGTAAGGCTTGTTCTCATACTTCTCCTGAGCAACACATCTGAGTCTATCGAGTTCAGCCTCACCTAGCTCCTCACACATTTTGAAGAAGAAGGAAGTTTTGTCTTGGAGGAGGACATGGGGCGGGTCACACTCCTGTACCCTGCCACCCGACACCACCTGGAAGTAGACCAAGTTACGCTGTTAGCAGCAGAACACATGGACATGGGCAGGTAAACTCTTCTAAAAACAGATATGCATGTGGATGCCACAATGGAACCACTCAAGGTAAACTTTACTTGTCAGTACCACAAGTGTGAATGAAGTGTCTAAAGCTTAAGAATGGTGTTGAATTAAGAAAAGTGCTGAATTTAATTAAAAACCTCTTGCATACAAGGGGCTATAAAGAGTGTCTACAAGACTTGTAAATAGTGCCAACAGGCTATTGTGGAAAATGGCCAAGATTGATGACGGAAGTTCAATAGCTGTTGGAAGAATTTCTCAACACAGCACGTGTAGACTAAAACTGCACGTGAGATTGTAAATTTACGCAAGGTATTCATCATGTGGATACATTCTCTTTATATATTTGCACGCAATCAGACAAACGTACAGACAGATGACAGAAAGACGAGACAAATACACTGACAGATGGTTATAATGCATACAGCCAAAGAGACTGAGAGACAAGCAGGCAGGTATTATTGATAGATACACTGACTGACAAACTCTCAGACAGGTAACTGGCAAACTGACAGACAACCTGACAAACATACAGACAAATAATATGTCAGGCAACCAGTAAGCAGACAGATGGCCTGACACACACAAACAGACAAATCATCAGACAGTTATCAGCAAACAGACATTACTTAACAGACAGACAAACGATTGGACAGGTAACCAGCAAACAGCTTGGAAACAGACAAGTGCACCTACCATGGCCCTGTCAAGATCTACAGCTGTATCAGGCAGATGTGTGATGTAAATGATTGTGCTTCTCTGCAGCTTGGCCCGGGACACACAATGTAAAACTGTATTACACCTGCGAAGTTCAGAACAGACTGTCAAAAGGAAAGTTATATCTCTCAGATGGACTATCTTGTCAGTATACCAGTTGTCATGATTGGATTATCTTGTCAGTATACCAGTTGTCATGAATGGATTATCTTGTCAGTATAGTAGTTGTCATGAATGGATTATCTTGTCAGCATGCCAGTTATCATGAATGGATTATCTTGTCAGTATACCAGTTGTCATGATTGGATTATCTTGTCAGTATACCAGCTGTCATGAATGGATTATCTTGTCAGCATGCCAGTTGTCATGAATGGATTATCTTGTCAGTATACTAGTTGTCATGATTGGATTATCTTGTCAGTATACCAGTTGTCATGATAGGATTATCTTGTCAGTATACCAGTCCACACGTTTGGATTATCTTGTTTGAATTACAGAAGTTTTCAGGATTAAATTTCATCCATGACCTGTACAGATATCACCATTACATAACCTTGACAGTTTCTTAGTTGTTTATCCCTAGTCTCCGTGTCCTGACTGACCTGAGGTTAGGGTTGGATGAGGCTTCCTCTACGATCACCAGTTTAGGTTGCTTCAGCAAGGCCCTTGCCAGCCACAGTAACTGAATCTGACCCAAGGAAAACACAGGGCTCACAAACCTCGCCTCTGTGTAAAACTTGTGGGGCAGTTTCTCTATTAAAGAGGAGAGCTGAACCTGAAAATGGAAAGAATTTCATGTCAGCTTTTGTGCATGTTTGTCCTGCTACATTTCAAGCAGCCTTCAAATTTTCACACCTGCAAAACATGGTGTACTTGCTCTTTTATTCTTTACTGACCAAAATAAAAAAAAAGTAAGCTGCACATTTTTCGCTTTTTAGTTATCATACACAAATTTCATACAAATTTAAACCAACACATTGAGAGACAAACATAAACAAGGAAAGATATACTTTCCACTTCTTACAAACAAACTTTCACATGCCCATTTATTTACTATTATTTTTTACTCGTTCACCAGTTTACAGTCACGAATTTTGTCCTATATTCATGCACCCAATTGTTTAGTCATCTTGTTTCTGTGTATCATTTTAACTGACTGTACATCCATACACACTTGTTCAAAAACTCTCCAAATTTGTGCGTCTGTGTATTTGGTCTCTGGATCAATGTTTTGTCGTATAGTGCCGACCATAAGGGGGGGGTTCTGAAACAAAGAGAAATGAGTGGATGAGAGTTGTGTTCGCCATGACGGGAAACTTCTGAAATAAAGAGAAGCTGTTTGTGCAACTTTATCTATCAAAGGAAATTAGTGCGTATCATAAACTGTGAAAGGTAATAAGCCCATATCGAGCATGAAGTAATACCAAGGTGAGACAGTAAGCTTTCGCAAACTGATATTAACATCCAGCAAAATCTTGGACTATAAATCCAGAAGAAGTTACTGCATTGCTAGTTTGCTACACATAAGCCTTTTTCCTTGCAATGAATAAAACTCCCGGTCAAACTTTAATGGCTAAACGTTGACCATTTGACCTTTGACCTTGAGCTTCGTGTATCTGAGCTCCACTCACCTTAGGTATGACTGCCATAGACTGCCTGAGTCGCTGCAGATTGACTGTAGCACTGTCCACTCCGTCCAGTCTGACCATTCCCGTGTAGTCTGACAGTCTGAAGAGGACAGACAGGAAGCTCTGCTGTTCTGCCGCGTTCATGAACATAATCCCGATCTAAGGAAACACACAGATTTCAGTACATTCATCTCGCATTACACAATGACCGACGTCTTTAAACAAAACAACAAGATATCCCTGATAATCGGACTCTTCGGCAACAGCCATGTTTTTATTTTGCATTTTCACCATTCATCAGCACAGATTAAACTAAAAGATTAAGCAAGATGCAGTAATGAAATCATTTGTCAGGTCTGTCCTGTCTACATATACAGCAAAACTCATTCAATACATAAACACTATACATGTGTACCTAATTCCTCAACCTTTTTGCATAGGAAAGAGCAACTTTCAGAGAAGTTTATGCACATTTTTAATTTAATTTTGGAGACAAAACACTGGTTGGATTTGCCAGTTTCAGGGCTTCTCAAAAAGTATAATTTTATAAGTCAACATAGAATAATGACTTCAGAATTTGCCTGAATAAAGTCCTTAGTAACATGCTGACAGGTTGAAGAGTTACAGTAGGTACAGTAGGTGTGGACACTGAACATAAATCGCAATGTTCACATAACTGCTGCAGACAGAGGTGAAAGGAACTCACTTTCTCTTCTGCCCTGATGCAGCACCACACACTCTTCAGACAGCTGGGTCCCTTCTGGGTAGGCAGCAGCGACACCCCTTCCAGGGTTAGGATGCCATACATAGGCCAGTTCTGGGCAGGCTGGTACTCCAAGCCAGGCAGGTAATCTGTTTCTGAGGGCAGCTGATAGCACTGGAGCAGGCGGTCTACTGAGGCCATCTGAGAACAGAGAGGCATATGGGTGGGACATCTGAGAACAGAGAGGGATATGGTGAGGCCATCTGAGAGCAGAGAGGCATATGGGTGGGACATCTGAGAACAGAATAGGATATGAGTGAGGCCATCTGAGAGCAGAGAGGCGTATGGGTGGGACATCTGAGAACAGAACAGGGTATGAGTGAGGCCATCTGAGAGCAGACAGGCATATGGGTGGGACATCTGAGAACAGAACAGGATATGAGTGAGGCCATCTGAGAGCAGAGAGGCATATGGGTGGGACATCTGAGAACAGAGAGGGATATGGTGAGGCCATCTGAGAGCAGAGACGCATATGGGTGGGACACCTGAGAACAGAATAGGATATGAGTGAGGCCATCTGAGAGCAAAGAGGCATATGGGTGGGACATCTGAGAACAGAACAGGAAATGAGTGATCTGAGCCATCTGAGAACAGAGAATAACATGGGTGATGTCATCCGAGAGCAGGGATATGGGTGAAGCCATCTGCCATCAGAGAACAGCAAAATGGGTCAGGCCATCTGTGAACAGGGTGGGATATAAGTAAAGCCATCTGAGACACAGAGAGGGACATGAGTAAGGCCATCTGAGAACAGAAAGGGATATGGGTGAGGCCATCTGAGAACAGAAACGGATATGGGTGAGGCCCTCTGAAAACAGAGAGGGATATGAGTGAGGCCATCTGTGAACAGACAGGGATATGAGTGAGGCCATTTGAGAACAGAATGGGCTATGGGTGAGGCCATCTGAGAACAGAGTGGGATACGGGTGAGTCCCTCTGAGAACAGAGTGGGATACGGGTGAGTCCCTCTGAGAACAGAGTGGGATACGGGTGAGACCATCTGAGAACAGAGAAGAATGGGTGTGACGCCTTCTATGATCTGTAAGTCATTCTGGTATCAC
Source organism: Acanthopleura granulata (assembly GCA_016165875.1). Classification (NCBI taxonomy): domain Eukaryota; kingdom Metazoa; phylum Mollusca; class Polyplacophora; order Chitonida; family Chitonidae; genus Acanthopleura; species Acanthopleura granulata. Next base: position 7,462,766 of record JABBOT010000008.1, read on the forward strand.
AAACATTCTTACCTTGAACTGCACGCTGGCAGACTTGACCAGGGCAGGCTGCAGGACATTGATGAGGTGTAAGGCATAGATGAGGGACAGGCCAAACAATGGAGCAGATATGGTGCTACCTGGAACAAGCACATAAATCTCTTATGACAACTTGAAACTGACATGACGTAAGGCTATCATGCACCACAAAGTCAGAGTAAACACAAGGATAAATACCGGTAAATGTAAACTGCAAACTCATCCTCGGGGAACGTGTCCAAGTCACAAGACGTTGTTTTACTGTCATCCAGCAGAGAACTTTCTCTGAGACTCCTATTTTCCTGATTCAGCTCAATTACCCGTACAGACTTTCCAGGCATCTGCTCATTTCTAGCTCAGTTAAATGGGATTCATGCGAATTTACAACGCATTTTCCGGTAAAACTTTTTAACAACATGGCATTTCATGCACCAGGGACCTGAAGGAAAACAGTACAGGTATCTGCACAGTAAATTATGTTTGGTTATAGGAACAAGGACATGTATGATTGCTTCTCATCTCGCAGATAGAGCAGTAGGGTGGATATATTCTTTATAGTTCAAATGTGTTTCAGCCAATATAGTGTAAAAAAAAAAGGTGGCTGTGTCTGTCTTGTAAGTGTATAAGGCAGATTCGGCATCACAGATCACAGATTTCACTGGATGACCTAGCCATGACTAACCTGTAATGGATGCATGAAATCAGCTTCAGAATTCAATACTGTAAATGGATTGCCAGCAGTAAAGTGAAATAGAAGGTGACAAAGTCCCCCCCAAAAACCTATTTGCACGTACCTTGGAATTGTACCACCAATATGGCTGCCAGTGACACCCCCACAACCACCAACAATCCCAGAATGTCAATGCGCTTCCCAAACCAGTTCTTGGCCCCAATGTGAAGATAACAGGCAGCAGTGCTACGGTCCTGTAGCACGTCGAAACTGTGAAGGAAACGCTCTTCCACGCTGTAGCTCCGGATGGTTCGTAAACCTCCGATGGTGCTGGCAATGTGAGAACTGACACAGTTCCTGGCTGAAACAAAATACAAATAGTGACACAATTTTACATATTTGGTATTTGAAGTCAAAGTTATAGCATTCAACAACAAGCATATAAGAACAAAAACACACTGTCTTTCATCAAATAATGCACCTGAAATGATTTCTTTTCTGTCAGTTCCACAATACAACACTGACTGATTTATTGGCAATGCTGTAAATGTTCTTTTTTCCAATAACATCTTCAATGTGCATTTTCACCAAATTATAACAATACTTCCTTCAAACAGTTCTATAAAATTTTCATTGCTCTGCTGTGACTTTATTTAGCATTAAAAGAAAAATAATTTGAATAATTGATTGAATGAATGATAATGGCTTGCGCCATATCAGCAATCTTTAAGCCATATCGTGGTGAGAAACAACTGATCACAAAGTTAAAAATGAATTTCAGGCTACACACAGAAAAAGTTACAAGAGACTTTTCAACATCACAGCAAGGTGATTTTCACATTCTTAAGGGAAAGTAACAGGTACATTGTATTGGCCTACCTGTGAGCTCTAGTTTGCGAAGGTCCTGGGTGGTCTGCAGGAAGTGAGCTCTGGCCAGCGCAAAAATCACCACAACCGGCAGAACAAGCAGGAAGAGCCAGTAGTTGAGGATTCCCACCAGCAGCAGAGTGGCCGTCAGCAGGCTGAGGGACTGAATGCTGTCCAGGTACGTGGCAGCCATCTGGTCAACAATGCTGACATCCCGCGAGAAACAACTCAGCAGTGTACCTGAGGAGACAGGTCAAAGGTCACACGGTTATTGATAATCATTACACTACATTTGATATCATCCAAAACACTTGCATGAGAGCTGATTCTTGGCAGATTCAGAGATGTTCTATGAAAGCAGCAATAAATAGTTTGCTTGGAAAGTTTTGGACATACAACAGTTTAGATATTTACGACCCTATTATGTTACTGGATGGCAAGGTAAAACTTCAAGACACTGAAATGCCACCTGAGTAATGTGAGGAGACTAAGAAAAATCTGAGCCACCCTTCTCTTCTATGGGTACTTAATAGCACACTTTTGCACACATGGCCAAACTCGCCCAAAGATGTGGTATACATGTACTTTGGCAAACACGACTAAACTCAGCCAAAGATGTTGCACACTTCTGCACTGAAGACCAAACTGACCCCAAAACATTGACACTTTTGCACTCATGACCAAACTAACTCAAAAATATAACACACTACTGTGATCATGACCAAAGTCGCGCAAGATGTGGTACACTTTTGCACTTCATACCAAACTAACTCAAATATGGCACAATTCTGCCTCCTGACCAAACTCACCTAAGGATGTGGCACATATCTGCAATCACGACAGATGTCATCCAAAAGATGTGGCACACCTAATACACAAGAACAAACCCACCTAAACATGTGGGACACTTCTGCAATCAGGAACAAACTCACACAAATCTATGGCACACCCCTGCACACATGACCAAACTCACCCAAAGTGTTCGAGTGGAAGAAGGAGAGCGGTGACTGGAGGACCCCCTCTAGGCCCTCGTCATGGAGTTTTGTGGCCGCTTGTGAGGCGATCTGGAAGAAACTGGTGGCCTGGAGAATGCCCAGGATGACCGTGCCGACGGTCAAAGCCATGTAGATGTATATATTCCTCAGCATCATCCACTCTGCATGGGAGGGCACCAGCGTGTGGTTCAGAAAGATGTCTTTAGATATGGATCTGTTCACATCTGGCCTGGGGGCAGGAAGGGTTCAACGAATCAGAGGGTCAGCTTGACAGTGATAAACTTCATTGTTTATATAACAAACATTACATCTATAAATATAAATTAGTGGAAAAGTTTTGGAACTAAAACACGTTTCCCCCTTTCAAAAGTTAAGCAGTTCTTAAAACCAATGTACCTGACTGAAACCAAAGGATTGGACATACTCCAAAAAGTTCTTCCATCAAAATTTGAATGACTTTGTCTCACAGTTCTGGGTGGAACTGTCAAAATTCTTTTGAAAGGAGGGGCAAGGTTATCATTATCCCTTTTTAAGGCCACTGCCATTAAGCTTCCAACTAAATTTGATAGCATTCTGTCCATTATTTCTGGAGATATGGCTTGGACAAGGTTGTATATGTAGAAGAAATGAGAGGTCAGCAGACAGATATACCTGTGCAGCTTGGAAACAATACATGGAGATATCTGAGTGGATGACGCAAGCCAGACCAATGCACACACAATATGTCTCCCTAACATGTTGGACAGAGGTGAGGGCTGGGGTGGGTTGGGGAGGGGGTAGAGCATGGAGGTAATATATACACCATCAGAAGGATGCATCATAAAAAAATCACGTGAGAAAACTGAATAGAACTACTTACCAGTAGGCCAGCCACCATTCACTGACAATAAAGGTACCCTAGAACACACAACGATGACAATACAAAGCTGTAAATCATAGCCCAAATGCCATCTCATCCAATTTTACTCATACAACTCAAATTTATAAACTTTACAATGATATGAATGCCATCAAATTAAGGGCATAGAACATTTAGTCAAATGGTAACTGCAACAGGTTTTGCTTTCTACACATACATTTACCACACCATGAATTTTCATAAAGAAGCCTGTACAATTACATATAAAAGCAGATAAAGCAAACAGCTGTGGTTACACTATAACTACCTGTAGGAGTGCTGACAGCAAAACAAACAGCAAGACACCCAGGCAGCTTCCCCCGAGGATAAAGTACTGCCAGTAGATGTCTCTGGTGGGCAGTCCACCATTAGCAGCCTCACTCTCGCCCACGTTGATGTTGTCTCGGCTTTCCTGGAATTCAGTACCAATGTGTTCTTAATTGTATGTATAAGCTTCCACGTGCAGTCTTAAATATCCAGAATCAATCTGATATTATCAGTTGTTTTTAAGTAATATATAGTTGTTTATTTCAATGTTGAACAAATTTTCACTTTATCCCATGACCAGTGAGTTCTATGTGTGGAGGGCATCTGGCTGTATGGGATGTTAACCACTGACCTCTGGCAATTTAGTGCAAATATGACCATATGCAACGCAGAGATGTTGATATTGGTGTATGCTGAAGACAGGTGGTCTTCAATGAAAGTTATACAGTACCAAAGGTAAATTCTACAGCAAAGAAATACAGATTCTTCACTGATTGGCTGACAGATGAGATTGGAGATCATGAGTTATACGTGCTACTATTATTCAAGTAGAGTGGGCCTACCAACAATAACCTCACAAGATCTAAACTGCTTTCCACATCATACACGATGTTCTTTGCATGACTAATTATACAAACATTAAAGTCTATAATGTCCGAAAAGTACCAAAAAATGCACGTTACAGCAATTTCTCATGTGCCTGACTTAATACCTTAAAATTGTGCTTGAAGGCATCTCCAGACGTCAGCAATCTTTCCCTGAGATCTTCTGTTGACAGAGGGAATGTGTCCACTAGAGGGAGCTCTTGTATACTGGGCCCTTGTACCTCCTTACCCAGGAGACCTCCCCTGGCGTGTAATTGAGTGCGACTGTGTAGGTAAGACTGTAAGTCTACGCCAGCATCTGTCAACTCCTGGTAACTTCCCTTGCGGAGAATATTTCCCTACCATCAATAATAGCAATAATAATTACACACTAATTAAAAGCCAGTGTTTGGTGACAATTTATTATTCATTTCCATGACCAAAAAGTCACCCAAGCTGGCAAAGCTTTTGACCAAAGCATTCTTAAGCTTGGAGCACAACAGATGTGTATTACAGGTGTTTCGTGGTCAGAAACTATCAACTGATGAGTCAAGCAACTGCTGCTCTCTCTTGGAGTCAAGAGGCCAATGATCCTGTTAATCTATTAGTAAACAAGAGTCTGACAGGTTTATGTTGAGAGGTGTGTAACTGTAGACACCAGCCCAGTCACACGTGTACATTTCCACACTAGACTTCAACATGCCGGACTATTTCAGGAATAAATATACACGACGTGAAAAGAATTCACATCCAACAAGCATTCATTCTTACTTTTCATTCATATACTTCCCTTCTTTAGAATAAAGCACGAACTGTTTGAATTAGCAACATTTCTGTTCATATTTTCAGAAGAAATTTTGGATATAACAGAAGATGAGTGCACGTCTTAAGAGAAGATGTCCGAGACAGAACATGTAGTCCAGCTGTATGTAGTGAGATTGTGTTTTGTCTTCAATACCCTTGACATGAGCACGACTTCAGAGGCTGTCCTAACGTGGTCAAAGCTGTCAGTAACCAGGACAACTGTCTTCCCCCTCAGCAGCCCACAGAGACACCTACGTGAAAAGAAAACAAATCACGAGAGCTGATCAACTAATTTACACAGCAAAATGTGCTTAAGTCAGAATGAAAATGTACTGGTGCTGAGACTGAACAGGGATTCCTGAATTCTTCTATATATTACTGCTGTACATTACACCCAGGAGATTCAAGATTCAAGACTCAATATTCAAGTAGGATGAAGGATCATAAGCTAACTAGAACCAAAGCTGGAGAATGCGTCAGTGGACAGAATATAGGGTCTTGGAATGCCAAAACAAAAGTTGTGGTTTTACTTGTCGAAGACATGCATCGCCGTCCTTGGATCCATGGCCTTCAGTATACCATCCACTAGAAAGGTGTCACAATTCTGATATATGGCCCTGGAAAAAATAGGTAGATCTTCTCGTCAATTTCATTATTTGACAACAGGTCATTAAGTTAGTCATATCAATGCTACAGGTTCAACTTTTGTTCAAAGGGCAGGGGTAACTATGTATCACAAAAAACATATCATTTTCCACAGTAAATTAAAGTATATTACGGAACTATAACATGGAGGATGTCACTACATGTACAAGGTTAACTAATTCACTTTCACATCTAACAAGAACACCTCACACAAAATATGTTTAACCAGGAATACACAATAATAACCCGTCAAAATAAGACATACCCTAAAATTTCGTCTCAACCTAAGTTGTTTATTTTTCTTAGTTCTGGGAGTTTAATTCATTCTAGGAAGGTGTTTGTTTGGAATGTAGATAATATCCTTCAAGAAAAAAGTAAGTTTCAGCACCAAATATAGTGTTTTATGACATTTATTTACCTCAAAAAATGCAGTTTTTTGGGTGAAGTTTTAGATCATTAACATTATGTTAAACACCATTATCTTACATGTAAAAATGCAATACTAACCTGGCTAATGCAATCCTGGCTTGAAAACTAGCATCAAGAGGAACGCCCTGCTCACCGATAGTTGTTAGCTCCCCTTGAGGTAACATCTCCACTGCCTGGGGGCCAAAAATACAAAATATTAATTCTTCAAAATATATGTATGCCACTGTATATTTGATGATCTCTCTTATTTAGATGCTATCCAAACATTTCAAAATGACAAAAAACTTAATCAAATATTGTTTGGCAACATCAGTTTGTTATATACAATTTCAAGTTTTATGTAATGTTTCAATTTCATTTCATACCAAAACATCAGATATTCACCTGATAGAGAGCACAGGCCTGCAGGATCTGAGTGTAGCGATACCTCACAAACTCCGCCCCAAATGTGATATTTTCCCGCACTGACCCTGGGAACATCCAGCTGGTTTGGCTGATGTAAGCCACTTTGCCATTCCTCTGTATGCTACCCTTATAGTGCTGTACCTCTCCTATCATTGCTAACAGCAAACTGGTCTGTCAACAAATCAGGCAACATGTTCAAAATTCCAACAGGCCTACTGTTATAAGCAATTAAAATTAAACTGCTGATGTACAAAAATACAGTTCCCCCTTCCTGACCCCGATCTCCAAACCCCAGCAATTCAAATCTGATCATGTTCAAAATTCCAACAGGCCTACTGTTATAAGCAATTAAAATTAAACTGCTGATGTACAAAAATACAGTTCCCCCTTCCTGACCCCGATCTCCAAACCTCAGCAATTCAAATCTGATCATGTTCAAAATTCCAACAGGCCTACTGTTATAAGCAATTAAAATTAAACTGCTGATGTACAAAAATACAGTTCCCCCTTCCTGACCCCGATCTCCAAACCCCAGCAATTCAAATCTGATCATGTTCAAAATTCCAACAGGCCTACTGTTATAAGCAATTAAAATTAAACTGCTGATGTACAAAAATACAGTTCCCCCTTCCTGACCCCGATCTCCAAACCCCAGCAATTCAAATCTGATCATATTCAAAATTCCAACAGGCCTACTGTTATAAGCAATTAAAATTAAACTGCTGATGTACAAAAATACAGTTCCCCCTTCCTGACCCCGATCTCCAAACCCCAGCAATTCAAATCTGATCATGTTCAAAATTCCAACAGGCCTACTGTTATAAGCAATTAAAATTAAATTGCTGATGTACAAAAATACAGTTCCCCCTTCCTGACCCCGATCTCCAAGCCCCAGCAATTCAAATCTGATCATGTTCAAAATTCCAACAGGCCTACTGTTATAAGCAATTAAAATTAAACTGCTGATGTACAAAAATACAGTTCCCCCTTCCTGACCCCGATCTCCAAGCCCCAGCAATTCAAATCTGATCATGTTCAAATTCCAGAGGATTCAAATTGCCCCAATTTTGTCAGTGTGATAATTTCACTTCTCATGGTATTGTACTATACCTACAGTTGAAGATACATATCAGAACAGGAGCAGTAAATGAAAACGACAATAATGCTCCTATTCGGGTGAATAAATTTTCATGGGTTACAGCTATGTGTACATGTGTGACAAAGTCACAAAGCATCAGTACATAAAGTACCGGAAAATACTGAACTGAATGTTATGAAAAATGGGAAAACACAACTTTAATTCCTAGGAAAGATTTGTAAGTTCAGAGGAGTGGTGTGGACAAAAACACATCTGTAGATCTCTAAGTATTGCAGATGTGGTAAATGAATTTGTATGTATCAGTCCAGAGAGCATGGGAATTATCCATTCACAAGTTCAGATCATGTGGATGATGCATGCAAATTGTGAATGAAATCAGTGCAGTGCTTTAAAAAAAAGACTGCATGAATTGACATATCTTGACAAAAAGCACAATGAACAAGAAAAGAAACACCACTGTTTTGGGGCAACGATAGATGTATGTCTGACATTTTGTCCATTACCGCCATCTGTGCAAGGCTTGCCAGTGTTGGAAACATAAGATGTCCCACTAAAAACATTAGTATTTATGCAGTGGTGTAGACAGGGGCATGTACATGTAATTAAAATAACAATATTTCAGAGCTTACTTTTCCTGATTCAGGCGGGCCGATGATAGCGTGCATCTTCCCCTATAATTAAAATACATTCAAATGAACATCAAAACAGTTTATATACACAGATATAGATGAATCGATTTCCTTCCTGTTTCTTGGCCATGATGACCCTTACTTTTCACCTTCGCCTGACAGATATCAGATCAAGGCTTAGATCAAGCATTTGGAAACTGAACAAAGTTCCTGAAGAAACTATTATACAAACCTCTTGTCCTAAATTCACAGCTAGCTCAATAAAGCAGCTAACAAACTTTGTGTCCTAAATTCACAGCTAGCTCAATAAAGCAGCTAACAAACTTTGTGTCCTAAATTCACAGCCAGCTCAATGAAACAGCTAACAAACTTTGTGTCCTAAATTCACAGCCAGCTCAATGAAACAGCTAACAAACTTTGTGTCCTAAATTCACAGCCAGCTCAATGAAACAGCTAACAAACTTTGTGTCCTAAATTCACAGCTAGCTCAATGAAACAGCTAACAAACTTTGTGTCCTAAATTCACAGCCAGCTCAATGAAACAGCTAACAAACTTTGTGTCCTAAATTCACAGCTAGCTCAATGAAACAGCTAACAAACTTTGTGTCCTAAATTCACAGCCAGCTCAATGAAACAGCTAACAAACTTTGTGTCCTACACTGTATTCAGAAATTCTTACATGTGGCTTTAACCACTGCACACCTGTGTTTTTGCATTGCGTGATCTCACCTTTTCTAAGCTCAGTTGGACATCAGAGACAACCACACAACTTTCAGCTCCCTGAAAACCGACCATTGTTAGAAACACGCATAAAAGGCAATATTCCTAAAGCAGATATCACTGAATATTTACATCATAGCACATTTATCATAACACTCAAATACATGTTTGTGCTACACTTAGGCCATTATACCTTTCCCACTGCAACTGTTATGGCGATGAAAAAGATGCCTAAAAAAGTCTCTCTTTTGCAAAGCAGCCGACACGTGTACCTGCATTCATCGGAAAAAACAGAATGAGAAGTTATTGTAGTAGGTGAACAAATGTAATGTCCAATTACAAGCTGATTAAATGAAGAGAATGTAGAGAAGTCCTTCTCCCAGTACCTTGTCAATGAGACCTGTGTAATCCTGGATCCTCACAGCCAACTTCTCTGAGCACGAGGATAAGCCAATGCCCAGAGTGTGGAAACCTCTCTCGTCCAACAGTAAGATTTTCTGAAGATCAAAGTGAGGAAATCTAGCAGAAGTGCTCATGACATGAAACTCTCAGAGTAAGTAATCCAGTGAATAGCTTGGCTCACTGCAGATCACACTTACAATGTCTTTCAGCTAGTGCAACTTGATCATTTTGATACTTGGTGTCTGTTAAGAATCATTCCCTTTTTCAATGTTTCAAATATATATCTGTTCAAAACACTGAACAGATTGTGAAGACAGCATTGTGTAGTAAAGAGTGTATTCAACGAATAAAAAGTCTTGTTTTCATAAAAAGAAATTAAGCCTTTTTCAATGTTACATGTTGTTGAAACAAGTTTACATGGAGATTCACAATAATCACTTCAAAACTTTATGGAACAACTCAACAAAACAAATATCACATATATATGATTTATATATATTACATATATATACACAGCTGATTTGTTTAACCCTTGCAGATGAACAGAACTGAATTTTGTTTTGATTTATGAAAAACTGATGAACCAAGTTTACCTGGATTTTCCTCAGAGTTCTGTTTGCTTGTTTACCATACATGACACCAGAGGGCAGCAGTATGCTGACACTCACTCGTAGTGTCTCATACAGTGCCATGGCTGTGAAGACCTGCTTTGCTGATGGAATCCCATGAAGAATCAGGTAGAGGCAGAATGTCAGGAACATGACAACCTTCCCAGCTGTCAGCGTGATCGCAGTGTTCAAACCCAACAGGCAGGATAGCTTTTTCAGCGTCTTAAACTCCTGTCTGAAACAACAACAGCAATCGAGATATCAAATATCATTAAGTGATGTGAATGACGCGAGTGGTGCCTTACGGCCCCCTTCTCTAGAGCAGCTGTCAGAATTATGAACAGAACCAAGGGGCATAACTCTTCAGGAACACAGGTTTAACTTTCAGTTTCATTTTATCAAACCACAACTCTGCCTCCTTAGTGAAGACACTATAAGATTGGTGTATGTGGATCACCATATCTGTACCTCATATTAGACAGTGGCCTCCACGGCCAACTGGTTAGGGTGCCCCACAACGCTTGTCGCTATTTTGAAATATTGTTGTGTACAGTGTAAAACACCATTCAAATAAATAAATCATATTAGAAACTTTTAAGCAAAGTTAGTATGACAAAAGATGACCTCATCACCCTGTCTCATCAGACACCATGCTACGCCACTATGATGCCACCTCGTAAACTCACCTCCTCTTGGATAGAAGCACTCTCTCTGAGAAGGACTCCATGCAGGCCATCTTCACCTCCCGGATACTTCGCAGCACCATGTGAAATAACTGTAACCTCTCCCCTGTTTGATACTCAGACTTGTGTCTGCACAACGACAAACACAATCAATACACTTGTAGACTTTCATGTCCACAAACGTTCTAGCTCATGTCAAATAATTAGATTTATAAAATCAGGTACAAATATTATTCATATCAGTTTATAATCAATTCCTTGGACTGCAGATTAAATTTAAAAGATTTCTGCTTTCTGCACCATCCAATTAAGCCTGTCTTTAAGCTATAGGGAAGCAAGCACATACTACATGCTGTGACATTAATACACAAGTATCACCGTTAACCATTTTGTCTGTGTGCATTGAGGTGTTACTGCAGCAAAAGTTTAAACTGAGAATCTGTAAACTGTCAATCAGGGAAGTGATAAAAGTACATACCTTAAAGTTTTAGAAAATCTTCCCATGCACAGTTGTAGTGGAACAAGGAGCAGCATTACACCAATCCCTGCCAGGCTTACTGGACCAAGATTCAGCCATTCCCAGAGAAGATAACAAATTACTACCAACTGGATTGGACCAATCACAACATACATGGCAGGAAGCACCACCTAGTGACAGAAGGAGGTGATGTTATGTTTGCTAAACTGATGTCATTAGGTTCCATTTTCCAAGATCTTGAAACATCCAACGTGAAATGACAACACAAATGCACAAATAACCAAAATCTCTTTAAAGCACAAAAATGCAACCTACAAGTAAATGACCTAAAATTTCATCCAAAAATTGTATTTTCAGAGGTAATAAACATCATAAAATATTAAATTTCGTGCTGCTATTGGCATTGTTCTGGTAGAATATCATCTTACCTTCCAAACAAACTTTAAGACACCTTACACCTACAACCAACAGAACTCCCAGAATCAGGAGAATGAGCAGCTTAGTCATGGAAGAAATTTTAGGTCATTGAGGGTATAAGCTTATACTTTCTTATGGCTTTATTTGAATGCACCATGAAGTAATACAGGACAACCTCACTCTTTCTACCTGTATGAAGTTTGAGTGTACATTTAGCCTACCTGGAGATATGTCCGTATTAACACATCACAGACTTCACTCCTACAATACACTTGTATTTAGCTGGCTTTATATTTGTTCCTATATTTGTTGTTATATTGGTGTCTGACTTACCGCTGGGTATATATCAACTTCTCTGCCTACTGTGTTGAGTAAATTTTCTGTAAGATTTGGAGTCAGGCTGAAATATGGTAGCCGTATTAGCTGAAACAGAAATACACGAAAGTCACATTTCAGTATCGTCTGCATGATAAAAACTTGCCGTGATGATGTGGCACTACAAACACATGTATACTTTTGATTTATAATGTATCCCCTTAAAGAGGACTCAAAGCTCTCCAAAACAATTTACCGGTGTAGGAATGTTCAAATTTATGAGACAGAGTATGCAAAGTAGAAAAAATTTATCTGACAGGTTTAGAGGTTAACTGGTGGGGAAAGTAGATCCTTGTAAAACATCTATTTCATGTTCAATTAAGAATCCTCTTGACACTACAATTAGCAGAGTTTCTGCAGACAAACCATAGGCTACTAAATCAAATCTGAATATTAAAGTTCTCCCTAACACACACGAGTAGCAACAAGGTCACTTACTTTTCTATATATAAGTGACGTAAGGGCCACTTTCATCTTGTAGCCATAATGGAAATACTGATGATCCAGGAATATGTTGGCAAGGTAACAGAGGCCCAGTCCTGCCGCGTAAATGTAAGCATCGGTAAGAGAATGTCCCGAGGGGCTGCCGTCAAACACGCCAATCAACTCTCCCATCAGGATGGCCTGACCCACCCGGGCACACTCCTGTCAACATCACACAACACAGTAAGAGTTGTTACACACATGGCTAAATGACAGCCTGACCCACCCGGGCACACTCCTGTCAACATCACACAACACAGTAAGAGCTGTTACACACATGGCTAAATGACTGCCTGACCCACCCGGGCACACTCCTGTCAACATCACACAACACAGTAAGAGCTGTTACACACATGGCTAAATGACTGCCTGACCCACCAAGACACACTCCTGTCAACAACATCACACAACAGTAAGAGCTGTTACACACATGGCTAAATGACTGCCTGACCCACCCGGGCACACTCCTGTCAACATAACACAACAGTAAGAGTTGTTACACACATGGCTAAATGACTGCCTGACCCACCCAGACACACTCCTGTTAACAACATCACACAACAGTAAGAGCTGTTACACACATGGCTAAATGACTGCCTGACCCACCCGGGCACACTCCTGTCAGCAACATCACACAACAGTAAGAGTTGTTACACACATGGCTAAATGACTGCCTGACCCACCAGACACACTCCTGTCAACATAACACAACAGTAAGAGTTGTTACACACATGGCTAAATGACTGCCTGACCCACCCAGACTCACTCCTGTCAACAACATCACACAACAGTACGAGCTGTTACACACCTGGCTAAATGACTGCCTGACCCACCAAGACACACTCCTGTCAACAACATCACACAACAGTAAGAGTTGTTACACACATGGCTAAATGACTGCCTGACCCACCAAGACACACTCCTGTCAACATAACACAACAGTAAGAGTTGTTACACACATGGCTAAATGACTGCCTGACCCACCCAGACTCACTCCTGTCAACAACATCACACAACACAGTACGAGCTGTTACACACCTGGCTAAATGACAGCCTGACCCACCCAGACTCACTCCTGTCAACAACATCACACAACAGTAAGAGTTGTTACACACATGGCTAAATGACTGCCTGACCCACCCAGACACACTCCTGTCAACAACATCACACAACAGTAAGAGTTGTTACACACATGGCTAAATGACTGCCTGACCCACCCGGGCACACTCCTGTCAACAACATCACACAACAGTAAGAGCTGTTACACACATGGCTAAATGACTGCCTGACCCACCCAGACCCACTCCTGTTAACAACATCACACAACAGTAAGAGTTGTTACACACATGGCTAAATGACTGCCTGACCCACCCAGACACACTCCTGTCAACATCACACAACAGTAAGAGTTGTTACACACATGGCTAAATGACTGCCTGTCCCACCCAGACTCACTCCTGTTAACAACATCACACAACAGTAAGAGTTGTTACACACATGGCTAAATGACTGCCTGACCCACCCAGACACACTCCTGTCAACATCACACAACAGTAAGAGTTGTTACACACATGGCTAAATGACTGCCTGACCCACCCAGACTCACTCCTGTCAACAACATCACACAATAGTACGAGCTGTTACACACATGGCTAAATGACTGCCTGACCCACCCAGACACACTCCTGTCAGCAACATCACACAACAGTAAGGGTTGTTACACACATGGCTAAATGACTGCCTGACCCACCCAGACACACTCCTGTCAACATCACACAACAGTAAGAGTTGTTACACACATGGCTAAATGACTGCCTGACCCACCCAGACTCACTCCTGTCAACATAACACAACACAGTACGAGCTGTTACACACATGGCTAAATGACTGCCTGACCGACCCAGACACACTCCTGTCAGCAACATCACACAACAGTAAGGGTTGTTACACACATGGCTAAATGACTGCCTGACCCATCCAGACTCACTCCTGTCAACAACATCACACAACAGTACGAGCTGTTACACACCTTGCTAAATGACTGCCTGACCCACCCGGGCACACTCCTGTCAACAACATCACACAACAGTAAGAGCTCTTACACACCTGGCTAAATGAATGCCTGACCCACCCAGACACACTCCTGTCAACATAACACAACACAGTACGAGCTGTTACACACATGGCTAAATGACTGCCTGACCCACCCAGACTCACTCCTGTCAGCAACATCACACAACAGTACGAGCTGTTACACACATGGCTAAATGACTGCCTGACCCACACGGGCACACTCCTGTCAACATAACACAACAGTAAGAGTTGTTACACACATGGCTAAATGACTGCCTGACCCACACGGGCACACTCCTGTCAACATAACACAACAATAAGAGCTTTTACACACATGGCTAAATGACTGCCTGACCCACCCAGACACACTCCTGTCAACATAACACAACAGTAAGAGTTGTTACACACATGGCTAAATGACTGCCTGACCCACCCAGACTCACTCCTGTCAACAACATCACACAACAGTAAGAGTTGTTACACACATGGCTAAATGACTGCCTGACCCACCCAGACTCACTCCTGTCAACAACATCACACAACAGTAAGAGTTGTTACACACATGGCTAAATGACTGCCTGACCCACCCTAAATGACTCAGACTCCTGTCAACAACATCACACAACAGTAAGAGTTGTTACACACATGGCTAAATGACTGCCTGACCCACCCAGACTCACTCCTGTCAACAACATCACACAACAGTAAGAGTTGTTACACACATGGCTAAATGACTGCCTGACCCACCCAGACTCACTCCTGTCAACAACATCACACAATAGTACGAGCTGTTACACACCTGGCTAAATGACTGCCTGACCCACCCAGACTCACTCCTGTCAACAACATCACACAACAGTAAGAGTTGTTACACACATGGCTAAATGACTGCCTGACCCACCCGGGCACACTCCTGTCAACAACATCACACAACAGTAAGAGTTGTTACACACATGGCTAAATGACTGCCTGACCCACCCAGACTCACTCCTGTTAACAACATCACACAACAGTAAGAGCTGTTACACACATGGCTAAATGACTGCCTGACCCACCCAGACTCACTCCTGTCAACAACATCACACAACAGTAAGAGTTGTTACACACATGGCTAAATGACTGCCTGACCCACCCAGACACACTCCTGTTAACATAACACAACAGTAAGAGCTGTTACACACCTGGTTAAATGACTGCCTGACCCACCCAGACACACTCCTGTTAACAACATCACACAACAGTAAGAGTTGTTACACACATGGCTAAATGACTGCCTAACCCACCCAGACACACTCCTGTCAGCATAACACAACAGTAAGAGTTGTTACACACATGGCTAAATGACTGCCTGACCCATCCAGACTCACTCCTGTCAACAACATCACACAACAGTACGAGCTGTTACACACCTGGCTAAATGACTGCCTGACCCACCCAGACACACTCCTGTTAACAACATCACACAACAGTAAGAGTTGTTACACACATGGCTAAATGACTGCCTAACCCACCCAGACACACTCCTGTCAACATAACACAACACAGTAAGAGCTGTTACACACCTGGCTAAATGACTGCCTGACCCATCCAGACTCACTCCTGTCAACAACATCACACAACAGTAAGAGCTCTTACACACCTGGCTAAATGACTGCCTGACCCACCCAGACACACTCCTGTCAACATAACACAACACAGTAAGAGCTGTTACACACCTGGCTAAATGACTGCCTGACCCATCCAGACTCACTCCTGTCAACATCACACAACAGTAAGAGCTCTTACACACCTGGCTAAATGACAGCCTGACCCACACAGACTCACTCATCACATAACACAGTAAGATCTGTTACACACCTGGCTAAATGACAACATCACAGGGTGTAATGTTTGTAACGTTTTGTCAATGTATCTATCAATGTATCTGTGTAGTGTCTTTCACCTACAAAGACAAGTATATCTTACCTCCAGCAAGATCAGCAGAGCAAAGGTGATGATTTGAAGCCAGTAACACCTGCAAACTGCTGCCAACAGACTGGGTTTCCCCCCAGTCTTCCAACAGTACAGTTCCTTCTCCCATTCCCTGCAAAACAAAAACATTTAAATACAAAGCAGCCCCCATACACAGGTGCAGTGTTTATCAGTTTATGGAAAGGTTGAATGTCTTGTTTTTCTCCTCCTCACCTGAACTGTTTCTCATTAATGGATGTTAACAAATATGTAATAGGGATATAAAGAACACTTCCTTAATATGTAGGCATATTACATGTACATTATAAGAAACAATGATTCTTCATCTAGTCATTGTTGTTCATTTTAGCATAGGAAATGTGGAAGACTGGAAATTTTAGAACGAGGTGCATTGTGACGCAAGCTGTGACGTCAGTATATTCTGAAGCTTGTGTCTGTGAATTTAGATTATTTGAGAACCATTTTTCCTCGATTCTGAGAGTTCTACTGATTGCAGACAGGTATTTTGAGGTATCTAGGGAAGGTAAGATAATACCCTACTGGAAAGATGTAAGTTTCAGCATCGAAAATAATATTTCATGTTAATAATAATATTTTATTTGCCTCTAAAAATGGACTCCTTTGGGGCAAAGATGTTTTGGTAACAGGAAGACAGAGAGATGACAGACATGCCATATTTTCGCCAAAGTTGGCTCAGAGGTAGGACAAGTGCAGATTTGGCCGACACTGATGGCCAGTTACTACACTCTTCCAGCATCCTGTGCTTTCACACAGGAAAGTCTACGGCACAAAATATATTCCAGAAGCTTCATTATTTACAAATGTCTACAGATTACAAACAAAAACCAGCAATAGTTTGACAACTGATAAAGCAAAATTGATAGTACTGTTTACATCGTCTCTTAAGATGCTTATTCGCACAACTGTATTCAACTACTGGTCAATATTGTTCGACATACAGCAAAACTTTAATGATCATAGTTTATTCCAGATATCTGAAGAAATCTAATACTGTTTTACTTGTATAAATATATGTCCATCTCATTCTATGACTCAGTCATGTCAAATGTAATCCAAGATTAAGCTGGAGCTTTTCTTTTTCCACAGAGAGTATATATACTGTGAGTTCTGAGCTGGTATACATAAAGTCCTAAGCTGTTTATGTGAGAAATATAAATGTTAGTCGGAGGGAAGGAGAAACACAGACCAACAGACCAGAGAAATTTGCCTCTGTGTTCACTACGACAGGCAGTTTCCTTCAACAAATCATAAATTATGACAGAACTGTTTGTTTAATTGACTGATGAATTCTCTCCACGGGCATGAAAATGGCTTTTGGACTTTAGTTGGAATTAATTCTTGTGAACTGAAACACTGACACAGGAAGCCATTAAGGAGGGGTGCACAAAAGCCAGGATCTGCCAGGAGGTCATGTCAGGAATATAAACAGAACTCTGAGGCGATGAGGACCTAGTTTAAGGGGTCTATAGAGATCAACTCTCCAGTATCAGACTTTGCGGTGGGCTGTGCCCTTCAGTTAAGGTGACAGCATTACAAGCATCACACCAGCGTTTTCACACTCTTGTCAACTAACAACCTTCGGCTAAAGTCATTGGATCTGGGCTGAATACATTCATGAAACATGAGTCATGGATTTGCCAATGGCTTTACACAGAAAAGAAAGCAAAATAAAATTATGCATATAAAACAAGAATTTGATGAAGAGAACACATAGGAGAAATATTTTACCGGTGCATGCGCACACTTTACACCTTTCAACTGAACAATACTGTACATGAATTGTCAATTGTCCTGGACAACGAGGCCTGTCTCAGTTTCTTTCACTTCAGAGCTAGCTAGAGGCCAAGGCTATTAACTTAGCACAAGGTAAAAGGTTCAATGAACAGATGCAATAAAACTGAGCTATTTACTGGTCAGTTTTGTTTGAGAGGACATCAATGTTCTCACAATAAGAGTTTGAAAATTAATTTAAATTTAAAAAAATTTTTTTTTGTCTAAATTTCTGCCAACTTAAAGAATATATGCAGTGAAATCCATGTACACAAATATACACATTTTAAGAATATTTCACTTATACAATGGCCGCCAACATTATGGTAGGAGGAAACCGGGCAGAGCGCGGAGGAAACCCATAACCATCTGCCAGATGCTTGCAGACCTTCCCACATACGGCCAGCGAGATGTTACAAATATACTGCAAACGCGCATGCACAAATATGAATATATGTACCCCACTTTTTTACAAGAACTAAATGACTGCTAGTGACCAGTTTCTTTTTGATTCAGGTTTTTCAGGTGATGAATAGCATTTCAATGCCCTAATACACATTTCTTGTCACACGCAAACTAAAAGGGAATATTGCTTTAACTGATATATTTAACAAACCATCCCAATCTGCTGTCCCCTTCCCCCTCCACCCACTCAATTTGTAGACAAATCTGGCTAACCACCCCTCACCACAGCCCCTGCTGCTGTAACCCCCCTCCCACCCCCCACTCCTCTAAAGCCTGCCAACCTGCTTTAACCTTCCCATCCCCACCACACAATCTCAGCACAGACAGAATAATGCAGTCTATTGTATCATCAACAAATCTGCCTGTCATGCATACAGGAAATGTTTTAGCAGACCAGCAAATTTAGTATTTACACACAACATTGCCAACTACTCTAAACACAAACAATATTTCACAGTTTCTATAGCCAGATGTGATCATCTCTTAATAGAGCCATGTTTATTATCAACACTGAAGGCACGTAACATAATGCACCACTTCCTGAAGGCCTGGCATGCATACACCCACCCAATTTTGCAAATATGCCATAAAACTATCACCTGAATCTCTGCAAACAGGAATTTCTGATTTTTATTGTTAAAATTATTAAAGTTTGAAGCCCTCAACATCACAACATGTTCATGGAAAATATAAATCCGGAAATTAACCTGATATTTGGGCACCTGTCCAAGCCACTGACAAACCTCCATCAAGTCACAGACAGGACACATGCAGATTGAGTATTCTGAACTGTTACAACACTACACTTCACTTCACTGTCCACCTAATGTGAACCCGATTTGAACATGAGGCTAGACTGGAGTGTGATTCAAAAAAGATATATACCAACCACAAGTGTTTAAAAGAAAAGACAACAAAAAATATCGACAAAGTTATTTCAGAAGAGGGGTTCATTCAGATCTAACTGGCATATGTATTTTTCATGATGTGTTTGGTAACTCCATAAATCATCTTTTAATCCGAAATTTTTAATCTGAGGCCATAAGACACGCCATTTTAGAGAAACCAAAAACACAATTTCGTGTCATCCGTACCCTACACTTCTCAGTATTGGGCGAGACACACCTTTGTGTCCCCTTTATTATTACAACCAAAGGTCACGCACTGTGGTCTCCTGGTTGATAGGCCTGCCTCGGGAAATAACCCCAGATGTATTCCACTACCACTAACACTAATTGTCTGGAAATCACAAGAAAAACAGTTTATTTAACACTACTTCTTTATGACTGAGTGGTGAACTAGATATTGGTGACATCACAGCTGAAACATGTGTCTTCTAGGGTGATAGAAATATCTTGCCCTTGATTGGTTAAAATTGAAAGGGTGGCAGCCCATTGGATTCCACCATGTGAGCACTATTCCTTACTTTGAACTGCAATATCTCGGTTATCATACATCACAAAAATAAAAAGTGACGTTTTTTCAACTATGAAAAGGATTCTTTATCAATACATATGTACATTTGGTCTAGTGTTGCCTTTCTTTTAACATACTCAGTGTTAATATCACTTTCATGATTAGCCTAATGAATTAGATGTTGTATGCTATAAATACAATGTCCAACAGAGATCTGTTTGAAAAACGAGGGGTATTTTCCTATCCGTATTTAGACGCTGCCTACCCTTTAAAATCTGTGTGTTCCTCAATCAGTAATTATCAACTAAGGGGATCACATGTCGCAGCTGTTTTAAAACGCTTGTGTTAAGCTTACATCACTTGTTTTAGGCAGTAGCTCCATTATTAACTACTTGCCGATCGCTAAACATTTTTGTTTATCGTAAATTCTCCACAATGTGGAAGTTTTCGGCTTTTGAATTACCTATGTAGCAGCTTGAATCCTGCACTGAAAAACTACACATCATGGAGATTACTTGATTCCCTTGATGGTTGACTAAGCATGACGGATCACCGGAATTTTTGACCGAAGCGATGGTCTAAAACAGCCGATAAGGCCCTAACACAAGTGTTTTAAAACCCTTGCAACATGCGATCCCCTCCGCTGATCATTGCTGATCTAGAAATAAACAGAAGCCAGGAAAATAACCCTGGCTTTTCAAATGGACCTCTGTTAGACGTTGTATTGGTAGCAGACTAGCAGTCTAATTCATTAGGCTATTTCATGATTCTCCCCATATTAGTTTCCAAGATAAAAATAAATTACAGAAAACTGGACAATGCATGCATGTATTTGTAGTAGATATTGCAGGTGAACCAATGACCAATCAGGACATAGGAATTGGTTAAGCATGACAAATCTAGAGCGGAAGCAGCCAGTCTTACCTGGCCAGGTTGTTGGAGAGCTGTACTGTGGAGTCCTGTGGGAGAACCTCGTAGATGTCAGCCTCATCCAGGTTGCTATGGTAACCTCGCCAGAAGAGCTGACCCTGCCACCTGAAGAACAACAACAACATGGTCAGTAGTCATGCCTCAAGTTTCAACCAACTATGTTAAAGCAACACATGACTGACCCGGCATGTAGGCCTATTATCATACTGGTAAGGATATCCAGATTTTAGAGAAGTTCAACACATCGATCAGGATTTCATTCAATTTTGAACTGTCTGTAGTAGTAAGCACGTTCCTTACACTGTACCTGTAAAATTGTACTAAGTTGGATGGCTCTAGTATCGACTGTCCCATTTCTATCTGTTTGAATGGAGTTTATTGCAATTTCATGGGAGCATGACGAAGCAGGTAGAATGTGGAGAAAACAAAACTATTGGCCTACCCTTTTCGAGGCACCAAACAAACCCTAAGTCAAAATTCAATAAAGGTGCCATATGATAAGTTAAATGAAAACATGAGTTGTCTTAGCTCTAGTGGGCTTACCCATAGTTCATTATCTATAGAGGCTAAGCCCTAGGCCCTTCCTACTGCCTGCAGCTGTATTTTACCAACATACCATGCCGTCCCTTTCAGTCTGATGCTGGCATCAATAAAACATTTATTTCCGTAGACCCACATGTCTAAGCTGTTCGTTGTCCCGTGTTGTCCGGTCACACAACCTCGAGTAAACATACTCAGGTGCAAAACTCCTTGACAGTAGATCCATTTCGAAAGTTATTTGCACCACAATACTCATGTTGATAACTACATTATCGTTACGGGGGAACGTTAGTTGGCAGACTTTAACGACCAAGACTCGGTGGCTTGCTCATCAAGTATTCGGTTCTGGCTGGACTTTTCTGACCAAGACTCGAAACAGTGACGTAGTTTTCAACATGGCCAGTCCGGGCATGAATGGCTTTTGAAATGGATCAACCGTTCAGGAGTTTTGTACCCACGTACATTTACAAGAGGCTGTGGTGACCTAACAACACAGTCTCAACAAAGTAGATCCAGATAACCACATAGTTTCACTGGGGGGAAATTTATCTAGATCAAAGACTTGAACAACACCGAAAAACAACACTAATCCTAGTGTAAATTTCTTAACTTTTCTTATCACTATCATGTAGCCTAATCAAAAGCTCCTGGTTATAACTATCCAATATAGATAAAAATTTTAGCAAAATCCATAGGGATTTCACATTTCAATTTCTGGGGAAACAGGGATTCCATAGATGAAAATATGTGAGACCCTCAATGGCATACAGCTCTCTTGCCAGTTCTCACGAGTTGTGTTGCGGCTTTAAGTCAGAAGGCTTGTGATCAGGTACTTGGTGAAGGGCAAACAGTTACTTAGGGAAATTCTGTTTTGTCTACCTAGTGACATATTTTTGAAAAGACTAATAAAGAGTAATCAAACAAATAAATCAAAATGTCACGTGTCATTTGGATGTAGGCATACATGTATGTAATTACATCAGATATATAAACATGTAGGTTACAATGCCCTCTAAGGCTGCTTTCTTCTTATACAACAATACATATGTTGGAACATTACATAGATAATATCTTTTCTCTTCAATTAATTACTTAACATACAGGTAAAAATAAACTGTTTGATATGTGCGTGTTACTGAGGACAGAAATGACAGATGACAAATGTTGCCGTCTTCAGCCAACACATGATAATATCAGATTTATATATTTGTATACTAGCTGGTAAATATCTTAATGAATGCACACGAAAACCTCCAGATAACAGCCTCTGCTAGTTATCTGCTTTACTTCATACAGATTTAGCTCACACTTCATAATGTACTGTAAATGCCTTTTTATTTGCGGGACATTTACTTACGCGAATTTCGCGGTAAAGATTTTTCTGCGAAATATACAACTAGCGAATACATAATCCTATACAGGGCCTAAAATCTTTCCAATAAAGGTAATTGCATGGAGTAAAAAACAAAAGTAGATAACTATCAATTTTTTAGTCTCAAATTTATAATGCCTCTAAGGCTTACTTTGCCCTACACAGGTCAACCAATAAATCATTGACTCACACTATGACACTTGAACTCAACATGTTAATTGTTAAGTAGGTAACACTAGCACAATTCACTTTTAATTCCATAATATGAAAAGTGGCCTTAGATGGATTCAATCGAATGACCTCGCTCATATTTGCACCCCACCGAAGCCAGTGTTTATGCGTGCATGTTGTAAGCGGATTAAAATTTTTGTTTGAGATGTGTTGAAACCCATTAGTTTTGAGTTCATCATTATTTCTTTACTGTTGTCATAAATAGCAACCCACCCCATACATCCGTGAAATTTGAATCCAGCAAATTTATTTTCCATGCAAATCCGCGAAAGTTAATGTAAACGAAAAACAAAGGGCATTTACAGTATGCCACACTCATAATTCATTAAATGTAGTCAGATCTGGCTATATACCTGTACATATCTTCCAGGTCATTCTTTCTTTGTACAACGTACAACAGCATCCACATCTGACATTTGAGTTGAAATCCTGACATATTCTATTTCCCAGAATTGAAGTTTTTTATCTTGTGAATTTTGTTAAGAACTTGAAAATTGTGTCAGGAACTTGGGGATTTTGTTAGGTGTTTGGGAATTAGGTCAGGTACTTGTGAATTATGTCAGATACTTGTGAATTATGTCAGGAACTTGGGAATTTTGTCTGGTATTTGGGAATTTTGCAAGGTCCTTGGAAATCATGTCAAGTACCTGGGAATTATGTCAAAAACTTGGGAATTTTGTTAGGTACTTAAGAATTATGCCAGGTATCCAGGAATTATGTCAAGTACTTGTACATGGGTATTATGCCAGGTACTTGGAAATTTCCTTGGGTACTTATGTCAGGTATTTGTGAATTATGTCAGGTATTTGTGAATTAAATCAGGTACTTGGGAATTATGTCAAGTACTTGGGAATATACTGGGTATTAGGGAATTATTCCAGGTATTTGGGAATCACATCAGGCACTTGGGAATTATGTCAGGTACTTAGGAATTATGCCACGTTCTTGGCAATTTTCTCAGGTGCTTGGAAATTATCCTGGGTATTTGGGAATTATGTCAGGCACTGGGGAATAATGTCAGGTACTTGGGAATTATGCCACATACTTGGCAATTTTCCCAGGTGCTTGGAAATTATCCTTGGTATTTGGGAAATATGTCAGGCACTGGGGAATTATGTCAGGTACTTGAGGATTCTGCCTAGGTAGTTGGAAATTTTGTTAGGTGCCTGGGAATCTCCTCAAGTACTTGGGGATTTTGTTAAGTGAATACTTACAGTATAACTGATACTAAAACACTAATAACTGTTACTGAAAGACTAAAACCTGGAATACTAATAACTGAAACACTAATAACTGTTACTGAAACACTAATAATTGTTACTAAAACACCAATAACTGTTACTGAAACACTAATACCTGAAACACTAATAACTGTTACTGAAACACTAATAACTGTTACTGAAACACTAATAACTGTTACTGAAAGACTAAAACCTGGAATACTAATAACTGAAACAGTAATAACTGTTACTGAAACAGTAATAACTGTTACTGAAACAGTAATAACTGTTACTAAAACACCAATAACTGTTACTGAAACACTAATAACTGTTACTGAAACACTAATAACTGTTACTGAAACACTGATAACTGTTCCTGAAACACTAATAACTGTTACTGAAACACTAATAACTGTTACTAAAATATTAAGAACTTAATACTGAACTTCAATGAAGGATTATCAAGCAATACTAAAACCTAATAACTGTCACTAAATGAATAAAACACTCACAACTGGTCCTAAAATACAGTACCGATAAACTAGTTACCACAAAAATAATCTGAAAGCATTAAATACATGTGCGTATCACCCTGTATTATCATATCTAGTTTAGTGTCTGTGCAAAGTTTGATGTTTTGAGCAGTTTAATATCCCGAGGGTCGATGTAAGCCTTAGCTGAAGACAAACTGGCACAGGGACCATGATGTATTGTGGTAAGGTCAGGAAAACAAGTCACTGAGGCCCATGTACTGAATGCCGGGCGCATACACACACTGTCACCTGGCAAAAAGTGATAGTGTTGGAGAGTATAGCTGGAATTGGGATGAGGCTTGGTGAAATGCACTGTCAATGTTAAGGTTAAAGGTCAGTATTAGGTAACAAGGGGGAAAAGTGTGCACCCTAAGTTGACATGTAACTTGAAACTAGCACTGTGTATACACTGTACATTCCGAATGAAGCGATACAAGCACATTGCAGGTTTACTTGTACATGGGCAGGAACTAGCATGGTGAAATAGCTAAATGGCTTTAATAACTTACAGAAAACAACGCACTAATCATGCACATGTAACAAATGTATACTCTACGTGAAAGAAATAATGACTTGATATAAACAGTGTAACAGCAGGTAACATTGGGATATTCAAATTACAGTGTTCACATAGTAATGTACATACAATTATACGTGTCTCTTTACCCTACATATTTCAATTACAAACAAGCCAATACACAATGACATGCCTGATATAAAGTGTAATACACAAAGAAATAAGCATTCCATTGCACAGTCCAACTTCACCTACAATAAAGAGGCATGCTCCAAATTTTTGCCTGTCAGTTTGCGATTTAAACACTTTTTAGGGTATATTAAAGGCAGACTGTTCAACAAACAGCTGACAGAGGCACTGGAGTGAATATTACAAACTTCAGCACAACTGACTCTCAACACAATCATTCTTCAAATCAAACTAGTCCTACAGGAGTGAAAGTGTAGAAAAATAATACAGTTTTATTAATTAAAATTTTCTTTTCAATTTTGATATGTGCCACAGTTTAAAACTTTAAATAAAACGCTTAAAACCCATATCAAAGGAATAAAAAAAATAACTTGATTTTTATTTCATCATTGGGAAACTTAAACCTACATGTACAGATACTAATCACAACAGAAAACCTCTTACTTTACTAACGTTGGTGAAAAATGACATGAAATTACATGGATTTAACAGTAAAATCACATACAACTTTACACAGTTTTGCACAAACTGATCATTTTTCCGTACTACAAATCATATAGCACAGCAATTAGTTGGTGAAAAATTCCAATAATTATAGGTCATTTCAATACTGGATTTCCAGAAACGTGAAGTTCGACAGTTGTGCGTCTGTAGAGGCTGTCTGTTAGAGATTATGTCATTCATCTCATATTTAAGTATTTGATAACTGAGCGCCTTTTTATAATGCACTTAATTTGAGATCAGTCTGCTAAAAATCATAGCATTGGAATGTTTCGCTTGACATTAACTTGACTGTGTCACTTTCCTGGGAGCTACACAGGAATGTGACTAGGGGTAACTTGGAGGTCTCACTGTGTGTAACTTGGGGGTATGATGGGGGTAACACAGGAGTCTGACTGGGGGTAACTTGGGAGTCTCAATGGGGGGAAACTTGGAGGCCTAACTGAGAATAATTTGGGGGTTTGATTGGGATTAATTTGGGGTTCAGATTGGAGGTCACTTGGGTTTCTGACTGGGAATAACTTTGCAGTCTCACTGAGTGTAACTTGTGGTCCTTACTGGGGGTAACTTGGAGCTCTCACTGGGCATAACTTTAAGGTCTTACTAGGGGTGATTTAGGAGTTTGACTGGGAGTGACTTGGGAGTCTTGGGGTAACTTGGGAGTCTGACTGGGATAACTTGGGGGCCTCACTGGGAATAACTTAAAGGCCTCACTGGGGTCAACTGGGGTCTCACTGAGGGTAATCTGTGGGTCTCACTGAGGGTAACTTGGGAGTTTCACTGGGCATTACAGAGTTCATACAGAACTACCAGCAGAGCTAGCATAAACCACACTATAGTGAGCATGCTGAAAGCAATTATCTATGTATTAGGCGGTAATTCTATGTACATTACACACTTACAGTTACAGACCATAAATACATATGTACAAGTAAATGTATTAGGTCAAATCACAATTAAAAAGAAGCAGAAGAGTAATTTACCGTTTCAGAGAACAAAACTTGTCTTTGCAGGACATGTTGTTGGTCAGAAGGTCAGTAGTGATCGGTGAGTCTGACCGTGAGTGACCAGCAGGGTGAGGATGGTGTTGCCGTGGGTGACCAGCAGGGCCGGGATGGTGTTGCCATATGATCTCCCGTCCCTGGCAACACCTCCTCTACTGAACCCGCTCCCTAAGTGAGGCTGTGCTAACACTGAGGGTGGGTTGCAGGGCTGGAGAGGGTCAGAGCACCACATGAGGGGGTTATCATCCCCAAGGTGACTGGACACTTCTGTGGAAATCCATCCAGTGTGACCTAATCCACAACACTAATCCTGGCATCTTTGAAGGTGTTCAGTTACATGGATACAGAGTTACAACTGTTGCACTACATCCACAAACAGAGTAGCACAGCCTTGTATTCCCACAGCTGAGCCTGAATGGAAAGAGGGACAGTCAGGAACTGCAAGTAACAGTTTGCTTGTAACAACCAACTTGGAAAAAATCCCGCCAATTTTACTAGCCTGACATCAGAGACTGGAAGTAGGGTTAGGGGGCAGGGGGGAGGGGGGTAAGTGCTGATGAGGGTGATAGCTCAGAGATAGCAACCCCTGGCCCTCAGGATCTCCAGATAAACAGGGGATGAGAACAGGGGATTACACAAGTGAAATGCTCAACAGTTTACAGGAGCTCTGAAAGCTGGCCCAAGTCCCCATGCATGTGAGGTGAAAAGCAACGCTGGCAGCTATGGGCCAAAAACTCAATCAGGTATAGGTAATCCACAGCTGCCAAAGGTGGGATGCCCAGCAACACACTGGCTAGGGAGCACAAACACAGCAAATCAGGTATACGTAACCCAAACGTACTCCACAACTATAGCAGAGTAGGAACTCTGTTTAACACAGAACACAGCTGTCAAAAAATTGAGAACTCCCCATTACGTTTTGGGGTTGGCTGGAACGTGCACAGGTATTATCCTGGGTGCTGAGGGTAACATCCACTCTCCTGTCTGGATATCCTCCACTGTGGTGTGTCCCAAGAGATATACAACTCACTCTCTCTCCCAGCCTCAATGAGATGCCACTCAACACACAGCTTGCTTCCTGCTAAACTGATGTGCTTCATCCAGCCTCTCTATCAGTGCCACAGATTACAGCTAGCACTCCTCTATTCACAATAATCACTTGAAGACCTAAAGGCTCTGTGTATACATGTTACCTGTCCCTGTTACTACATAGGGAGTACAAACCCACACACCTCAGACAGGGAACTGTGCATGTCTGCCCCACTGTTACAGTACTAGCTCCATACACCTTAAATGTCAATAAGTATACCAGTTGATAGCTTTTGCGGTTCACCTCAAACAATCCAAACTGGCCCCAGACAAAAAACGTGACCCCTCTTCAGGAGCCCCCAGCTCATCTTTAACTTTGATTGGTTCAGTCATCAGAGTGTAGTAAAATTTCTGGCTGAGTACATGTACACACACATCTCCCTAGGTTTGACTCCATCTCTGATACACACCTACCATAATACCTGTGAGAAACCTGAAGAGAGCTGCAAATTCAAAAGATGGGAGATAAATTGCTGCCAGCTGTTGGGTGAGGAGGGGTGATGAGGGTGGGGGGGAGGAGGAGAAAAGGGTGGGTGGTGCACAACTTGCCTGTTTGAGATGACTGACAACCCCTCATCTCAAAGTTTTTCCCTCTTTTATACCACATGGCTGTTAAAGAGCTAGGAACTAGTAGAGCACCCTGTCTGACTCAGCAAAGCTCTGAGAAACAAGCCAGATGATCAGTATGACAGAGGAAACAGTCCTCTTTAAGTTGTCACTCCTTAATCTGACACAGGCCTTAACCCTTCAGATACAGGACACCACAGACATCCCTCAAACATTTCGCAGGAATGCCTTCAACTTCACTTTTTTCTGCTCTACTGGCTAGCCTGTAGCAAGCCAGCCAACAATTGCACCTCTCTATTCTACTTTGCTCATGTATATAAAGGGCAATAAAAGAATCAGACTGACATGAATAAAACACTGTCTACAGTAAATTGACAGGGTTGTTTAGGCAGCCAAAAGAATGTTGTCAATATGCTCTGTACATAGAATATAATCCTAGGCAATCATGTGGATGGGGATGTTCAGTTAAGCATCAGGTTAACACTCCAGTCAAAGCAGGAATACCAGTGATATGCCCTGATACACAGAGATGTGTAAGGCAACACGTGTCAAGACTAATTACCCAACATGACCCCAATGCTCATTCACACAATATATACTAATTCCCTTCTTTCATTATGATCTAATTATTATTGACAACTCTGACGTAAAAAGAGCAATTTACTTGATTAATATTTCTTCATGTCATAATTAGCTGATCTCAATCACACAA
The DNA here is from genome assembly GCA_016165875.1 of Acanthopleura granulata. Lineage (NCBI taxonomy): Eukaryota > Metazoa > Mollusca > Polyplacophora > Chitonida > Chitonidae > Acanthopleura > Acanthopleura granulata. The sequence goes on from JABBOT010000008.1 coordinate 7,492,363, forward strand.
ATGAGATATCACACCATGGGCTGTTATTAATTATTAACACAATGATTAACCCTGATCTCGACCCAGAGGTCATGAGAGACCACATCAGTGTGACTGATTTCACCAGCATACCCTGCCAGATACAGCACTCAACCTCTCCCTGACCCAGTACCATCATCAGAAGGTTACCTAGTGGGTCATACAAATCACAGACAAAGATCTGCTACACTTACACAGACACATGTAGTTATTACCCAGGTATGTGAGCTTATGTTTTCAATTATTGTAACCCAAGTTACTGGCATACACATGTACCTGCAGTAGGTATTTTTGGCATACCCTGTGATTACCTTCTGGAGTATTCTACAGTGACAGCTACATCTACATCTAGCTGGAGACGTGCAGATGGATTTCGTAGAAGTGCTCATTGCTGGACAGGCTGATAAAAACCCAGTCAAAAATGAAGTCTTAATAGCTTTTTCCTGTTTTTTTCTTTTTTTTTTTACCATTTTTCATCTGTGAATATTTATAGACATGCTTTTGCCTCCTATACTGAAAAATCTATTCTTATTATAAAAAGAGAAAAACTTTCAAATTTTGAAGAGGAGTCAGAAACTTCAAAATAGGAATAATTCTTGTTCTGCTCCCATTTCAAGATAAAATTTGTTTTCTCCCATGTAAGAAAGGAAATAAAGTAAGGTTTGTTACTATACCAGGAGCAGCACCTTGTTACTTTTACATCTGTACGTGTTTTAGTACAAATCCCATTCTGTGACAAAGCTCATGACATTACTCGTTAAAACTTATTTCAGATTCGAGACTTCACTGGAAGCCAAAACTTTTTTGAAAGAGTTGAGAAGAGCTTAAAAAAGAGTTATCATTTTCCAAGTAAGTGTTTTTTCCCCTGCATTATTATTATTGCTCATTCACTCACTGCCAAGAAAAGAAAACTGCTTTAAAACAAACTGGATTAAAAATTTTATAAAACTTAAATAACTTTATTCTGAGATGGAACAGAGGGGTACATGGAAGTAGTAAACTCATTTATCTTTGTGTTGATTTCACTGATGCTCTCGTTTTAGCTGAATACTCATTTACACAGAAAACGTTCATTCGAACAAACTGGCCAGATTGAATAGGCAAATCTGAAATAGGCTTTGCTGAGGAATGTACATGTGTCTATACAGGTCCATTTCCTAGCTTAAGATTACATTTTTAAAATTTTTTTTAATTTTAAAGTTTAATAATTAAGAAGTGTAATGTTACTAATTTGGCACAACACAAAAACATCACCAACTGAGATCAAGTAGTCTACTATGAACCTGTTACGTTTTTTGATCACAATGTCACTTACACAGCTGTGTATTTGGCACAATGTCATCTAAGTGTAACTGTATCTGGCACCATGCAAATGGTTGCCAAAATTGAATAAACCACATACAATGATAACAAAAATGACATCATGAAAACATTCGACATAGGTAGATTAATTTGAGGTTGCGCAAGCTGAATTAAAATTCTCTATGATTTTGATAAAAAGCAATAGTTTGGTGAGAAAGCATGCAGTGTATTGCAAAAATGGATTGCAAATATTTTCCAATTGCAACACAGAAGGTTAAACTTTTTCGATTTTCCAAAATTACCAAAAAGGTATGGAAAACTTCTTGAATACTTCAACCATCAGAATACAGATAACCTCAACTGTTTCTATTTCCTAGACAACATAATACCAAACAAGAAATGATGTAATGTGGATATGGTGGTGGTTATATGGATGAACATATAAGTGTGCCATGTACACATATACACTCCATTAACAGATGCAAGGCTACATAACATAGGATGTAGATGGCTGAGCTGTGGATTTGGCCATAATGTTGAGATATCTCAGCCTGGCCCACAGAGCATGTTAACAGGCTGAGGCTAAGTTGTGACTAAGGTTATATTTAGCTGGAGGGAACTGGGCTTATGTAACCAGTAAAGTCAGGGCAAAGCCTGGGTGTGTCCCCGTGGTAATCACAAACCTGAACTCTTTCCAGGTAACTAACACGGGTATAATGTAGTCCTGACCTCACACACTAACCTCACCTAACAGGTAATCAAGGTGTAATGTAAAGTATATGGGTATCATTATCTCTGACAAATCTCTATACTAATCAACTTATCATAGTCATTGTGCATTGAAGATATTGGTTGGTAAACACCTGGTTGATTAGACGTTATTGGACTGAGGTGCATCAATTTCGGGTGTAGGACAAAAGATCCACCGGACAAAAGGTCTACCCCTACAACACCCTAGGACAAAATGCCCCTCGCAAAGAATGCCCATGCCTCATGTCAAAAGCAGACAAAATACACACTGCCCAAAAGAATAAAACAAAATAAAAGCTTTTATGTATTATTATGCAAATTATTATGCCTTGTATTAGAATACTTTATTGCAGGGTGCACGTATCTGTGTGTTTGTAGGAATACAAAAAATGCGATTTTAAATAATGAACAAAAAAAAAAATACACCTAATGCAGTAATTATGGTAAAATTATATTTGGATATTACAAAATAAATAACTTCAATACAAAACTTTCTTAGCCTCTCTTCCTGAATAATTTTACTTGTTTCAATGTGTTTTGGACATTCATGTACATTGAATACAAGTTTTGGGGCACATCTGTCACCCTCCACATGTGGGAATAATCCCCTGTTGACACCTCTGATGATAATTGTCCAAAAGTTCAAATCTTTTGACTTTTTTCTTACTGTCTGTTACTAAATACCAAACAAAAGTAAATAAATAACACAATTGTTTTTGACAATTCCTTCCCTCATTTTTTTCATTTTGGGAAATTTTAGTACCGTTTTCTACATTATCATTTTTGGTTTTTTTTTTGCAGTTTACAGAGTTTAGAAATTGAGAAAGAAAGAAAGAAATTTAGAAATAAAGAAAGAAAGAAAGAAACACACACACATATATATATATATATATATATATATATATATAAATTGAAAAAATCAATCTATTACCAATAAATAAACAAATAAACAAACAGACAGACAGATACATACATCACGCAATAAAGCATTGTAATACAAGGCATAATATGTTGCATAATAATACACAAAAGCTGTTTGGAATTTACATATATTTCTGTTTATAGGAGTTCTTTCACAAATAATATCTGAATTAACCAAATAATGCTAAAATTCAACATTTATTTTGTTTTATTCTTTTGGGCAGTTGGTATTTGACATAAGGCATGGGCATTCTGCCTGAGGGGCATTTTGTCTGTATCCCATCAATTTCCTGTATGTGGCTACCAGACATTCTCTATTAACTATGATGTACCATAGTGAGTTGATATACAGGTATAGTGTATCAAAGATTCTCTGGTAACTGCATGATGTAATACTTGATGTGTGATGTACCCAACATTCTCTGTTTATTACGTGAATTAACCAGTACCTGTGTGACATACCAAACCTTCTCTGGCAACTACATGATGGTACTACGTGATATGTAGTAGCTGTAGCAAACATTCTCTAGTAACTACATGGTGGTACTACATGATACGTAGTAGCTGTACCAACCATTCTCTCGTAACTACATGGTGGTACTACATGATACCTACTAGCTGTACCAACCATTCTCTTGTAACTACATGGTGGTACTACATGATACCTACTAGCTGTACCAACCATTCTCTTGTAACTACATGGTGGTACTACATGATACCTACTAGCTGTACCAAACATTCTCTCGTAACTACATGGTGTACATGTGTGATGTACCAAACATTATGACATACATGATGTAATACAAGTGTGACCTTTGATGTTATCCTCAGCTGTGTCTCAGCTCACAGCCTTTTCTTTGGTTTAACAGCAGGCTGCTTCAGTGGATGCTTAAAACCCCTTCATTTACACATCTTACTTAAAAATCAGGTTCAAGTGTATTCACAAACAAAATCTCTTGAACTTAAAAAGAAATATATGAAATGGGAAATCTGATCGATATTTGAACTCAATGAAATGAAAAACTTGAGCCGAATCCTTTGTCAACCATGCCTTTGTTTCCAGGCTGATCAGGAACATGTATGATGAACCTTCACAAATGAGCCCATGAATGAAGTTTCATTATTCAACAGCTCAAAGAGTGCTTTTTACAAGTTCACGTGCTGTGGTCAAACAAACGACATATGAATAGTAGTATGAACTATTGAGGAATGAAGTCTCACTGAACTTGGCTCTGTAGATTTGGAGTAACATGACATAAGAAAGTAAGCCACAGGTCATTTGCACAGAACACACTTCAATACACACTCACTGAGTTTGGCCAGCTGTACCACTCAACCATGCCAAAATACTATATATTCTGACCACAAGAAGGGATGTCAATTAAGATTGGAATAAAACACTGTCCCAACAATGTTCAATTCTGATAGGCCTCCCTCTGGACTGGAGATAAAGAAGTTCACCAAATTTTTAAGAAGACATAAACACTTTCAGTCATATAATAATTTATGATCTGTTTTCCTCCTAGGGAACAGAGTTAAGCGAAATATGGCAACTACAAAACTGTATGGTTTTCGTTAGAATAGCTTATGGGTGATGGAAATGGTCTGAGTCTACCAGAACCCATGCTCTACCCTTTTACCAGGTAAGGTCCAAGGTAGTACCGCCTTCATGTTCCTGGGAAACGTTTGAATGTATGTATATCCACAGCCAAAATAAGTCCATCCTGTTGTCTGTAGGAAGACCCAGTGAGGTTTATACCGCTGAGCTCTTCATTTGCACATAATTATTTAAAGAATAGATGATTTTGTTCATGGAATATTTATTTATTTACTTATTCATTCAGTTGATTGGTGTTTTACGCAGTGCTCAAGAATATTTCACTTATGGCCAGCATTATAGCGGGCGTTCAAATACGATGTATTTGTGTATGTCATGCACATGCATATGTATCAATATGTGAGAGATTGCACTGTGCAAAAAGGTCATGAGAATTCAGTACAAAGACCAGAAAACAAGAGAGCTTAAGAAGAGAAAGGCCTGGGTTAGACCGTGGGCCGTTAAACCCTAAAGACTTAAGGCCTTTCCCGTCCTGAACTTGACTTTGGTATCAAAAGTTGTCAGGTGTAAATTTGTTGATGTGGGGGCTTAAGCTACCATAGCTGTCAACCTTCACATTTAGGATGATCTTCACACTGACAAATGTCAACAGCAGATGCTGGGCTGGACAACTGCCCACATCTGACCCACAGACAACATGTGTGCAAGCACACTTAGGAATACGCTGTCATCCCGCAAAAATGGACATCAAAACAACTTTACCCAGCGAGCACAAATAGACAAGCACACTCGGAATCAACAACAGAGAGACAATATAAACAGATCTACCCACAAACTCCGCTCTCGAACGCCACTCCAGGCGGACTTGAAATTGAACACATATGCATGAGCCTGGGACAGCCTTAGCCGCATGGCACGGGGATTGGGGTTAAGGCAATAGCTTAGGGGATGGGAGAGAGAAGACAGCCCTACAACCGTTCCAAGACAAACTGATGAGAATGAAACGCCTAGAATGCAAGCCACCATAAAATGTCTGGCTTGGTGTATTATGGAATACTGAGATGAGCCACATACACATGGAGTAGTGTGATCTTCCCCTAACTTCTACATGGTCATTTTGTTCTATGGAAGTTTTTATCAAAAGACGATATTCCACAGACTCAAAATTGACATTGATGAATTGATCAATCCTGAGGCTTACTACATAATGGTACAACAACAAATAACAGAACTAACATGGATAATTTGAAAACATACACACATGTAATTAAGTTTGGGCAAATGACTCAATTTTTGGCCAGAAGAATTGTATTTTTGGAAGCAAACAAATGTTATCAAAATATTACAATTGCCTTTTACTCTTGGTGATGAAACTTGCATCTTTCCACTTGCATGGACATTATCCTACCTTCCAAACAAAATCACCTGTGTGTGATCAATAGAAATCTCAAAATCAGGCAAAATGTGCAACATTTTAGTCACTGGCCAAATTTTAGACCATTTACTGTATTCATCATACATCTTTCATAGATATCAGACTTTAATGTATATGTACAATAATAATACAATGCTTCTTTTCACAATTATAACAGCAATGACAGTGCGATCAAATAGCCACTCTGACATAACTGTTAAAATCTACCCATACAAAACAACAATGCAGAAGTATATACGAATGAATCATTACAAAAATAAATATAGATTAATCATTGTACAAGTACATACAAACCAATCATTGTGCAAGTATATAAAAACCAATCATTGCTCAAGTACATATAAACCAATCATTGCTCAAGTACATATAAACCAATCACTGTACAAGTACACACAAACCAATCATTGAACAAGTACATACAAACCAATCATTGTACAAGTACATACAAACCAATCATTGTACAAGTACATACAAACCAATTACTGTACAAGTACATACAAACCAATCACTACACAAGTACATATAAACCAATCATTGCACAAGTACATACAAACCAATCATTGCACAAGTACATACAAACCATGCATTGCACAAGTACATACAAACCAATCATTGCACAAGTACATACAAACCAATCATTGCACAGGTACATACAAACCAATCATTGCACAAGTACATACAAACCAATCATTGTACACGTACATACAAACCAATCATTGCACAAGTACATACAAACCAATCATTGCACAAGTACATACAAACCATTCATTGTACAAGTACATACAAACCAATTACTGTACAAGTACATACAAACCAATCACTACACAAGTACATACAAACCGATCATTGCACAAGTAAATACAAACCAATCATTGCACAAGTACATACAAACCATTCATTGCACAAGTACATACAAACCAATCATTGCACAAGTACATACAAACCATTCATTGCTCAAGTACATACAAACCGATCATTGCACAAGTACATACAAACCAATCATTGCACAAGTACATACAAACCAATCATTGCACAGGTACATACAAACCAATCATTGCACAAGTACATACAAACCAATCATTGCACAAGCACAAGGCTAATGTGTCACAAAATTCTTGTCTGTTTTGAAAACCATTTACGTTTAACATCCTTATAGATGATTGCTTAAATTACCCAGACTTATGCAACATGCCAATGATATGGCATTTACTAGTGGTAATTGTTTGTATATATGTAATGTGACTTTTCCATGCACCGAACACAAAGAATCCTGTCCAACTACACACACAAACTTTAAGCCTGGATCTAAATCAGAACATAAATCGAAAATGACTGAACTTTGGATACAATTGGTCGTTATTTTCATGAGTGGATATACCAGTACACTGTAGAATGATTGTCACTGGGTAAATTTTAACTGACCTAAATCTACACTCTCTTTGGTGAAAAGTGGCCATCTACAAGTACCTGTACAAACACTGGTATTGTTGAAACAAGGAAACCAGGAGCTGAGGTCTGAAAACTGAAACGAAAAGGCAACACTAGACCAAATGTGTATATGTATCGATAAAGAATCCTTTTCATAGTTCAAAAAATATCAGTTTTTATGTTTGAGATGTATGATAACCGAGATATTTCGGTTCAAAGTGAGCAAAAATGCCCACCAGGGAAAAATCAAACGGGCCGCCACCCTCTCAATTTTAACCAATTACGGGTGTGACATCAGCAGCACTTCAACATTTTGCCATGGAGAAGAAGTGTTAAATCAGCTGATTTCCCTTTGATTATAAGACATTTCTGATATACTTTAAAGGCATTTTCAATGAGAAAGTGATAGTGGAATACATCCGGGGTTATTCCCTAAGGTCACAATCAGGAGGTCACACTGTGTGCCTTTGACTGAAATAAGAAACGAAACCATGCTTCACACACAAAAGAGTGTCTCACCCCTAATCATGAAAAGCATTGGGCACGGATGGACCGACATCATGTTTCCGGTTTCCCTAAAATGGCGTATTCTATGGCTTCAGAAGAATTCCAGATTAAACGGTGATTTATTCACTTACCCAGCATATCATAAAAATATGCCTACGCCCCTCTAGGTCTGTATGGACCCTGCATCTCAAATAACTTAGGTTATATTTTCTGTTGTCTTTCCTTTATATATATTGTTCAGTCTCATTCCAAATTTTTGCTATCCCCTTCATTAATATTGAAGTGTAAACCATCATTGCAAAGGTGCAGCAGAGATGTATACCCAATCTCACAGGGGAAATAATCAACATGTAAGAAAATAATTACAATTCATCCAAAACACAATTCATTCAGAACACAAGCCAAAGTTGAGAGTTCACACAATATCTCTCATGTAAGGGTATGTGTATATACAAAAGTATCAACTTCTTCTATCATTTATAATTTAGTCAAATTAGTAATTAAAATATATAATTTTGCCTTAGACTGGGAGCATTTTTCCAAAATTTAAAACTGAGCAGCTAAATACAGGCGATTGATTTTTTTTCTCATGAACCCAGAGACCTCCAAGGTTGTACTATGCCCTTCATTCAGGATTACAGTATACATAAAAATAGAATACGGAAATGAAACGTTAGCGCATAAAACCAGAAAACAGAAAAGGCGTAGGATTTTCGTCTTTTGCACCAAAACCAGGCAGGCAGATGAAGGGGAGATCTGATAATGTCAGTGGTGAATGAAGGGAAGGCTAGATTGTGTGTGCAGGGATTATGATGTCTGTGTGATCTCACCCCAGCTTGTGTTACACACTGGGGCTCCTCACAGTGCTACCACATGATGTCACTCAGGGTATGTGGGGGGGCATGGGCTGGTGAAGGACAGAGGACAAATTGAAGTCCTTCCCACTTACACAACCCATAGTCCACACAACAGAGGGGATTACATACTGGAGACAGAGAAAATTACACCTGTATAACTGAAGCTTGCTTCTCTCACTCTTTGGGACCAAAAATTATTAAATCAGCAAATACAGGAGACATATTGTCCAGAAAACTTAAACTTGAACCTGAGATGAAAATAACATATTTACAGTTATGTTTGTCTCAACTTAAACATAAGAAATCCTCAAATAATCAAAAGAGGAGTCTAAACACGAAGACCAAGTCTGCAATGCAATCATGGCAATAATAGACAAACATTGTCCACCTATCAGAGGAAGAGACATGTCTTTGAACAGAGGAAATATCAACAATGACCAAGTGCCTTAGAACAGAAGACACAATGACCACAGAAGAAAGAATGACCACCTGTCAGAGCAACAAAGGTGCCTTGGAACAGAAGACACAACATTGACCAACTGTCAGAGCGACAGAGGTGCCTTGTAAGAGAAAAAACATCAACACTGACCCACTGTCAGGGCAACAGAGGTGCCTTGGAACGGAAGAAACATGAACAATGATCAACCGACAGAGTAATTAAGGTGAACTGGAACAAAAGAAACATCAACACTGACCAACTGACAGAGCAACAGAGGTGCCTTGGAAGAGAAAAAAACATCAACAATGATCAAATGACAGAGCAGTTGAGGTGCCTTGGAACAGAAGAATTGTCAACACTGTCAGAACAACAGAGGTGACTTGAAACAGAAAAAACATCAACAATGATCAACGGACAGAGCAATTAAGGTGCCTTGGAACAGAAGAAACATCAACAATGATCAATTGACAGAGCAATTGATGTGCCTTGGAACAGAAGAAATGTCAACACTGACCATCTGTCAGAGCAAACAGAGGTGCCTTGGAACAGAAGAAACATCAACCATGATTAACTGAGAGAGCAACTGAGGTGCCTTGGAAAAGAAGAATTGTCAATACTGACGAACTGACAGAGCAGCGGAGGTGCCTTGGAAAAGAAGAATTGTCAACACTGACCAACTGACAGAGCAGCAGAGGTGCCTTGGAACAGAAGAAACATGAACAATGATCAGCTGAAAGAGCAACTGAGGTGCCTTGGAACAGAAGAACATCAAACAATGACCAACTGTCAGAGCAACACAGGTTGGAACAGAAGAACTGTCAACACTGACCAACAGTCATAGTAACAGAGGTGCCTTGGAACAGAAGAAACATGAACAATGATCAACTGAAAGAGCAATTGAGGTGCCTTTTTTGTGAGGAACAAAAGAAACATAAAGAGTGACCAAAAACCAGTTAAACAGAGGTGCCTTGGAACAGATAAAATACACACTGAACGGTGAAGTGTAGATATGAACTCTTTGAACTTTCACATACCGTTAAATTTTCTCATTCATGTTCATATATGAATTATACTGAGTACGCTTTAAAAACTAAAGAAAATGTTGAAGATGACGGACAAGAATTGCAAACAATTTTTATTCTTCACAGCATAATGGAGCTCTCAAGATAAAACTTTAAACTTAACCATTTTTTGTGATGAAGATATCAAAGAACTCAAATACTAGTCTTATCCTGAATAAATGTCTAAGTTTTTGTATAATGTGTAAAGGTCAATTTAATTTAAAGTACATTTTAATCATCCTAAATTCTCGAATTCGCATGTGTTAGACTTGTTAGAGACAGAAACTGGACTCAAACAAAAGTTATCAGAAACACATATACTAGCTTAGATCAACTCAGAATGTCACCACAAACCATCAGTTTAACTCACCCACTCCTCATTGGTTATATCACCATGGTAACACAGGGTTCTAATTCATGATGGAAACTTTTCCACCTTGTTTCTTCCCATTCATGTTTTCCCACACAAACACTGGACCTAGAATTAAACCTCCTGGATTCTGGAACTAAGTGTAAGTGAGCAGAAAGGTCACTGCTCTCCAAATGAATTACAGGTATATTTAAAACTGATAAAGTACAGGTACACTTAATACAGGTGAAGTTCAGGTACACTCAATACAGGTGAAGCACAGATACACTTAGTACAGGTGAAGCACAACTATGCTAAGTACAGGTAGAGTACATGTAGTACAGGTGAAGCCACAGAGCTGTACCAATCAACATTAGTCAGAAGTCCAGTATCCCTGCCTCATCAGCAGCTGTCACCTCCCTCCCTATGATCTGGTAATTAGCATGGAGGTCTTCAAAACAGGTAACATGAACTGATCCATGATTCTTCTCATGAAGTACCAATACTGTCCAGACAGTCAGATAACACTGGGAATATGTAATGCGCAACGCATGCCAAGTACAGGTGGTGACTTCAACACATTCCCCACTGTCCAGGCAATGTCAACAGAAACTTCTTCCTGCAGGTGTGTCAGGCTCGAATGTTAGCAGTTCTTGTCAACTGGCGAGAGAAATGAACTAGGCTGTCATTTCTTCCTTGCAGAGAGACAGCAGCCAGGTGACAAAGGCTGTATCTATCACCTTGAGAACGCAATCCCAGAGTTTGACACCAGTCTCAGCCATGTCAGTCTGGCGACATGTCCATTCAGCGTCAACAAAGACCCACCTGTGTTACTTGTCCTGGTGCTGAGGTGCAGAGCACAGCCACAAGAACACAGTGACTTAACAAGGTAATGGCTAGATTTACTAGCTTTCTATCGTGACTGGCTCCTAGCTCTCCATAACGAGACAAAGCTGGCTATATCATGCAGTGCATCTCAGAGCAACGATTGTGAGGTCAGGTAAACTCTGAGAGCATTAAATTGTCTTCTGTACACACAAAGGGTCAATTAAAGTCTCCATAAGGTAACAGGTACACATATAAATTATACAGATATTACTGGTCTGAATTTGATTTCTTAAATTAACAAATAAGTATGGATTTACTTCAACACAAAAATTTTAGTGGTGAGACTGGACTCACGAAATCTGTAACACAGTAGGCCAAACTTTATTTTAAATTATGTTTTCTTGTCTTTCCATTGTTGATAACTGCTTCAGTATAACATCTCTCTCCAATTCAGCACAGATCTGTACATGAAACCAGGTGCAAACATCAAAGGCAGGCTGGGCGTGCAAGACCTCTGTTCATCGGCTCTCCTTTACAGTATTCCTTATTGACTTTTGTTATAAAGATTATCTGAAAAGTCAACAGAGTTCCGTCCTAAGCCTGTGATCACTCCAGGTTGTTAGCTTTCCTGTCTCGTATTGACTTTTCTAATGAAGATCATCTAATCTGTCAACAGCCCTTTGGCTCATGCATATCAGAGTTCGGCCGACAGTCTTTACTTCTTGGCTACGTCTACTACAAACACAATTTGCCTGTAGCAACAAGAAACAGATGTTCAACACCAAAAAATGCATACACTTAGTAGAAATATTTCGTATGCCTTGATTATTTGATTTTGGAGTTTGATTAATTTCTCTACTATCTCATACAATCACGTATACATACATACACGTATTAAATTTCCACAAGTATTTCATGATCTCACCAGAAAAAGTAATTTCTAAAGCGTGAAGTATCGTAATAATACAATGCGGTATTGTTACTTATAGAAGGTCATCTTGATCGCCACCTAGAACAAGTGATGATCAATAATTTTTCAATCTCAGAAAGTCTAATCTAATATTATCATATTCTTGCATGTTGACAGTAGCCATGCATTCTAGATTTCAGTAATTCAGAGCACTGACCCATAACACGCCAGTAAAGTCTAAGTCTCTTCAACGTGTGCAGATTATAATGCATATAACACAGCTTACAACAAATAAAAACTTGAAACTATCCATGTACTGCTACATTTCTGCACTCCTGGTACAGTTGAAAGTTTTTCTAAACCAAATGGAGGGCCTTCGTGGCTCAATCGGTTAGTGTGGTAACGTAGTGCAATGACCAAAGCCTCCCACCAATGTGGTCGCTGTGAGTTCAAGTCCAGCTCATGCTGGCTTCCTCTGCGGCCGTGCGTGGGAAGGTCTGCCAGCAACCTGTGGATGGTCATCGGTTTCCCCCAGGCTCTGCCCGGTTTTCTGCCACCATAATGCTGGCCACCGTCATATAAGTGAAATATTCTTGAGTGCGGCGTTAAAAAACCAATCAAGTTCTCAACCATATGCACTTTTAACAATAATTTAACTGACAAATGATCCCAGAATATTGAATACACTTGTGAGTTTTTTTTTTAATATTTATTAAAACCTTTTTATTAAGGATCTTGAAAAATCTGAGAACCTACACGACAGTGTGACCGTTACACAATGCAAACATTTGAGAGAAGTACTCTTTTGTAAACAAGCAAGAGAAAAGACCCATTAACTTGATCATACACCCTTTTTATACTTGGTCACATAAGAGCCATTTACAGTGTACTGCGGTTCTTGATCTGATAAATTTGCTTAAACTATGAGTGCCTTAACAAAGTTATGATCTGACACTCTACCATTCTTAACTCTAGTTCCATTCGAAACCCTTAACTCTAGTTTCATTCGAAACCCTTGACTCTAGTTCCATTCGAAACCCTTAACTCTAGTTTCATTCGAAACCCTTGACTCTAGTTCCATTCGCAAACTGCATGTATATGTAAGATAATTAGGCAGTTAACTTGAAGAGCTATATCATTCAGGTAAAATTACACATACTCATGCTTGTATTATTAAAAATAAACACGATACAATAATCACAGACACATTTCTCATAGCTTCATTCATAATAACACATGGAATTATTATCCTGATAATCATATCTAAGCCTCTACTAAAACATGTAAATTAGAACCATACAAAGAGTACACTTTCTCAAAGTAAAGATCCCAATATAATATACATGTAGTGACCAAAATTGGACACGTCCACTTACGGTATCAAAAATCAACAAAACTTTCAAGCCAGCCATCTTAGGCCAGAACACGAGAGACCTTTGACCATGATTGGTCTTTATCGGAAGTGCAAAGCCATATACATCAAGTATCTTGAGAAGTAAGAAGCTAAAAATGAACAACTCAGACTTACACATCCTGGAAGCTCTTCATACTGGAAGATTTTAAACCTATGTCATTCTTCACCAATTTCTGATGGCAAACTGCAGTAGTACACCAGTGTGCAGATGCTAGTCAGGGGAGCAGCAAGATACCCATCATGCAGGGACTGGTACATTTCACATTTGGGATGCATACAGGAAACCTGAACAAAAGCCTGCATTATTATGGGCATTGTGGATATCAGTGTGACAGTCGTACAATGTAAATATTAAAACGCTCGAGCTACTTATTTGACAATAAACATAAAGCCTTACTGAAGTACAAAATCAAGTTTGCTGATCATCGTTATGGATCAACATTCATGTAAGTCAGGAGGAACAATGAACTTTGCGAACACAGTTAACTTTAACCATCGGATCTTGTTGGAAACCAGATTTAGCTCTGCAGATATAAAATCTTTAGCATCTCTAGGGGGATATCACAGTAGTGTGTACCTGACTAGCTGTGGCTGTTGATCCACATGGCTTTGTATTAGTGTTATCCTGTGTGATTAAAAAGTGATCAGCATTAAGGAGTTCAGGTGAGAAAAGGAAATCCCTCTTATGCTCTTATGAGCATAGATAATGTTAGGTTAATTAAGTCATCTACTCTGGAATAAATGCTGGATAAAGACTGGGTGCCGAGACTGAGCTTCTCTGATCAGTGATGGACAGGATGTAGGGGTCAGGAGAACAATTATGAGAATAATTTTGATATCCAGGCACATCCCATCACATATGAGTGAAATATTGACATCTCTACATTGGCAGGTCATGGAAATAAGAAAACTAATATACTATTTTAGTAAAAGTTGTTAGGGAATAAAGATGCATTCGGTGCCCTGTAAAAATGCATTAAAGATTGTCCATTATACAAAAGATTTCAGGAATATCTATTTTTAATACATTGTAATGGTCACACAATACCATACAAGACACAAAAATATTCATACACCATCAAAGCTGCAGGGTTTTTTTGCACAATGTCAGCTTGCATGTTTACTGTAGCAATGATATTGAAACTGATGTTTCCCAGCATGTGTAAAAATATACAGCATTATGAAAAATAATAAACAAAGACAGTGTAGCCTTTGTACTTTACAAGTGCAATATGCATACAGTGCACATCACCATAAAGTCCAGTGACTGGAAGAATGTGTCCAACAAAAACCTGAAAGGACAATTAATATCCATTTTTTGTGTATGACAAGAGTGGTAAAAGACAGCATAACAAAAGTGTACCGCATAGACAATGTTCTATCAAATGTTATGCCGGCTACATAATCACTGCATGAACTTTTTCTGTGCTGTCTGATGTCAAAGTTTGGGAGAAAAACATCTCAAGTCATCATCCAGTTCTTTCAAGTGTGAACACTGAAAAATGAACAAGATCAAAGAACATTCTACAGGTTTCCTCTTACCACCATGTTAGTATCCCATACCTGTATGTGATTTAGGGTTGGTCTTAAGAGGTCAGTATAAATTGGTAGCCTACTATTTATACCAAGCCTATAATGTTTCAGCATATATGTGTACACCAGTATGGTGTGCCACTAGCTAGGGACTAGCTTGTCAGAGGTTTACTTGTGGTGTGTCACTAGCCTGCCAGAGGTTGTCTGTGGTATACCAGTAGCTAGCCACTAGTTCACTTGAGATTTCCCTGTGGTGTACCAGTAGCTAGCCACTAGCTTATCAGATGTTTGCCTGTGGTGTATCAGTATTTACCCATTAGCCTGCAAAATGTTTGCCTGTGGTGTGCCCTTAGCTAGCCACTAGCTGGTCAGAGGGCTACTTGTGGTGTGACTGTAGCTACTCACTAGCCTCTTAGAGGTTTACTTGTGGTGTACCAGTAACTAGCCACTAGCTTATCAGAGGTATGCCTATAGTGTGCCAGTAGCTAACCACTACCCTTCTGGGGGTTAAATATATTTATTTAATTTATCTAATTCTTACATAATGTCAGACTCATACCAGAATGTTTTTCACTTATACAATGGCAGTCTGTTTAATGGGTGGAGGAAACCAGACTGAGTGGGGTAAGCCACCCACCTCTGGCAAATAAGTAACAACCTTTCCCACATGTGGTGGACAACAATGTACATCATACTGGTGGAAGACAAGTGGCCTTCAACAATAATTAGGCCAAAAAGCGTCGTCAGCTGCTTATTTGCACCAAGACCCCATGGAATGAGAGAACAGGAAATCCACCAATTTCCTGAGTCAGAACCCTCATTACCTGAGGTGTCCTAGGAATTGTACAGAGGTAAGGTAAGGACTGAAACTTTTTACAAATCTGTAATATGAAAGTGTACCAACTATGTACACACACACATGGTTCATTTTGGCTAGACAGTATAGGTAAACAAACACACAGCCATAAACACATATACACAGATACGAATAATTTACTCTTCCTACAATAAATATAAGGTATTTCTACCATAAACATAGCAATAAATAAGTAGAAGTAAAAACATTCAAATTCTATCCCCAACACAATGCTCTTGACTGTCTCGGGAGGAAATGTTCGTAATTTATTGCACACATATCTACATGCATGACACTTTATATAAACAAACTGGACACAGAATCCAAAAATATTTCTCCAAAAATACACATACATGTGCACAAACTCGTACATATATGGCTAAAGCTAGTTACGTGAACATCCATACACATACATGAGCTAGTGGAGTTATAACACAAACAATGATGCTACAGTGCTGCAATAATTACATTCTGCATGTCAGTGATTTGTATTAAGTATGTTGAGATATATATGTAAGTGTATCTATGAACTGAGGTTGTGGGACATGTATGTCACTATATTTATATAGTGATTCAGAAATAGACTGACACATGTGTATTACCGGCAAAGATGATCGGTCTGATCACAGCTTGTGCTTTTTTAAGCATCCATTAAATGTAAGTTTTGGGACAATTTCAGCATATATACACACTTTGCAGCAAAATTCTGAGACAGTCAAGAGCTTTGTGGCAGTTCTAGCACATTCAAAATCTTCGTAGCAATTCTTGCACTGCATTCATGAGGTTTCTGACAATTCTACCATAACCACAAGGTTTGGGGTCATTCTAGCAGGTTTGCAACTTTGGTGGCAATTCTTGGACATTCAAACACATTGGGGCAATTCTGGGATATTCACAGCACAAGGTTTGTGGCAATACTAGCACATTCAAAACCACTGAGGCAATTATTGCATATTCAAAACCTTTGTGGCCATTCTAGCACATTCAAAACCTTTGCGGCAATTCTTGCACATTCAAAACATTTGTGGCAATTCTTGCATATCCAAAGCCTTTATGGTAGCTCTAGCATATTCAAAACCTTTGCAGCAATTCTTGCACAATCAAAACCTTTGTGGCAATTCCAGCAGATTCAAAACCTTTGTGGCAATTCTTACACATTCAAAACCTTTGTGGCCATTCTTGCATATCAAAAGCCTTTGTGGCAATTCTTGCATGTTCACAACCTCTGGGGCAATTATTGCACATTCACATCTATGCACTGATCTGTTACATCCAGTTCAGAAACCATCTCACAACCAACTACAGGTATGTCTTGAACACAACGAAAACATGCAAAAAAATGCAATAATAATACAAGTGATTATGCAGACAGGTATGGCCTAGACCATTTGTGTGCATTTATTATAGATATCATAGAGCACATAAATCAACTGATAAACAAGTTTATACTATGATGTAGAACACATGTACTTACCAGTGTTGTGGCTTTCTTTGGCAGGGGTTCGCCAGATGTGGCCATGGTTCTGCCCCTGGGAGAGATTCCATCCCAAGGGTTGGGGTGACACGTATCAGACAGCTGTAAATACGGGACGGTCCATGTCTGTGCCACTAGGTGCCAGCTAGTAGCATTTGGGTATCACCTGAAGTCACCTGTAAGGTACAGATAGATTAAGACCTCCCCACACCACTATAGTACATATGCCTATGGGTGAATATGGCCCCAGGCCAGACATACTATGCTCCATGATTACCTGTCGACCTGCCTTACACAAGCAATAAGACTTTTCCCCCAACACTCATTCTGGCGCAATTACAGCCATTGAATAATCTCAATGAGCCACCTTTTTTCTCTTTTGTTGCATAAAAAATAGCTTATTACCTGTCACCTGACAACATGATTTGTTGTCAGGTAAGCCTTTGAAGTTGACAGCAGAACCTCTGGCTAGGGTCACGACTTGTAACCCCTAGCCTGACCTAGATGTTGTACAGGCTGGAAACTGATCCTGTCCAGAAATATCCCAGTAATTACAGACAGGTTGATTCACTCAATTACAACCACATTTGATAATGAGAGTAACTGAAGCTATCAGTGAAGTCATGAATGGCATGAATGTGTCTGTCTTCATGATTTCATTTTTCTGGTGTATACAATTCTGCATACAGATTCATTAGATAAACAGATTCAAAAAACTGAAAAATGACAGCAAAAAGCATTTGGTAGAGAAGCGCATTATAGGCATAGGGAATCTCTAATATTATCTATATCATAAGGTGAACAGATAGACATGGCTGTTGATCCGTACATTCCTGGCAAAGGCTGAATAAACAAATTATTAAAACAAACATGCATGGCTTGTTTCTCAGAGCTGTGACTTTGATTTACTTCGTTATTCTATTCAATGGGAAGAACAGCAGGTAGGCAACAAGTTTGAAGAAAGCCCTTCAGGTTAAAACAATAAGATCCCTGTACCTACAAACCGATGGTAATTAACCAGTCTTAAGCACATACAGTTGGCTGATCCCTCATCACTGCTGATTACACATATGGTCCTACATGTGGAATAATGAATGAGTTAACAGACTAGTTACAACTATACCTACCTTAATAAAGCTATTAACTCATCCATGTATCAACTAATCAGTATGATGAGATTGTAATATGATCATACAATCTCAATCCACATTGACTTTATTGAAAGGTATGCCTCAAGCTATTACAAAATAGACAAATACATGTATGTGTTCATGTAGAAAGTACTGAAAACAGACATGTAGCAACTGAAAAATGCAACATTATAATTGCAAGTCCTTGCTTCTTTACTTAAATGTGACAAATGCTGCTTGTTACTTCCTAATAGTTTACAAATTATAAATATAGACAACAAACCAGCCACATGCATGTACACTGTACACTGACAGGTAAACACTAGGATACTGAGATTGTTTACATGTCCATGATGTTGCACTGAGAGAGGCATTGATTACTCAATAGAAACCATACATAAACAACTAAACAGCTAAAAATATGATCTATTATTGGAAATATTACAACACAGTCTGGACAAAAATTAACATATTTTTGGAATGTCATTACATTTGGAATAGTCATTACATTTGGAATAGTTTTTAATGTTACTGCATACCTATAGTTCTATGTTACAACATAGTTGTATAATGTTATAACACAGTTTTGCAATGCTGTAACATAATGGTTTTTTGAATGTTATAATCAAATTTGGGAAAGTGACAGCATAGTTTTGAAATGTTATATCATAGATTTGCAACATTAAAAACAATTTTGCAATATTACAATGTAAGTTTTGTCTGTTACAACACAGCTTTGAAATGTTACAACATGGTTTTGGAAACATGCAACATAGTTTTGGAATCTTAGATCATAATTTTGGAATGTTACAACATTCAGTTTAGTTTTGGAATGCGGCAAAATAGCAATTGAAATAGTAGAACACAGTTTGGGAATGTTACAACACAGTTTTGGAATGTTACGACACAGTTTTGGAATGTTACAACACAGTTTTTGAACTACATAAAATAGTTTTGGAATGTTACAACACAGTTTTGGAACTACATAAAATAGTTTTGGAATGTTGCAACACACAACTGGAATCTTACCATGCAGTTTTGAAAGTTACAACATAATTTGGAATGTTATAACATAGCTGTTGTTTTGGAATGCTATATCACAGTTTTAACGAAAAGGTGTACATGTATGTGGCTTACACATAGTGCAAGAGATATTCACACAGTCAGTTTCACAAGACACTGAACGACTATATCTACACAAAGTTACATTCAGCCACTCTACTGCCCATATAACATTAAACAGACTTAAGAAAACAAGTGAAATGTTATAACCCCAGTTCTAAATACATTGTAGATGCATGTGGCTAGACTGACAAGCACAGCAGCACTTCCTTTTTACCAGAGATTAAAGCGATATTTTTTTTAGTTATCCGCATGTATTTGGCTGGTGTTTAACATTTCACTTACAGGATGGCAGCCAGGGTTATGCGTTCAAGAAACCAGAGTACCCCGAAGAAACGACCACCATTGCATGGTCAGGTTGAATACTTAAACTTCAAACGTTTACAATGTTGCTTTCAGGTTGTGTGTCTCTATAATGTGGTACAAAACCTGCAACAAACAGCTATAGACAATGAATGAAATGTGGCAGTGAACATGCAAAGTAGAACTAACCTTAACAGGTATCTATTAGAGAAATATACCATAATTAAGAGGTACCTGCCAAAATATTTCAAAAATTTTAAAATAATTTACAACATTACAGTGAAAAGCATGTAAAAAATTATGAGACCTTGATATGACCATTTGGCCTCATTTGTCTTACCACACCAGCTATGCCCAGATGTCCTGCTCTATACACAGAGTCGAATGCACATATCATTTATCAGTTATAAATGTCCTTCCTCTGCTATCAAATTGAATGACAATTTTTGCTCCCTTTTTTTCACCAGTTCTAAATATGTAAAAATAGGTCACCACTCTTCATACTTGATCATCTACACATACAGCAATAATTAGATCAGAACCTGCCAAGAATAGCAATTACACTTTACACTCCACTAATTACACCTGCTAACGGGGAAGTTTTTATGACATTTTTATGTGGGCTTAATAAATATCTTTTTTATAACTACAGATTCACTACCCAAAAAGTGGAAAGGTCTTACAAAGTGTGAGACCTAAAAACAAAATTCACTTAACAATGTTTCTGCCGTCAGTCAACTTTAAAGCTCTGAGCAGTTTTATGTATAATATGTGACACCAATTTGATTTACAATGTATGCCTCTTACCTTGCATTCTCATTGACAAGTGATTATGAATAGATTTAAGAATACTGGTGTTATGAGGGCATGTCATATATCATGTGGTGAGGATTTAATGCAATAAAATTAAGTACAAAATGTCATACTTTTTGGTTTATAAGCTCAAAATGAACAATTAAAAGGTGTGGAAACGTAGCATCATGGTTAATACAGACTTAATAAACTGTAACCATCTAGCCTCTGGAGATTCGACTATTTAACTTCAATGAAAAGTCTAAATTAATTAAATACATACACACTAAAGTAACGCTGAAAAATTTTAATTAATTACGATAATAGATTACATCCACATTACACAATAACATTTAAAATACATGTAGTAAAATAATGTAGCTTAAGTCTGGAAAAAATGTCAACCAATTCCTTCAATGCCATGCAGTAGCACAATAGAAACTCTACTGAAACCCAAAACACAACAACTATACAGCACAGAAACTAACATCATACAAATCTTTTGTAAAGCACAATTAGGTACACATTTCTGCTTCTGTGTCCTTCAAGAGAAATTTACTCATTAAAATCATTACTGAAGTAGGAAATAGGCTTTCATAAGACTATTTCAATATTTTCGTTCATGGCTGACATTTCCTGGAATTGTGTCAATGTTTGTCGCCAACCCATGTCAACATGGTCAATAGCTGACCGTATGGACAATAACTGGCCACACCGGTGCTGGGAGCACTCTCTGTGACCATCAACTCTCATGTACAATGAGAGACTATCAAATACCAAGCCCAGTGACTTCGCCTCTTTGCCCCTCCAGAAACTAGGGGTACTAGTCTTAAACTTTGAAGATGTGATTTAGAACCCTATAGCACCATATTCATAGCTGGAGATGCAAACAGGCAAATAGTGACTGCTAGAGCCATGATAAATTCTCAGGTAACTGCCAGTCTGTTCATACAGGTACAGTCTATTTCACAGGTACATCTCCACGGTGCCAGTGATAAAGTCATGACAACAACTCGTATTGAGAAGAAGACAAGCCTACCAGTTGATCAACAAAACAGACCTTCACAAGATGCAGACTTCATCATTCTGGAAACTTTAAAAATAACAGTATTATAACCATACATTTTAATTTTGATCAATAAATTGTGCAAATAATTGTGCAAACACATACATAAAACTACATGTATATAATTATAGTATGGAACACCTCTGATTTATTTATTTCTTTGATTAGTGGTTTAAGACGTACTCAAGAATATTTCATTCATACGACAACGGCCAGCGTTATGGTGGGAGGAAACTAGGCAGAGCCCGGGGGAAACTCGAGACCATCCACAGGTTGCTGGCAGACCTTTCCACGCACAGCCGGAGAGGTAGCCAGCGTCCATCTTGGCGACCTCAGGCCAGCACACGCTAGAGATATATCTACATGTTAATGACATTTTCAGAAATATGCACTTTGTTGGGTCATTTTACATGTACATCGTAGCTATAGTGAATACAAGTCACTAGTACATACAACAAAATGAAACTGAGCCTTTAAGATGCCATGAAATGAGAGCCAAGTCAATGCACTAAATTCTGAATGCCTTACCTTGCAATTAGGTGTGTTCTTCACAGGGGAAATATTTTACATGCATTCAAGTGAATCTGATGTTTTCATTGCAGTGAAGAAATCCAGATTTTAAACACTGGTTGGTAATAGATTCAGTTGGCAGATCTGGAATCCTTCACTGCTTGACAGGATCATGCTGTTTGATGCTATTCATGTTTATTTATAACAAATTTACACAGCATATAATGGATGCTGGCTGTTTTTCATTACGTCATCTCTGGTTGCATTAATGGAAAGACTGTGTAGAAGGTAAATCTCTCGCTTTAACTCCGTCAAAGCTATTCCATTTGCTAAAAGCTCTTGATCAATGACACTGAAGACACTTCCTGCAGCATTATATGACTGCATAGATTTGTCCTACCTGTATAATGAATGTCTGGCTATAATTTTTTCATCAGCCCAGAGTGATGGTGCCTTGAAATTTACATCATGGCAGGACGACAACCCATTCAGAACATGTTAACATTTATTGGGAAAAAATGTAACAGAGTTTCAGCAGATCACAAGCAAATAATTACCATCAAAATGGCCATGAACTGATTTGAAAATTGGTCTGGAATACTAATCCCAGCCATCGGGACTTTGGAACAAGTATATTATTCATGTTATTAGGATAATCAAATTCAAGAGCTACATGCAAATAAACTACAAACGTATAGGCACTGACAGCTTGTGTTATGAGATAATCTTAATATGAACGCGATTTTTCAGACATGATGCATTAAAAACAGCCAAACCTTTAATTATTTTGAGGTTTTAAAGGGATGTTCACAGAGCTACAGTATTTAATCTTCTTGGCCAAAAAAAAACATGAGGTATCCATCTCACCATAAACTACAGTCTTATGAGCCTTCACCTAGTTTACATCTAACAGGTTAATTTACATCAAGACAGTTTTAAAAACAGTCTCTGAATCTAGATTTTGACATTAAACAGAAAACAAAGCAGATGCTGGCTGTTTCTTAATAGTACAATGTGACGTCATGGAAATTTGATATAAAATTACATTAAAAGCTTGTTGACTGATGTTGGTTATGAACATTATGTCTGGTGATTGCAAAATATTAATAGCTTAGCCATCTCTGTATGTGGAAAGGATTGCAGTCTTCAAAGCAACCTACAGATGTACCACACGTACCATATATACCACATTTATCATATATCATATATACTGTAAGCTGAAATTGTTGAAGGATTCCAATGGCACTTCAGTAGTTGCAACAGTGTAACATTAACAGACCTGTGCTGTTCCCCCTATCGATCATTTCAAGAAACAATTAATTCTAAAATTCAAGTTAATTACGTTACATTGCAGCTTGGTTTGAAAACCAAGTAATTCAAGTAATCTTGAACACATCAGTTTCACTTCAAAAGAATGACAGGCCTGTATTGAAAATGCTTAAAATCATCAAAATACAAATTCACTTCAGTCAATGCCAGATGTAAGGTTAACACATCAGACCTATTAAAAGTATATAGACAATACTTTACAAAAAAAAGGCACAGGACAGACATAGACAAAAGGACACATCTGAACTGCCTGCTCAACAACTATACACTCACAAGACCTTGAAATATTGACATCCAGCTGTCAAAGACTGTGTCTATGAAAACAGCACTACAGACATCCTACAGACACACGAGGGTGGTAACACACAAACACCTCCAAGAATGTCATCTTTCCACCTCAGACTTCCATTTTTTTCTGGTTTTATTTCTTTTGTATCAGTATTCAAACCATACTCCTTGAATGCAAATACATGAAGTTCAAGTCTTAAGTTCACAAAATACATGTATTTTGACTATTTGCATGTAACTCCTTGAGGAGATGTCAAGCTTCTACAGGTGCCTCCCTTCCCTGTTGATACAACTGTACCTCTCCACCCCACAAGCTGTGTGATTAGAACCCACAGGGTATTTGAGGTTAGCTGTTCATCCAAACAGTTCAATACTTCAGTGACCAGGCCTTGAAGGACTGCAGTGATGTGTCACTTGGTCAACTTGAGTCTATGAGAACATTAACTCTATAACCTTACCACACACAAGAGACAAGATTGTGGAAAGACACCAAGGATTCTGAACACTGACATTTCAAACTGGTACAAAACTTCTAGCTTTCAAATTTAAAATTCAAAAGTGAAACAAGTAAAAAGGTCCCCTATGTCCCCTAAAACTCCTGAAGTTTCTTCTCTCTCCATCCAGTATTCTTAATATCATAAAAAATATTCCAACAACTAGCAGTTTTGACAGGCAAATCCATGGGAAATGTGGCTGTGATTGTACCTGTGGTGTGGTTGTTGTGTAGTCATGCTGTGCCTGCAGTGTGGCTGTGGTGTACCTGCGGTGTGGCAGTGGTGTGCCTGCAATGTGGCTGTGGTGTACTTCTGGTGTGGCTGTGGTGTGCCTGCAGTGTGGCTGTGGTGTGCCTGTAGTGTGGCTGTGGTGTACTTCTGGTGTGCCTGTTGTGTGCTTATGGTGTGGCTTTAGTGTGCCTGTGGTGTTATAGTCATGGTGTGCCTGCATTGTGGCTATGGTGTACATGTGGTGTGGCTGTAGTGCACCTGTGGTGTAGCTATAGAGTGGCTGAAGAATAAGCTTGAGGCACTAGTCACCAAACCTGTAATAAAGCCACAATAGACTATGATCACACATTCAGCAGATGAGGGCTAGATGAAATGTAGTGGAATGCACAAATCCTGTTACAAGATGACTTCTTCTGCACTACAAGCACGCCAGTGAAAACCATATACTTTATATGGTACATGTACATCATTATGCATATCTAGATTCCTACTAAAGGACAACCCCAAAGATAAATTTTCATGTACAACATAAATTTCACTCAGGAGATTTTTATTGATTTTCAATAAAATAAAAACAGTGGGAAAAAAAAACGCCACCCTCTGGGAAAACAGGAAACTTCCAACTAAAAACCTATACACAGCTTGGAAGGGAAAGTTTCAATAAAAGAAAACACTAATTCCATTCACGCATAAAACTGTGTATTAAACTATCTTTCACATTCAATCCGGACATTCAATAAAGGTTTGAAATCAGGGGACATCGCAGACAGGCCTAATGTGCATGCTACACTGAGGACACAATCAAATTATGGGTAATTTGACTTTTGGCCTTTGTCACTCAGTACTCCATCCACCCCAGGGTGTATCCTGCTGAACTGGCTCTGGACACCCCCTGCCATGTTGACAAAAACTAAACATATACCCAGGAAGACACACAGAAAAAAATTCCATCTATCTAGTCAAACAATATAAAGGAAGCTGAACTTTATTGCTGAAAGATTTATTAGATATTTCCTAGAAAGTTGAGATTAGTGGTGACCTTCTTTTGAAGCAATATTCCCATCTCATATAAAACAGGCATACATATCCTGGTGGCAGAGCCAAGCACACAAGCAATTGTTTGGACGCCAATCATAAACAGTTACTGAAATTTCCAAGAATGCAGATTCAGCACAATTACAGCTGAGGCAGTTTTAGCTATGGAAATTTGTATAAACACTGACGGCTATGCTGCCATCTTTAAAAAGAATAAAGTAAATTTTTGCTCACAACCCCACTCAATGGTGCACTGTTTTGATATCAATTATGGGCATTAGAGGTAATAAAAAAATGAATTAATCTGCTTTTATTACTACCCTTAAACAATAAATAACCGACACAACTGTAGATGACAATTTCATTAAGCCCCACCGACTTTAAAAGAAGTAAAATTTGGAGCAGATATGATGATGGGTTTGCGTTGCTATTATTCTACTTTTGGCTCTCTCACAGATTCCTTGAGATATTGCAGTGGAAATGTTTGCACTTATGTTTCTGACATAATCCTTAGACAATGTGGAATTGTGAAGATTCTTCCAGAGCAAACATGGCCTTGTAAGATTCTCAGCATTGCTGATTATGTCTGCACTAATCCATAGATTTTCCTCTCAAAAATTCACAAAACAAAGAGATTTAACACACACCATTCCATTGCACCATTGTTATGTAACACTCAGGAAAGCTCCTCACCTCCCTCCCTCCCTAAAAAAGAGCAATCCGACTTCCAAAGGCAAGCAAATGTGAATTACGCCTAGGTTTCATACATATACCAACTTACTGACTTTAAGTTACAAGTAACAGGGTTCTAATTTCACTCAGGGAATTTTCTTGGGTATTTAGGTAACTTTTAGACAGCACAGGTGAGGAAGACATTTTGAGAAAGCACAATGAATTCATGGTTTACTACAACAAAATACTCCACCAGTTCAACTGTTCTTTTCACAGTGAAATGATGTTGAAACTGCTAACTTGGATGCCAAAAGCTCAGTCCATCAAGATGTTTCTGACATTCCCATAGTCAACTGTTTTGGCAACCTGCCAAGACCTGATCAGTTTGACACAGGTATTAAGACCATGAATTATTTATACATGTTATTTTAATACCCCACAGCTCAAGCCCCCTCTCTCTAATCGTAAGATAAAAGCAGCCTGATTTAACACATTCAGAAACTGTCAATTCTCACAAGGTAATTGGGGTCAAATACAGAACCATGCGGCTTTCTTCTGAATCCCTCTACAAAACACTGACAAATTTTCTACTTCCCAAAACAGACCATCCAGAGATTGAATGTCCTGTCTAAGTGACTCAGTGATTAAGTGTATCATCAATACAGTATGTCATCTAAATTATTTTCTTTTTCAAACGTATCGAGTTGTTCAGCTGAAGTAGACAAAGTCCTTCAGTACTGGAACAGGCTTACAAATCCAGCATGGAACATAGCTGTTTGATGCCTTCATATGGCAAGACTTCTGACGCGAGTGAGATATGGTGTAAGTACTGCCATGGACTGATACATATGAAGGAAGTTGGCCCCACACAAATCTCGGACACAGAAATTCCGGCCACACGTGAACACTCATCACGTGTGGCCATCACGTGATTTGTCATCACGATTTGCTACCTAGCTTGGAACAAAATCTGGGATAGTCCAAAAATCTTTCCATTTTATTCTGCCGGAATAAAATCCTGGGTGGTGGTGGAATAAAACCCAGAGACGCGGAATAATCTGCAAATCTGGTCAAACATAAATCCTCCCCGAGACTGCAGCCCTTCTGTGGCATCTGACTGCCCTGTTGTCCGTGCCCGGTGAGCTAGGACATGCAGACTCCAAGTGTCTGGGCTCCTGAACACAGGATCCATCATTTCCTCAAATAAATCTAAAAAAATTTGGGTCTACTTTCTTCTTCTTTCTTGTCATTCCATTTTGTCCTCTTTTAAAGCAATCAGAACATCTACAAAGGCATTGTACATGTACATGAATACATAAAGAACAAATTTCTTACAATGGTATTTATAATAATGTGAATCTCTACTTATCTCAAAAGTAATTTACACCATAAATTAAGCACTAATTCATATTTTATTATCAACATGCCTTCTGATGTTCATAACTATATGCCTAATGTCAAATTCTTGTCACATCAACCCACATCATGTTGTGATCAAACTATATACCCAGGACATGCTGAACGTCAAATTCTTGTCACATAAACCCACATCATGTTGTGATCAAACTATATACCCAGGACATGCTGAACGTCAAATTCTTGTCACATAAACCCACATCATGTTGTGATCAAAATTATATACCCAGGACATGATGAATGTCAAATTCTTGTCACATCAACCCACATCATGTTGTGATCAAACTATATACCCAGGACATGCTGAATATCAAATTCTTGTCACATCAACATAGCTCATGATTCATCACAAGTAAACCCCTGATAATGACTTCTTGTCACCTCAATGTGCCTCATGATCATAAAAAGTAAACGCCTGATGCTGACTTCTTGTCGCATCAACATACCTCAGGATTATAAAACCTATACCCCCGAACTTGACTTCTAGGCACAATCAACACAATTCATGATAATCAAAGCTATACCCCTGACTATACCTCTTGACTTCTCGTAACATCAACACATCTCATGATCATCAAAAGTAAACCCCTGATAGTGACTACTTGTCACCTCAATGTGCCTCATGATCATAAAAAGTAAACGCCTGATGCTGACTTCTTGTCGCATCAACATACCTCAGGATTATAAAACCTATACCCCCGAACTTGACTTCTAGGCACAATCAACACAATTCATGATAATCAAAGCTATACCCCTGACTATACCTCTTGACTTCTCGTAAAATCAACACATCTCATGATCATCAAAAGTAAACCTCTGACAGTGACTTCTTGTCACATCAACATGTCTCAAGGGTGGTCAAAACTATAGCCCTAATGTTGACTTTTAGTATTAAATATCAATGCAAAACTCTGCCAGCTGGGCTTACTGTCTAAGTATGACTACACGGAGTAATATATAGCTGTACAGTAGGGCCTGCATATTAAGAGCCATCTGTCAAAGAAGTGAGAAGTTCCTGAAAATTGTCCCAGACTGGGACAAAAACTAAAGGATGCCCAAACTGTGTTTATATGCATGCCTTCTTTAGACACAGGTGTACCTGAATGTTAATTGTTAATTATTGTGGACTTGATTAGCGATGAGCTGATTACTGTTATGTAAACATGTTCACAATGAGACAATGGTAGCTATGTAGATTCCATATCCCACAAACAGCAAAGTCCTGCTTGACAGTTTACAGGGCTTGATATAGAATACTTACATCAGTGTTAGAAAAAATAATCACATCTACACATAAATCAATTAATTATTCAACAAAATGTAATGAACAGTCATTATCCTGTACAAAAAACCACTGTATCTAGTCATTGCGTATATCTGTTATAATATCTACCAGTTCTCAGCCATACACTTTCAGTTCTACAATAATCACATTCAATGATCTGAAGTTTTACGCAAAATAAAAACACACACAAAAAAATTACTGATGACGCCTAAACTGACACTTTTCCTGTAGAATTATCATAGCTTCCAAACCAACTTCGAAATGCCTTTCTGAGATCAAAATCATGCAGGTAAAATGTGGAGCTTAATTATGAGTGACATTTTAAGTTATTCAATGTAAATATATCTTCACACTACAGTATGTGGGATAATAGAGGTACAGGTACCTTTACATCCATGTTCTGGCTTCAAACTGTATGACTACCTGTAGCTAGGAATATTTCCACAAAAACAACTGAATCAGATACACACAACTGTGGATTATAGAAAAGAAACTTTTTTTTTTTGGTTGTTGTTTCTTTTTTTAGGCCTATTATCGAGGACACTGTATTCCCTTTTGAGTCAGCTTTTTTTTTCCTTTACTTGTATTGAAATTTTTGAAATTCAATACTCAAATCAAATTTTGAATTACATGGAAAAAAAATGCAGATAAAGAAGAAGACACAAACACGGCAGCAAATTGTACTCACCTGTGTTTCGGACTCATCAGTTAGAGCCAACTGTCCTTGTCTTCTTTCCTTTGTCCCCTTTTTGTCAGGTAATTGTCTCCTCAAGAAATTCCCTAAATGGAGGACATTACAGAGGTTTAAGCGAGTGGGGAGTTTGCTGAGTGTCAGCGGGGGCTGCCGTATTGACTGTCAACATCACATCAGCACCCTTCAACTGGCCACAAATACCACCTCACTTCCTTACCTCCCTTTCATTTACATATCCCTTTCCCCTCAGGAAAATGGTAAGGTAAATATGTGCATCGTAATGAGTACAGATGTATTCTCACTGACATCGACATAAGAATTAGATAAAGGTGCATGAGTACAGGTGAATTGTCACTGATAGAGACATCTGACTTGGACATCATAACAAGTACAGGTGTATTACCACTGACAGAAATATCACACTTAAATGCATCATTACAAGTACAGGTGTATTACCACTGACAAAAACATCACGCTTAAATACATCATTATGAGTACAGGTGTATTACCACTGACAGAAATATCACACTTAAATATATGTACATCTTAACAAGTACAGGTGCATTATCACTAACAGAAATATCACACTTTAATACATCATTACAAGTACAGGTGTATTATTATCACTTACACTGACATAAGGCTTAAATATATGTACATCATATAAGTACAGGTATATTATCACTGTTATTGATGTATGAATGACCTAAAATTTCGTCCATAAAAGTGCATTTTTAGAGGTAAAAATGTCATAATAAAATATTGTTTTTGGTCCTAAAATTTACATTTTTCCAGTAGGATCTCACCCCCACCTACCAAGCAAACCTCAGAACACCTTTCTACACTCAGCATAACTCTCAGAATTACCTAAAAAGAGTAACTTGATCATGGATGAAATTTTAGGTCATTTAGGTAAATTAATTATGACTAACAGCTTCATCTTAGGTACCTGTCAGTTTAACATGCTTCCACCTGTGTTCTCTCTGAGCTTCTGGCATCAACTGTAATCTCACAGGTGACACCCAGTTTTAAAGCTTAACTGCTGTCCCTCCAAACTTAGAGATGACCTCCATCAGACTGTCACTTAATACTCTACCTATCCGCCCTAACACGTACATTGTTAACTCCCTTTTCCATTTACGAGCTTATGCTATTTACCGCCTTGTCTTGCCAGGTACAACTGATTGTCAGGGGCACAAACAACAAACAAACATCCAAGACTTGAAAGCTTCTTATACATTTCAGCCTCATTCTATATAAAAATGAGCGCCGAATAAACAAACAACATTTATATTCTCTACAATTAGCCTCTGTCATTGTCAAACTTTTATCTATAAATATCAATTTTAAATACAGTAAAAAAATCCTTGGTTTATTGTTTGGTACATTATATGCATAAACAGTATAAACTACCGTACAAATCTGATTTAAGAGCTATCTCATTAGCAAGAGGGTTTTCAAGATTTCCACAAAAACTGACAGTTTTTGCACACCCCTTTAAGGTAGTTTGCCAACATAATTCCAAAAATAAAGCCAAAGTACACAGGTACATAAAACATATTCAAATTATAATATTTTCCTGTACAGTAAAAGAATGAAGGTTCAGGGGTGAAGAGAAATGTTGTCAAGAGTAACAAATGTAACTTTATACATTACTGTTTCGAAATATTTTTCTTTACTTATTACAATGTTGCAGTAAGTCTCCACACTCTCATGTTCAAATATGTTGCCTTACAGTTAAGAGGGCCTAACATACCTAAACTTCAGCCTATTTAACAGGAGCCAACCCATATTTCTCCTGTTTCCCTCCATTAAAATGCACAAAAGATCAGTACATATACCAGTTCCCCTCAGAAGTGTGAGATCAAGGATGTTCACATGATTTATTCATGATAACTTATTCAGGTGATTTTCCCACAGGAAGGCAGTTGTTAAAAAAAATGAAAAATAAAAGCATGCAAGTTTAATGCTCAGAGGGAAAAGAAACAATGGTCAAGTGGCATCTATGAATTGTGTAGGTCCCATCAGTTAACAGTTCAGACATAGTCATGACGTAGCGGTGATACCCATCTCAGCTAGTACTTTAAACTTGGCTGTGCATGTGAAAAGAAGCTATTTTACATCAAAGAAACAAATACTGGAGAAAGGAATATCTAAGTAAATAATTTAAATATCTGCAGTTCATGTGATATAGACCTATTCTGTCATTTATTGTCTTTATTTGATTTTTGTCTCAAACACTTTTGGAATACATAAAGTAATACTGTTGACATAAAGAACATAAGTACAGATTTCTAGCCTGTGATTTGACACCATACTGCAAACATTTGCAGAACTTAATGCAGTACTGCAGTAAACAGTAACTAGATGAACAAACTGTCAATCAATTAAAGTAACGTCGAGAAAAGAAAAGAAAAAAAATCCACCTATGAATAATACTTGCCAGCTTAAACCGTCTCCCCTCCCCACCCTCTTTCCTGGCTCCCCAAAATTTGGCACACATCCATGACAGTTTGCATAAGGCAAACAGCATGCATCTGTTAGCTAACAAGTGCAAATTCAAACAACTCATAGAAATAAATCTTTATACTTGCAAAAGCATTTGTTTATGATTTCGCATCATCAATCAGAGGCTATTAGCCACAATGTGTCTGTGAACTGCTGAAAACTGCCCACCATATTGAGACACTGAACAGTCAGAGAGGGAGAGAAGTACAATGTTAACGCCCTGTAACTCAGTCGTTCACTCATTTATTCACTCCTCACACAGACATGGAGAAATGATGATATCATCAGAGACAGCTACAAGACGACTGTATGACATAACTATCAGCAGAACTGATAACTTACTTTGGTGGCTTGCTCTAGCTCCGATCAAGTAAGGCATAAGGCGATGGTTCAGTGTCCATTTGTCACCTTGAAAAATCACACACAATCCTCCAGCTATAAAGCGACAGGTAAAAATGGAGATAAGCCTCAGTTTAACGAGGTGTCACTTAAGGGCACCCATTGATCTTCATGGGAACACAGAAAGCCTATTAAGGCTCTTCTATTGTTCTAGACTAAACACATCCATTGAAAGCTGCTCCGGTTACCCTGTCATTTAGCTGCCAGATATTGACGTGCATGAAGACATAGCTCACCTGCCCTCGGGGGCCTTCAGGTGTCTTATTCTGCAAACACCCAGGTGAGTTTCTGCAGCCTGTCCTGAAGATTCCCTGCCAAAGGGTCAGTCTAGGCCCGGTCTCTTGCCAGAGGCCTCAAGGCCTGTTTAAGCGCAGCACCTCAGGTGGCTATAGTCCACCTGCATACTCTCTGATCTATGCTGTATAGGGGGGATTCATCCATTCATTGTTTTACCACAGGTAATTGTTTGGGCCGTGATAAGAACGTTGTGGTGAACCTTACAATTACCGTGGTTGTATCTCCCCCCACCCCCACCCCACCCAACCTCCCCTGTTAGATCATATTAACAAAACCACAAATATGGTAATGTGATTGGGTTGTGAACCACTAAGGCTGATGCTGGTTGGGGGAGTCAGATCATGTAGACCTCACAGGTATATACAGGTCAGAGAGTCTGTCATTGATGACAGCAAAACACCTGAAAATTGTCACAACAAAAAGGTTGCTCAAATAAACCACAATGGAGACAATCTAGGCTGTTTGATTGTTATGTTTAATTGTTATTGAGTAGGCTAAGGTTCCTGTTTTACACATATGGTACAACTTTTGTAAGATGTTTTGTAATTGTAATGAGAACACATATGGTAGAGATACGACATCATAGTTGTTACATTTGATGCAGCTATATGCCCTCTTTCTAAAACACACCCACAGCTGGAAATTTGGATTGGTTTGTTTGCCTAGATTCCAGGGTGTAGTAAATCTTTTTAAGTTTTTGAGTAAATCAGATGTTTGCATTGTGTGTTCATGTGTTCATACTCCCATGTTCACATTCCCTCTGACCATCAAATTACCTTAAAAAAAAAAACAAAACAAAAAAAAACAATCACAGGTCACAGTAGAAATCAGCAACAGAACTATAGATGAAGAGGGCACACCGATGCAGTGCAATGACCGAAACCTCCCACCAATGTGGTCGCTGTGAGTTCAAGTCAAGCTCATGCTGGTTTCCCCTCCGCCCATACATGGGAAGGTCTGCCAGCAACCTGCGGATGGTTGTGGGTTTCCCCTTGGCTCTGCCTGGTTTCCTCCCACCATAATGCTGGTCGCTGTCGTATAAATGAAATATTCTTGAGTACGGCGTGAAACACCAATCACATAAATAAATAAATATAGAAGAAGAGAAATTTACTATATTAATTGTACATGTTCTTCTGCATTATGTATCACAGTTTCACTCATACAACAGAATACTCTGAGAAAAGCCATGTCATTTGATTAAGTAGATGACAAAATTACTGACATACATAGGACTGTATCCACTAGTCATTTAATTTATTTATTTGGATGGTGTTTTATGTTGTACTCAAAACTATTTGACTTTATATGATGGTGGGAGGAAACCCGGCAAAGCCATGAGGAAACACTCCGGCTGTGGGAGGCCTCAGCTTCATCTGAACAAGCAAAGTTACCAGTCAAGAACTTAGGAATTCAAATATAATGGCAAACAGGGCAACAGAACACTGAAACTGAAGTGAACTCAACAGGATTTTCTGGAGTGACTATTTTTAGGTCATTGAAGTGAAAAAGCTTCTCTACATTTAAAAGTGCTGCCCAAGGATCCCTTTGGTTAAAGGTTACAAGAGTAACATATAAGCTTAGAAAAAAATACACTGTAACAAAATGATATGGAACCAACAAAAGAAAATTTATGAATGCTTTGTTAGACAAATACATCACACAGTGCATGTACACAAAGACATCCAGTACCAGAAACAAATGGCTGTTGAGTGTACACTCATCATTTGATGAATAATAAAAATGTGACCACCACTGCTGAATATGTAGATAATAATCTCAAAATGTACATATACATTTAAACATAAATACCTCAGTAATACATTCAAAACAAGTAAAATACAAATGGCAAATGACTGGAGAAATTCATCCTCCACAAAAAGCAACAACACAATAATGTAAAAGTTAGGTTTGTGTTTTCAACAATGTGTTTTCAACAAACTCCACACAGATAGTGTCCTCAAATGTATTGCAGTAAGGACATGGCAGATGACAGAGGTATACATGTAAGATATCCAAAAAATTTGTTACTTGTAATTTCACTTTTTCTCTATAAAAAGGTGCTACAGATATAGGTAAAATAACCTGAATTTATCCAAGACGCTAAGAATTACTACGAGCAGCAATGCCAACCAGCATTGAATACGCATATGAAAAAAATATTGTGAACAGCAAAGCTTACAAATGTAAAACGAGGAGTAACAAGATTAACAGACATGCTGAAGAACACATTTAACATGTTAGTGCACAGACTGAAGAATACATAGACCTGCATAGTCACAAACCTATAATCTGTGAGACTTCAGGACACATTGTTGTGACCCACCTGTAATCTGTGAGACCACAGGCCATGAGGCTGTGACTCACCTGTAGTCTGAGAGACCACAGGCCATGAGGTGTTCACCAATCTCTGATCTGTGAGATCACAGGCCATGGGGTTGAGACCCACCTGTAACCTGTGAGACCACAGGCCATGAGGTGTTCACCCACCTGTAATCTGTGAGATCACAGGCCATGGGGTTGAGAACCCCCTGTAACCTCTGTGACCACAGGCCATGAGGTGTTCATCCACCTGTAATCTGTGAGACCACAGGCCATGAGGTTGTGACCCACCTGTAATCTGTGAGACCACAGGCCATGGGGTTGAGACCCACCTGTAATCTGTGAGACCACAGGCCATGAGGTGTTCACCCGCCTGTAATCTGTGAGACCACAGGCCATGAGGTTGTGACCCACCTGTAAACTGTGAGGCGGTTGTGACCCACCTGTAGCTGGGTGTTAAAAGATATGGGGCCAGCTGTCCTCTTTGCTTCCTAGAGCAGACATAATTTCAATAAAAGAGGACCCATTTCCTTTCATTTTCCTCATATTTTAGTCGCCCATAAAATTTCAAAGTACATGGTTTAAGACTCTGGGTCAGCTGTGGAAAGAAACAGAGCTTATCCAGTGAGATTGGGAGTGCTCTATTCTTTTGCTTTTTAATCATTCTAGATTTATCTTTAATATTCTACAGCATGTTAAAATAAATTCATGCAATTTACGAAATAGAAATCAAATGAAATATACCTGCAGAGATTTATGGGCTTACATGTCCCTACAACCAAAAACAGGGGGATAAGCTCACTATCAAGATGGCCATCAAGACAAAAAATGCCTAGTGATATATCGACCATCAGAAGCTAGTGGTCACAAATACTTAACACATTGACAACCGTACCATGAAAATATCATACAACTTGATAAAAACATTTCCATGCCAAAAATTCCAATGCATACTAGATACACATATACATATATGTAAATGTGGTACTCGTGGTATTTTTATGGTATCAACTCTATACATGACATCGATATTGCAACAACACTGCAATTATTATTCATTGCTAGAATTCAAACAGTAAACTTAAAACTTATCAGTTTATCGATCCTAAGTGCTCCATTAGCTGTTCTAAAGTCACAAATGAACTTGAACAAATTGCACTAAGAGTCCTGTTTTAGTCCCAGTTTTTGGTAACTACAAACATTATTTCTTTTATATATGTATCATACTGTGTGCCTCATCCCAAAACTGTCACATACATGATATCAATCTGAAAACACAAGATCAGACCATGATATATTTAGTGTAGTGTGCCATCATTGCAACACATACCAATGACACCAGACAGGACACCTCACTCACCAAGTACTAACACTGACGCCACCAGTTCCCTGGTGACACCAAGCAAGCAAGAATGTAAACTGTCAGGTTTGAAGTCCGTAGTGAGCACAAGATTTGAGATTGAACCCTGATCATTGGAATGGGGTTACTTTGTGAATTGTAGCAAGCATTCCTCCAGGAGTTCACGCCGATCGTTTGGACTTTTCCGCTCCACGCACTTCTGTGTTGACTGATCTGTCACAATGACATGCCACTGGACTTTACACCCATCAAACACTCCCTTAATCATGTACTGAAACACTCGTCCTGCCAACATCATCTGAAATAAAAAAAAAAACATCATTTGTCCTTTGCGAGTTGAATATTGCTTGTCATCATTTTATCATACAATGTAATAATAACAATGTAATAATAACAATGTAATAATAACAATGTAATAATAACAAAAACAGAGGAAAAATGAGCACAACCCACCATATTCTTGCAAAATTACATCAATAAACATGAGAGACCTTGAGAGCACATCAGGACATACACAACTACATGCATCTATTACTAGTAGTTTCATCCTATTATGCAAAAACATTTTGAAGATGCACCAAAGAATGAAGGCCTACAGGAAAGGCGACAAAAAGAACAAAGAAAAAAACTCAAGGTCAAATCCAAACTCAAATACATTCAAACTCCCTCAAACACACTGAAACTTTAACTGAAGATAACTCACACTCATTCAGATTCGAACTCCAGGAAAACACAAGGTTGGGTGGATGCACGGACAGACATACCTATTTTAAGATGCCCCACAGAATAATTCAATTCCATTCCATGCCCTTACAGAGTTAAAGGAGAAGACTAGGGAAGTATTGGACAACTTGTGGTGAAAGAGTATGGTTTGAAGACGATCATCAGAGTTTTTTTTAGATGTTTTTATTTCCGAGGCATCAGATTTTAAGGTAGGTCATAACACACACTCAATCGTGCACAATAAATACCTCTATGTAAAAGGGGACGTAACTGTGAAAATAATTTTGATCAAAAAGAACGCAGAATTATGTAAAGCCCCATTAGCAGATATGAAATGAATCGAGCGCTTAAATCAATAACATTCTATATTTTGAATGTGCGTAACTCTACGGATGCAAATTCAACTCGATTACGGACCTTTGGCTGCTGCCCCTTGTTTTGTCGGTGCACAGACAGGAACGAAGAACTGGCATGATGCCACAGTGTGCAGATTTTGGCTGTACAAACAGCATGGTGAATACAGATAGGAAAGGGCCAGCCTGACATTTTGCCACTAGAGAGGGAAGTGCCCGATTCAGGTCAATCAGACAGCATTGGGTCGGTAAAATATCTGCGTCTTCTGACAGCTATTTGAGTTTGCGGCGATGAAGCATATGTTTCGTAGAGAACGTCTAAATAATTGTTGGAAATTTTTTTTTAAACCTTCAAACCTTACTCTTTTCCCTACAATTTACATCATATTTCCATGGTCTTCTCCTTTAAGACTTTATCACTGGAAGGTGCCTATAACTACCAAAGGGCCCATTACATTTGACCCCTGGGCTTTGATGTAGTAGTATTTCTGACTCACCTGCCCTGACGTTCCCTTAGCCGCATCCACAGCCTGTCTCAGTTCTTTACTGCTCACTACCATTGGCTCCTGAGATTCTTTCACTTCACACACTGGTGGAGACAACTCTTTTGAAAAGACCAGTTCAGCAGTTATCTCCCCTTGAAACAGAGACGCATTATTTCCATGAATGCAGTTCATATGCTGCTAATCCTTACAACACCCACGACATATTACAGAAGAGTTGATGTAAAACATTTGCCCAAAAATGAGATCTGATTTAGAAATTCAACACACAATTATCATTAAGTGCATACTGAATATACTGGTACTCATGAAAAAATGAAGGATTCCACATTTGCAGCAGTAACTAAATTGCTAATTTTAATGAAGATACACATCATGAACAGCTATTAAGGAGGGGAATAAATAAATAAACGAATACATGAGGGACAATGAATGCTGTCGCAAGAATTCTCTTACTCGTGCTGGTACTTGGCGCCCCGTCTGCGATATCCATTCCTCCATCGCTCACATAATCATCTGTGATTGGTCCATGTGAGTTACCGGACATAAACAGGAATTTTGGATTGGTCTCTGAGTTTAACTGATTGTTGTGAACTGTCGGGAGAAGCATCTTTGGTTCTGTCTCTGAAACTGAAGCATTATGTCCTCGTCTCAAACCTGTCACCTGATTTCTTGCACATTCCCTGTGATGACCTATCAATAAATCTGCTAGGTCCGAACGGTTAGCACCTCTCAGAGCATTAACCAAAGCCTCAAAAGTTTTGACTTCAAATGTTGGCACTTTTTTCAGCAGAATCATAAGGAGCATTCGCATTTTGTCTGAGTTCGTCGTCTGTGCCTGAACTCGTTCTACGTCATCCAGAGTTATTGCCCATGCACTGTAGAGGTCATCCAGCAGCTCTTCTGCCTTCCCTTGCTGTACGAGATATGCAAAGTTCGTCTGCACCACACTGGTTTCATGTGCATCCATGGTGCACCTGCAAACAATAAACATAAACATTATCTGAAAGTAGAATCAAACTGGTAGCAGGACACACATACACATATGTAGAGTGGATTAGTACTTCACATATAATCTACATTGAAGCAGTATAAAATATTATATCCTACAACAAAACTTATCCAGTAACAAACTGCTATCCTGTAACAAAATTTTATCCAGCAAAAAAAATTTATCCTGTAACCTAAATGTTATCCAGTAAAAAACTTTCATCCTGTAACAAAACTTTATCCAGTAACAAACTTCTGTCTTGTAACAAAACTTAATTCAGAAACAAACTTTTATCCTGTAACCTAAATGTTATCCACTAAAAAAACTTTCATCCTTTTATCCTGTAA
This sequence comes from Acanthopleura granulata, assembly GCA_016165875.1. Lineage (NCBI taxonomy): Eukaryota > Metazoa > Mollusca > Polyplacophora > Chitonida > Chitonidae > Acanthopleura > Acanthopleura granulata. Next base: position 7,532,173 of record JABBOT010000008.1, read on the forward strand.
CCTAAATGTTATCCAGTAAAAAAACTTTCATCCTGTAACAAAACTTTATCCAGTAACAAACTCCTGTGTTGTAACTTTATCCAGTAACAAACTCCTGTCCTGTAACAAAACTTAATTCAGAAACAAACTTTTATCCTGTAACCTAAATCTTATCCAGTCAAAAACTTTCCTGTAACAAAACTTTATCCAGTAACAAACTCCTGTCCTGTAACAAAACTTAATTCAGAAACAAACTTTTATCCTGTAACCTAAATCTTATCCAGTCAAAAACTTTCATCCTGTAAACAAACGTTACCCTGTAACAAACTTTCATGCAGTAATGTGCTTTTATCCAGAATAAACATCATGGTCACATTGATACATGAACATTGCCTGACGGAGCAGAATTGAACTGGCACAGCTGTGGTGTTGTATGCTAACAAAGTCCTGGCTTGATGATGTATATGTACAAGGATCTTGCTCCATTCATGAGCCTTTATCCATGCAGAAACAAACCTTTATGCAATAACAAACCTTTATCAGGTAACACACCTTCCACCTTCAACAAACCCTTATTCAGTAACAAGACTCCTGTTAGTAATTAAGCTTTCTCCAATACCAAACCTTAATACAGTAACAAACCTTTATCAGGTAACAAACCTTCCACCTTCAACAAACCCTTATTCAGTAACAAGACTCCTGTTAGTAATTAAGCTTTCTCCAATACCAAACCTTAATACAGTCACAAACCTTTATCAGGTAACAAACCTTCCACCTTCAACAAACCCTTATTCAGTAACAAGACTCCTGTTAGTAATTAAGCTTTCTCCAATACCAAACCTTAATACAGTAACAAACCTTTATCAGGTAACAAACCTTCCACCTTCAACAAACCCTTATTCAGTAACAAGACTCCTGTTAGTAATTAAGCTTTCTCCAATACCAAACCTTAATACAGTAACAAACACTTATCCAGGTAATCAGGTAATCAGGTAACAAACCTTTAGTTTGAGCAAAACAGTGACAAAGCTTCAACCAATCACTCAATAACTCAAGGTTCTTCTTGTGAGTCATCTGAATGTCCAATAAGGAAACTTTATTTCTCTAAATATTGTAGAAAAAAAGCAAATACAGAAAAAAAAATACATCATGACCGTCCAGTATTATTAAAGGGAAAAACTTTTACAGAAACGTACACTTGTGCACTTTATCCAACATTTATTTTAACACTTACAAATTTATTTCAACACTTAAAATCTTTAACACTTTTGCACTGTTTACTTACACTTAAATTTCCTTTGCTTTGTAAGCTTTGTAACATATATGCACTTTACAATCTTTATTCTACCGATGATTACTTCTCCAGGTAAGAGGAAGTCACAGTCTTGACTGTGGAGATGTCCAGGGATTCATGGTTTAGTCCAAGTATGGATCTGTTGGCTTGTGAGGGGACAGGGGAAAGAAGAATACCGAGTAGAAATTGGGCATCCAAACAAATCTAAAGCCATAAGCTGCCTGTCTGTGAAATTAAACAGAAAACCTTAACTTTGCTATCTGTAGGCTAAATATTCTGGTATTTCCCTCCATGCAGTGGTCTTTGTGTAGAACAGTACATAAGCTGTAAGCCAGTACAGGAACAGTTATCAGGAGTTAAACTTTGTAAATTATATGGTCGAATCATCGCATTCCTTGGGGTGAGCGTGACGACAAAAAACAAAACAACTCACTTATATCACTGAGCATACATTAAGATGTGGACTGTTCAATATAATGTGGCTAAATATCGCTTGATTTATTATTAAGTAAATGAATCACCACTAAATATAGTATCTGCAATATACAAGGATCAACATGTTTGGTGATGACTCATGTATAAAAGCTGAAAACAACAATGATGACTTCTTATCCTGAAAAAGTTCACAACTTTAGACATAATACTGGTTGTTAGCTGTATTTTCTCCATTTCCAGTGTTTTGTTTCACTACGATATAAACTGTGTCTTGCATTTCACACCAGTGAATAATCATTCTTGTTGAACAAACCTCAAGTTTTTTTGCCAAAGTCATCACTCTGAAGAGCTCAAATTTAGTATCAAACATTCTGACCCCCAGCTATAAGTACAGAGCAACAAACCACGGTCTGAGAACCATGATCTGTTTACCTTCAGTTTGATTAGAATTCCCTGAATAGGGATGTGTGGCCATCTTAACATACCCTGGAACACCACACAATGCACAGTTGAACTGGAGTCAGGACGTGTTTTGACCTTTGACCTACTTACTAATTTCTGAGAACTTTAAAGTCTTAGCCAAAATGCAATGCAGTTCTATGAGTACATTCCATTTTTATTTCAACAGTGGATGCCAAAGGTGAAATACACCTGTGCTGGAGTTTTTCTAGCCAATTTCCAATATTTGGGTGATTTCAAATTTTGTTTTCATGAAATTTTCTAATTTGGTCAAACTAAGTTTCTAAAACGAAATAGGCTAGACTGCAAGTCCCCTGCTGTTGGCATACTTTGAACTCAGGGGCATGTCGATTTCCAAGTGGCATGTGACGTCAGTTTATTCATGCTTCCCAGAATGAGTCTTGCTGAACACTGACTGTAGCATGGAGGATCCCCTTTTCAAATGTTGTCCGCGTGACAAAATTCAGTCTCTTCAAAATAGTACATGTACTCAGCTGTAGCCTAGACACAGGAGACCCATGAGCACTTACTAAGCTCATCTTACCTGAAAATTCAGCCAAGCATTTCTTGTATGCTGAGTGCAATTACCCCTAGCCTAAGCCAACATGACCAGTCACCCTGGAGATAGTCCTGTCTACAGTAGTGAAGGGTGTGTCCTGCACTCCTTGTTAACATCACGAAAACAGCTTTGTCACAGTAGTTCAGATATATATTATATGAACCCTATCTCTCTTCAGCTATAACCACTGGGCTATACTAATGATAGACATCTGTTGCTGTAAAGTACTTAGCCTGTCATATATGTATATACACAAGGTAAGTACAATCAGTCAAGCAAAACCACTGGGTAAGGTCCAGTTTGTGGGTCAAGTATGACCACTAATGAGGATGCCTGTGGGTGGTTGCTGTTTATATCTGGCGACTTTCTGATATCACTTCCACACACTTCAGCCTACGGCCTACCAGCAAATGTCACACAGTGATTTTACACTGATACTGAATAAACAAACAGCTCCTGAAGTAAGGTGAGTCCATAGTGAACAAACACACCACTGCACAATACCTGAAATTTATAGGTGCGTTTCAGCATATCACTTTAAGGACGATCCTAAAGAAAGCAACATGTGTTATATGCTGTGTGCTGTCACTAATACCACTGTATGTGCCCTAGCTACCACTGTAGTTCACCCACCCTATGTTAAATGTCCATCTCTGGGGTAAAGCCCCCTCTGGGGATGGCATGAGATGGGGCTGGAACAAGGGAAGCTACACGTACAGGTATTACAAGTAACTTGTACACTCTAATGACCGTTAACTGTGTTTTCACATATGACTGTAAAGTCAACTTAAACACACAGAACATCAATAGCTCTCTGGTTACCTGGTAAACGCAAGTTGTGCTTCATAACCTTGGAAATAAACCATTAATGTTAACCCTACAGGAAGTGTTCAAATACCAGTACAACTTTCTCAAAGATGTTAAAGGGTGAACAAACAAAACAGAAAATGTTTACATGAACATTTCAACTGGATATACCTTAATTTTAAAAAAGTTAATTTAATTTCAAACATTGATAATGTGTGTGAGCCTTTTTCAGAGAAAACTACAAAAAGTATGTGATTGTTCAAATGAAAGATAATCCTTGGACAACTGCCCTTGAATCACATGTGAGTGAATTCATTAGCCAATACATACAATATTTATCACCGCACGTACTTAGTAGTACCTATATAGTCCTAAACAGAAGGCACATTAACTTATTCCCCATGCCACAACATATCAGGAGAAATTTATTTATTATTTGATTGGCATTTTATGCTGTACTCAAGAAATTTTCACTTATATGACGGCGACCAGCATTATGGTGGGAGGAAACCCACGACCATTCACAGGTTGCTGGCAGACCTTCCCGCGTATGGCTGGAGATGAAGCTATCATTAGCTGGACTTGAACTCACAGCGACTGCATTGTTGAGTGGCATGGGGTCATAACGCCGCCCTGGCGCGCAAACCCCCTCAGTCATGGTGACCCCTATCTGGAGCAATAAAAATAGGGGCAATGCAAATGATGATTATCTCATATATATATATTTACTTATCTGTTTGACTGGCACTTAATGCTCTACTCGGGAGCAGGAGTTACGTTCATGGCCAGCTGATTTAGGTGAGTCTTCTCTCATGAACTTTACATGTATATCAAAGCCCAACTATATAAACTGCCATATGACAATAGCCCGATCGATTAAACAGAACAGAGGAAATAAGCAGGTAGCTGCTTCCTTTAGTGCATCTGTACTCATGGGCAGAACAGCTCATACGTGGGATAAACAAAAGCACCTGGTCATTTAGGTCTATGCTGTAACATTACAGACTTCTGCATCCGCCCAACATTCACGTCATTTAAAGATCTCTACGTTTACTTTTCAATGTTTTTGAACTGAAACTATGTCTGAGCCCATGTAAAATCCCAGGTATAACACTAACTGACAATCTCCATGAAATTCACTGAATAAATGCCTTAACACAGCCACTTGGCTTTTTTATCCCACAGCCACGCAGGAGGCATTGACAGATACAGCCTACAAACATGAATATTCATTCTGAAGTGGAAATGAATGTGGTGTATTAACATTAATGTAGGTGTAGGTGTAGGGGTTGTTCATCTACTTTTTCTATAATTTTTTTAAAATGAAGTATTTCTAAATTATATTTTAGTCAAAACAGAATATCGATCAAAGCTCATTTACGAAAGTGTTCCAGTTAATTTTATGATATAAACATTAAAATGTTTATTTCTCATCCCAATCCTTCACGCTGCAATGTTTTATTTTTTATGCAATACAATCAATTATCCAACATATATAACCACACTTTAGTAAAGTAATACATTTTTTCAGTCTAATCTCAATGAGGTTATTTTTTATCTTTTGTGGGTCCAATATATGGATGTCACTATATCACTGCTATAGTTATTATTTATTTATTTATTTGATTGGTGTTTTACACCATACAGAAGAATATTTCACTTATATGACGGCGGCCAGTATTATGGTGGGAAGAAACCAGGTAGAGCCCAGGGGACACCCACGACCATCCGCAAGTTGCTGGCGGGCCTTCCCACATACGGCCGGAGAGAAGCTAGCATGACCTTGACTTGACCTCACAGCGACCACACTGGTGGGAGGCTACTAGGTCATTGCGCTGTGCTAACACGCTAATCGACTATGCCACGGAGGCCCCCCCCCCCCCACCACTGGTATACTACAAATGTCGGAGCCACAGTGGAGTTCATGTTGGACCTTTCCAGTTATAGTTAAGATAAGGTTGAGGGGCATGTCGATTTCCAAGTGGCATGTGACGTCAGTTCATTCATGCTTCCCAGAATGAGTCTTGCTGAACACTGACTGTAGCATGGAGGATCCCCTTTTCAAATGTTGTCCGCGTGACAAAATTCATCACAAATTCATCTATCTTAACCACTTATAAAAACCACATTTTGACACAACAAACCGAATGTTGTCGTGGTACAGACGTGTGTCCACGGATCCAACACCAATCTGTGTGAGGAGTTCAATCCCGGCGATTATCTACAGAAACTTCAAGATAACACATACAGGAACTCTACATACACCGAGGTGCGATCGGCGTGATAAACACGTGACAATATCATGTAAGACTTTCAGTACTCAACAGAATATAGCTTTAGGAGACTTTTCTTTGTTTTTTCCTTCAATAAAAAATTCTGTTTCTTAACCAATGAGAACACAGCACTGGCACATGACCGTGGAGAAATAATAACGAATCCCGACCTTTCCACTTACTTTTTGGCATCCTATTTATGCAAGCATGTGCTGAGTGACAAAATGTTCATGATCTGTCCAATGTTAACTTGAAGTACCACTCTCTGAATAAATATCTAAATACTTGTCAATCTTCCAGTCCAAAAAAAAAAAACAACAAAAAAAAAAAAAACACTCGGATTCATCGATTGTGCAACAACCTGCCCAGAAGCTACTATATCACCTACGTGGCGTTGCTAATGTGGAATTTTCGTGAAGCCTACCCAGAATTCCTTGTGAAATCTTAAGTCATGATATACGCGGTATGAAGTGCCTTTCACTTTGTATTTTATAAAATAAGCCTAGTATACTAAGTTATTCATATTCTTTCGGATATTTAGATAAGGCACAAAGCATGTTTCTAGAATTACAATCTAACATCAGCAAATAACAGTATCAGTTAACGATCTAAAATGAGGTTAATGTTGTTGTTGTCTTTGTGCATCGTGGACATTTCATTTGCTTACCCAGGTGTTTCTGCGTCACCACACCGTGGCGTCCCTTCGAATAATGGGAAAAACCCAGATACACTAATCAGTTATCTCTTTCCTCAGAAAAGTGGTTTCTGGAACAGAACCTTTCCTTGAAAAGGAAAAGCCCACTGTACTGAACAAGCCTACATTCCACTTTCACTTTCAATCCGCTGCCGTATAGCTTATGCCATCAATATAGGTCACATTGTGAGACGTTACAAAAGCTTAAACATATTAAAAATTAAACAATCAATAAGACGACGAGAAATCCGTTTCAGACGATGAAAATTGAAATGGTGTTAAGCTTTCACAAAATGTTCTTATAAACGTGGAAAAGGTCCTATAACTGATGCACACCCACTATCTGCACTAAACTCTAACAGACGATAGGTGTCCGTATAGCCTGATGACGTCAGCCCGCAAATGAAGCGCACTTTTGAATGCAAGGGTATAAAACAGGAGATCTAATGATGAAACGTCCAGATATTCCAGAACTACAGGACATAACTGAGCTCTGTAGGCCTATATTACGGTAAGTCATACATTGTTATTAATTTCGGAGATCGTACGCTGGCCTATCTTTCACTGACCTCGGTCTTGCCTACATGTGCATGTAGTAGGTTGCTAGTCCTATACGATATGACTGTTTGGGTTCGGACTAGTGCCTACATGTGTCAATCCTTGTAAAATATATTCTCGCTGTTTATGAATAGTAAGCATACAAGCAGGTTTTCTTTTTCACCTTTGGCAGTTGTATATTATTTTACAGGTTTACTTCAGACTTATTATATAAACTGTCAACACATTTTTCATCTAGGCACACAGATGTGGCCTATATTTATATATATGGTGGGGCGACATTAATGTTCCTCAAGGTATTTATGTACATTAATCCAAATGAAATAATTGTGTTTATTTATTGCAGCATTTATTTGAATACGCATTCTCTTTTTGAATGTCAGAATTCAACTCGTTTGAGACCTTAAAGAAAACATAATTATGATAACTGAAACGGAATGTACATGGCTTGAAATGTATCTTTTATCAAACTTTGTGTGAAAATTTTAAAACTTTTCATTTTTGCCAAGCAAGATGTTTTTGCCTCTCAATTTCTGTTCCATTTTTCAATGACAGGTGGCCAATATTGTCAGTTTTGTCTGGTTTACTGACATTGCACGACGTCACTTTACACCTGACATGGATACCACACCTATAGTCAAGACAGTCAGTAACATTCTGTTTTGTCCCACATTTCAGTCTTTTTGTACATCTCCATGCTACTCTGTCCACAGGACATCTACCTTGAACTACGTCTTTCGGCTGTGAAAGTGAAAGTGAAAGTGTGTGTGTTGTTATGGCTGCAGAGGGTGTCCTGGGTGCTGCTACTAAAATAGCCAATATTGCAGCTATTGTTAACCAACTGACCTCTGACAAGGATAATGTAAGTAGGCTTTATTAGCATGTGTGCAGAAATTTCAGCTTTTAACTGTTTTCTCAGTATTTATTTATTTGATTGGTGTTATATTCCGTACTCAAGAGTATTTCACTTTATGATGGTGGCCAGCGTTATGGTGAGAGGAAACCGGACAGAGCCACGACCATCTGCAGGTTGTTGGCAGATGGCTAGAGAGGGGGCCAGCATGAGCTGGACTTGAATTCACAGCGACCTATTTTCTCAGCATGTCATGGTTATAGAGCTACCCTAATGGAGATAAATGCATGGGTCCATGACATTCTGTGCACCCTACAACAAAGCTATGCATGTGAAGTCGTGACAAAGCTTATGACAAGCTTTATCCTGGACAGCCACAAATTAGGAGGTGAGCTCTCAAGCCAGTTAATTATTACCCATGTTTGTGAAGTAAAAAAAATTTTTTTTACTATTATATTATCCGCTGTTCGGAGTGTCTGAGCATTGGTTAGTTTCTTTGATAAGCTCCAGTTTGTTGTCCTTTCTTTACTGTGTTTCCTCCACTCCCAAATTGCTATTGTGTATAAGTGAAAACTTCTTGAGTATGATGTTAAAGAAGTCAGATAAAATAAATAAATGTTTTACTGTGTTTCAGGTTGAAATCAATGGGAGAATGATCGCCTATGAAGTAAAGGGCCATTTTTACAAGTGGAAGTTTGTGTGGGATTGTGTGGCAACAGATAAACAGTCGGGTGTTTCTGTGAAATCAAAAGGATGGCAGGCCAAGAATGGCTCCCTGGAGCACGCCTTTAGTGATCTTATGAAAGAGTTGGCCAACAAAGGGTTACTATGAGAGCTGGACTCTTCTGAGGAACTTTCACAAGTCTTCTCTTACAGGCTGACTGTAATTGCATTCTCTATATCATTACTGACAATGACTTACATGTAACTGAGATGTAGAATACATACACATGTAGATGTAAACAGAAACATAATCAAATTCTCTACAGTGTATCAATACAATATTCTAATTTTCAGTCTTTTGTATGTCAGGGGATGTGGGGTAAAGCAATTCCTTTCTTCTTGGTTGTGCCTTGAAACCCCAAACTATACTATGTTGTCTCCACATATCTCTTAGAAATACTCAAGTTCATTGTGCATTTGAAGAATTCATTTTTTCAAGAATATAACCTAAAATTGTTTTAAGTTACTAAAGGTTTGCAATGTATACATCTCAAAATTATGAATAAATTGTTCGTCCAGCAGATTTCAAATTGTCAGGTTTCATCACCATAGATACCACATTCCATTTTGCTCTCAATTACATCTTCCATTTTCAATTAATTTTGGCTCTTTGCTACATGTATAAGACAGGATATTATATGCAGGCTTTTGCTATAAGCATTTTTGTTTTGCTTTTTTTTTTATTAAATATACTATTATTTTTTTTATACATATACATAAATAAACCTGGAATTAACATTGAATTGCTAAGTACACCATGGATTCATATATGAAGACAATGATGTGAGATTTAGTAAGAATTTCATAATAATCATCAACTTGGCAGGGAGGTGAAGTAGCACTTATAGCTGTGGCTTCTGATTTTTACCTTTTACAGATCCTTTTAAACATTTATTAATATTTGTAATTTTTTCCTCTCCAAAACCAACACACTCATAAATTGGAAGTTTTAACTTGCTTATTAAGCTGGGGATTTATGGCCTGATTTATGTCTAATTTAAATACAACACAGAATGAAAACAATGAGTTTTTGTCATTTGTGCTTTCTTTAAACTAGCTTAACTCTACATAAGATCATACAACACTGTGCTTCACACAGTGCTATGTTGTTTACTGAGCTCAGTGTCACAACTCTCCCTGGTTTCCTCCACCTGTAAATGGGAGTACTAAGGACCTTGCCACAGCTTTTCTTGGATTCCTCCACATATAAACGTTTCATTACTAAGCACAGTGCCACCAGTTTCGCTGGTTTCCTCCACCCACAAATGTTTGGTTCTGAGAGCCACACCCTTCCTTGGTTTCCCCATCAATAAATGTTATGTACTATGCCCTGTAGCGCAACTTTCCCTAGTTTCCTCCACCCAATGGTGTTAAGTACACCTGAGGTTAACGCCATGGCTTTCCCTGGTTTCCCCACCAATAAATGCAAGGTACTAAACTCATTGCCAAAACTTTCCCTGGTTTCCTCCATCCGCAAGTATTAGGTTCTAGGCGTAGGGCCATGCCTGTCTGTTTTCCTCCACACACAAATACCATGGCTCTCCCTGGCTTCCCTCATCAATAAATGCTAGGTACTAAACCCAGTGACACAACATTTCTGGTTTTGAAAGTGCTAGGTATGAAACACAATGCAACAACTTCTCCTGGTTTCCTCCTCCCACAAAAGTTAGGTACTAAGCACAGTGCCCTAACATTTCTGGTTTCCTCTGCACACAAATGTTTGGTGCTAAGTGCAGTGCCACAAGTTCTGATTTCCTCTTCCCACAAATGTGAGGCACTATGTGCAGTGCCACAACTTTCCCTAGTGGCAAACAACACATGCACACCGAAAATGGATCTGGTCACACAATACCAGATCATCATTAGTAGGTTTTTGTCAAACTTTTTCACATCATGTACGTACCTTGTGTGCTGAGAATATCAAGGTAACCATGATATAAATATATTTACTCGACAATACTTCACTTATACAATGGAGGCCAGCATTATGGTGGGAGGAAACTCTGGCCATCTGCAGGTTGCTGGCAGGCCTTCTCAAGGCTGGACTTGAACCCGCAGCAATTATATTGGTGTAGTAATATGAGTAGTATTTAAAGTTAACTGTAATATCATTAATAGGGGTATATGTATATGGAAATGTACATGTCTCTGATCACTATCAACTTACACACGGTTTGATGCATACAATCTCAGTGCCAGCCTACAGCTGTATGGTCCATGAAGGTTTGATGCATACAATCTCAGTGCCAGCCTACAGCTGTATGGTCCATGAAGGTTTCTACCAAAATAGAACTACTTGTAACAAGCAAAAGCCAGAACTAACTCAACACCAATCTTTACATACTCTTAAAAAATGTATAATTTGATTAGAATGAACAAAGCATGGGGGTACTGTATTTATGGACAGATTTCTACACATTTGCTATGACATAAAACCTCAATTTCAAAACTGCACGTACATGTATACCTAAAAACCCTCTCATACTCATTTGTATACACCTGTATGTAAACTGCCACTCAACTTCTTTGCGTGCCTATAGCTACGTACATGAACACATACACTTTATGTCTCTTTCTTGCTTTACAAAAACATTATCTAGCACACATGAAGAAGAGATTTAACTGCTGTAAAGACGTTACCTTGATTGATATGATAGCAGGCAAACATTTACTTGTATAAGAGCGTAATTACTTCTTGCATTGTGAGGATAAAAAAAAAATGTGACCTGAAGATGTTTTAATTTAGAAGGCAGAGGCTACTGTCTTAACACCCTGCCAAGACAAAGTCATCTAACAGAATTCCAGCAGTAACTATCCATCTATCTGTAGACAGTAGAGGTTATTGTCTCGACATCCTATCAGGATGAAGCCATCTAACACAACAGGAGAGGAGAAGACCTCACCCTGGAGGTGATGAGAGGCGATCAGGTGACCTGTCCGATGACCAATCATATTCAAATGGCCAGTGGTGTTAGGGACAACCATGATCTGTTCTGAAATATGGTCAGTTGAAAAATGCCTGTCATGTGCAGAAGGGGCCAAGCTCTGGTGTGATGCGCAGGTGTGTAAATCCCAGGCATTGTTCACTTGGACGTCCGAGTCTTTGGAGAACACATGAGCTCTTTCAGCTGATGTATCTGTGGGTGATGTCCTCACAGAAATTAAAGTACTTTTTTTTTTACCATCATTCGTAAATATCTCAGGCATACCGGTTTTATTATAAGTGCTAATCATTCGAACACCTGAGCCACTTCTGTGTGCCTTCTTACACCTGAAAGGTAATCTGTTATTTTTGTCCATGTCCTTTTCTGTGTTCTTGATCCCTCTACCCATACGTTCAGTAGGCACTGCGATATCACCTGTACTACCAGCACGAGTCTGATTCCCCTGTGTTCTACAGGTACATTCTTTTGGACAAGCTGACAATCCAGTGACTACATGGTTACAACATCTGTCAGTCCAGACCTGTGCTGAAAGGCTCTTCTGTTTATCACAGAACACACCTGTCCTTTGCACATACCTGCAGCTATCATCACTATAGTTATGTTGATGACCCGTCCCGCATGTCCAGAGCTGACTCGGAATCACAAAAGGCGTGGCATACACAGCGCCACTCAAAAAGCACTGCCACACAAGTTCACCTGTACACAACAAGGTGTACACATGGCCATCATGAGAGCCAATCACAACTGCTGGCACATCCTGAGAGTCAATCACATCTGCCTGCATACCAGGAGAACCAATCACCTCCACTTGCTCAGGTTGAGAACCAATCACATCTGCCTGCATACCAGGAGAACCAATCACCTCCACTCGCTCAGGTTGAGAACCAATCACATCTGCCTGCATACCAGGAGAACCAATCACCTCCACTCGCTCAGGCTGAGAACCAATCACATCTGCTTGCATACCAGGAGAACCAATCACCTCCACTTGCTCAGGTTGAGAACCAATCACATCTGCTTGCATATTGCAAGAGCCAATCAAATCTGACTGCGCATCTTGCCATGCTTGATCTTCATCTCTGCTGACTTGGCATAAAGTTGGAGAGGAAAAAATTGGTGCACTTGTAAGGAAGGTCCACAACTGGAAATAAGGGTCACATGAGCTATTAAAACCGGAGATTGGAGTGTTTATACAGTAAGTGATGTGAGCTACTGTATTCAAGAAAGGAAACATTTGGTGCATCAACTCTCTGAGAATAGTTCCAATAAATCCTCCATGACTTTACAACTACATTTATTTTCAAACAGTAATAAACCACACCAAACTTACCAAGTCACCTCGATGGCTCAGAAAGTACACCTTTCCATCAACAGCCCCAAAACAGACCCCAGAAGGGCAGATGAGGGGGGAAGAGAAGACTGGCTTAGAACACTGGAACTGCCACAGCAAGGTCCCTGTATCCTGTCAACAATAACAGGTAGCTAATGGTAGGGTTTACTTTGTGAACAGGAGTTAATGGTTCTCTGTGTCACTTTCCTTTTTCACGGTCTAATTTTACTGAAATAGCCTCAAAAACTCTCACTGAAAACTCACCATGTGACAATTTTCACACTTTTATACAAAGGGAGACGACTCACCGGCTGAGCAGCGAGGACAGTTCCTGCCAGGCTTGCTGCGATCACCTGATAAGGGTAAGTGGAGAGGGCAGGTGAGGAGAAAACACTTCCTCCACCCACAGGGCACTTCCACACACACTGTCGCCGCTGAAATAGAAGCAGTGCTTATTGGTTTAACCAGATCTTTTGAACAGTGCCCCAGATCGCTTTTTTTTCATATACATGTATTGCAGAGCTAAGATTTACCGACAAGCAAAGCCAGGTAATGCTTTGGAGAAGCCATCACAGCTTCTCAAGTACCTAAGAATTCTCCTAACCTAAAGCCGCAAGGCAACCAAACATATAGGGACACTGATCATGAAGTACAAGATCTCAAAGGTGCAGGTATGTTAAAAGAACAGGCCACATTTAACCAAAGTACACATCATCTAATAGGCCAGTAATTAAAACAGAAATAAACACTGAGAATCTACTATGGACATTACGAACCATAAGAAACAGGCTGAAGCACACTGATGTCGGGTTTGTTTGTTTTTTTTTTGTTCCTAAACACACTGTAAATGTTATATTTCCACATTAACTGTACTGCAGGTGTTGTACTACATACATATTCACATGGAACAGAGTTAATATGATTCCATGCTTCAATATGCTCCAAAACTCAATCTTCCTTTCCACTATAATCACTGTAAAAAATGCCAAAAAAATAATGAAGACTATATTTGGAAACAGCAACGAATGGTGTTTTACATGGTCCATACTTTGTTTAAAAGTGGGCTGTTCTTTCAAGCTACAAAACTGATTTCACTTAGCAAGTAAGGGGGTCTTCTGAATTCTGAACATGTCATATTACACGAATAACAAGTATAAAATGACCGATTCAAATCTGACCAGCTTCTACATCACTATATATTTTTGAAACTGAACTATCCTCTTCCACATCAAAATGCCACATATGTCAGATATTTTCATTTTAGTACATTACTTTTTCACTGAGAGCATAATTTTACCCATGTATAACATGATAGAGATTGACAGCTGGAGACTTACTCCAGGACTGAGAGCATACAAATGATGATCATGTGACCCTATGAAGACTAAAGCTGACTGGACATCTGCCACTGGTGAACTCTTGACCTCTCCTCCAGTCGTGAACTTGAAATGAACATCACCATCTTTGATATGCAGAAAATAAACACAGTGGTCATAGCAACCTGCAGCAGAAGACAGACAAAGACAAAAATCTTTATTTTTGTTAACCGAAGTAATTAGCTATTGTGACTCTCACGGAACAGGATTTACACCTGAAAACTGTAACACCTGAAAATCATCGCCTGACAATCATCACAACTGATGAACAGCACTGGCAACATTCACAACCCAAAAATATCTGTGGTGCAAAAAAACCATCATACTTGTAAGCATAACACTTGAAAGAATTGTGTTTTCATAAAACTTCATACATGTCAGATCAGCTCATTCAAAAATAAACGCTCATGCATCTAACGACACAAAGACATTTAATGACACACAGAGAGGAAATTCAACTGACAACACCGTGATATGGGAATGCTCACCCACAACAACAAACTTCCCACAGGAAGTGATACAGGCAGAAGACTCAATGCGATCTCCCAGCCTTCTCTCCCATATTGCTTGGCCAGTAGAAATGGAAACAGCAGAAAACAGATGGGAGTGTGAGCCAATGAAAACCATGTTTTCAGCCCTTTCACTGAAAAACAGTTCATAGATTCATTTGATTATTCATATAAAAAATACATTTCAAATTGTAATTATCCTTATATTTAAAGGTAAAGAAAATGCTAGCACAAAAAACAAGATCTGATATGTTGGGTTTAAGCCCGTTTAACACTCCACAGGAAATGATTTTTAAAAAAATTGTCAACTGGGTAAAATTCATCTGAAACATTTGCATTCCATAGTTCCCTCTGACCATATGACCTATGGCATCACATCATGTTTTGGCCACTTAATAAACAAAGAATTTTTGCGTATATATTCTGTGCACATGCCTGTCTATAGAGCTAGGAGTGTATTCACCCAAACAATCTATTTCAAGCACAAATATGGATGCGACACCACTGTGTTCCAGCAAACCACCATAGGAAGCAATGTTTCAAAAGCATTTTGTTCAGCTGGAAAAAAAATTCCAATCAAAAAACTCAATAGGGGAGTTTTGAGATTGAACTCTTTTATCACTAAAGGTAAGAAGAGCCCTACTGTACCATGTGACCTGTTAAAATGTTAGGCAAGTATTTCTGATTACATTTACTATAACATGAGTGTCTAAGAAAAGTTTCAAAAAAAGTTACTTAGACTAGACATACAATAGGGAAAACTAAGGGGCTGGAGCTTAATGTAAGAAGCTCCTGATTGAAGGCGAGCTAGTTTGTGCCTCCCTAACACGGCAAGACAGGTGATCGGTAAATTAAAATCAACAAAACTGCCAGACATTTCTGACAAGTCAAATGGTACAATTGATCTCTTTTTACCTTCTACTACAAAATGAGTCTGAACTCGAAATTCCACTATTCACTTTACACACCAGTGTTTAGTTCTCTTTCATCTGAGTTTTCATTTTAGCGTTTCTGTGTCTTTGTTCAGCTTTCAATCGCTTTATTATTTAATAAATCTTTTCATAATTCAAGTAACAGAGTACTGCTGCTCACAAGTTGTTTAAGTAGTGCTGACTGGAATTTCTCAAAACATATCATTTAAGGAAATGTAATACGTATCTTACCTGCAAACAGCTACCAGAGGGGATGCATCTACACACTTCCCAGTGTTATATCTCCAGACCTCTCTTAAAGTCAAAGACAATGGTGTTTTCTTTGCAAAATCATCCCCCCTACATTTACCTTCAGCACTCATTGATGAAACTGGACAGGTAGTGAGTGTTGAAGCCTGCCACTGTTTATGCTGTATCTGGTCAGATTCACCTCTCTCAGAACAAGTGTGGCAACTGTTTTCATTCAGATGGTATGAAATCCTTGTCCCTCTGCTCACAGACATTGTTACCGCCCTTCCAGTTCCCTCTGGCATGAGGTTATGTCTACAAACTTTTCCACTTGTGGTGAAATTATCTCCCTTCTCTGCTGGCCCTCTTCTCTTCCTGCATGTATGTGTCACACGTTCTGATTCTGTTATGGTGCTGGGAACAGTTGTAGTAGCGCCGCTGGGATTCAGGTCCATGTCAGCACCAATATCACCGGACAATCCGCCACCATTTTTGCCACATACACTTTCCTGAGCTGTTTTTAAATAGTGATGTACGTAATCACAGATACTCTGAAATGTCTCATGAAGTAGTTTGTCTAAGAGAAGGGGGATAACTTTGCCAGTAGCATCCTCAATAGCGGCAGCCAGATTAACAGCTTTGAAGGAATCGCCGCCACTCTCTATGAACTTGTCTGAATTCTTCATCGTCTCTGACACTTCACCAGCTAAAATTTCCTAAAATAAGAAAACATTTGAAAATACTACTCCACAGTTGGTTTTGACTCATGAGAGCTCCAAACTGGTAAAAAAATTCATTGAGTTCACCACGTTTTTCTCCTCCACTCACAGTTCAAAATACATTTCAATCACACAAAACAAAGACATACAATTTAGTGCTCTGTGACAAACCAGCACATCTACCCATAGCGTAAAGAATTATTTCCAGCATTATGGGGAGGGGGGGGGGTGAGCCTGGCAGAGCCATTTGCAGCTTGCTGGTAGAGAGCAAAGAAACAGCTCATCTCTTCATAAAATGATCGTATTCACATATACATATTAAGCCATAATCATTCACTCATTCATTCATTCTAATTCATCAAGTTATTCATGTCTTGCAATATTTTCAGTTTCTGTAAAACTTAAAAGATAGTAAAACTGCGCCTATTTCACTTCATAAACTGATCTCAAAGGACACACTTTATACGAAAAGATTTGAAAAATTAGAGCAGGTTTCAAACCTTCCAGAGACATTCCAGCATGTTCTTCACATCATCCCAGCCTACGTTCTCCGTGCACTCAAGGGGACAAGATTCTGTCTGTCTCACCAGAGCGTGCTTGTCAACCTTGCCTGAACAGATCATAGCGATCATTCAACAGTAGTTAAGAGAAACATTTTGTATGATTTAACACATAACAGGCACTGAGCACTTTCTGTTTCAAGCATTACACTAGAAGATGTTGAAGAACACGTCCAATGACTACAGCCATACGTGTTGTGAGAAGTGACATGGTTGGACAGTGACATGGAAACAAGAGACACAGAGGTATGCTTTGACATGTTTCTTCTGGAAAAGACTTCAGCCAGAATACACCTGGCTCAGACAAATAATGGGCATATAATTAACAATGCTCTAAAGGTGTGCCAAGGTAAAACATTATCTTAGTGCACAATCAGTGCTCGCTAATTCCTTCGCACGTTAACACATACTTAACCAGGGCTCCATCAACCAAACGTTATGCCCAGGTGAAAGATCTTGTCAGTGCACAGTCCACTTTGACTAATACTGCCACATATCAAGAGCCAAATATTTCACATCATTTATGCATATATTGATAAAAAGTTCCAAGCAATAATCAGAATGTTGCGGCCCTTCTGAGTTCCTGACGTACCATGTTTGGTAAGGGGCAGGGTGGTTAGCAGCCTCACACTGTCAAGGTGATATTGTACAGGAAGGCTGGCCTTCACATGGTCCTTCACATCACTGACAAGATCGACTGGGTTGTTATCAGAGCTCACGCCACTGGCGCAAGTCACGAAGACAAGTAGTCTCCCCTTGTCCACAGTAGCTGCACAGGACGTGACAAAGTCTAGTTCACTTACTACCTGAAACAGAGGAAATCATGAAGCATTTCGAAACATGTTTTTTATAATCCACTGTTAAACCTGCATTTATGGATCAACTTTATCCTCTGAAAGAAGGATAACACACAATATTCAAAGCCATACAATTATCATCAACCATGATTTCACATACAATTTATTTATCTATTTGATTTGAGTTTTACACCATACTCAAGAATAATTCACTTTTAAGAAGGCAACAAGGATGCTAGCAGACCATACCACGCATGGCCAGAGAATGTAACATAAGAAAGGCAACAATACAACACAGCATTTGACTCTGGGCATACCTGTTCTATGACACAGCATTTGGGCTTACCTCGTTTTATGAGCCTACCTGTTCTATGGCTAAGAGATTCAATCTCATCCCATGACGCTTCACTTGTTGATTGATCCTCCCCAGGTAGAGTAGTCTGCCGTCAGCGGTCCTCCGTACCCAATCACCGGTGGGGCGCCATACTTGAAGCCCTGTGGGGCATAGCTCCTTCCCCAAAAACTCCTCCTCACCTACAGTACACACTCTGGAGGAGCTCCCTGCAAATGTAGCTAGTTCAACATCCACAAAGGTATTTCTGTTTCATTTTCTTTTTGATAAATGATGCACAACAACAACAGGATGTGTAACCTGCATTTCCTTCATCTCTCGGCAAACATAAAACATAAAATGTTGAAACTGATTGAGTTCTTATTTCTTTAGTTTTATTTAAACTTTGTACAGTCATAGT
Source organism: Acanthopleura granulata (assembly GCA_016165875.1). Lineage (NCBI taxonomy): Eukaryota > Metazoa > Mollusca > Polyplacophora > Chitonida > Chitonidae > Acanthopleura > Acanthopleura granulata. The sequence continues at coordinate 7,550,955 of JABBOT010000008.1, forward strand.
GTCTTATTAAATCAGACATTTCAATAAAATAATTGAAACAGCATGAATAAAAAAAACAACACCTTTAACCACTGGATTGATGTTCAGCATTCCCTAAATTTTATGGCGTAATAAAGATGACATTTCATTTGTTGCTTTTTTTGGTAAATACATATTTTAGTACAAAATAGTTTTCTGTGATCACACATGAGTACTTGTTTTTACAGAAACCCATTTCAGGAGTGTTCTCACCAATGAACAGCTCTCCCTCTCCCTCCACCACACAGGTCCCCTGTTTGTCTCGCACCTCCACAGCTGTACCCAGAAGAGGATATCCCAGAGGAACAGAGCTGTCACTGACAAGATAACCCAGACAGTTCCTAAATAAGGGGCTTGTGTGACGCCCAAATAAAGTTATACCACAATGTAAATAAATACAGGTGACTTAAAAACTGCAAGCCACCGGATAAAACTGTTCTTTCTCTATGAAATAAATATTAATGAATATTCTACTCACAAAAGGTTAGCCAGTTTATTATCTTAACTTGTGCAATTCACTCTGAAGCTTCATCATTGTAAGTTTATTGGTAAAACTGGAAATGGAATATTTCAAGGAAATTCAGTGCGAAAGAGTCTTGTGAAAACTCGAACAAGTGAAGAGAATAATCACACATGATAAATTCTGTTTTACCCTGAAGTGACATCGATGTCACTGATTCTGTAACACGTTGCCCAACAAGACACTTCTGTGGTTCCATATAGGTTGAACAGTTTGGTATGGTTACTGTCTGACCGCCATCTTCTCAGCATGCCGAAAGAGGGACATTTCTCACCTCCAAACACAAGAGTTCTCAGTTTGGTTGTGTCACTTAGCAGGAATGACCGGATCAGCTCTGTACCCAAGTTCGAAATTAATGTCGGAGTCACCTGAAATATCCAAACCTCACATTATAAACACACATTTTCTTGAGACAGCTTCTTCCAAACTGCAGAACTGAAACCTGATGTCTTACCTGTACAACTCTCACATTATGTCTTAACTGTACTACTGTCACATGATATTTTACCTGTGAAACTGTTCCCTGATGTCTTACCTGTACAACTGTCACATGCTGTATTACCTGTAGAACTATCACCTGATGTCTTACCTGTAGAACTGTCACCTGATGTCTTTCAGTGACCATGTGAACAAACTTCCTGGGAACCATTCTGAACAGTGGAAGCGTGATCAGAATACTCGCTCCAGATGTCAAGGCCAGGAAAATCTCCACGATGCTAGGGTCAAAGGATAGAGGTGAGGCCAGGAAGAGAAGGTCATCCTCGCTAAGCTCAAAGATTTCACTAATAGAACATAAAAGGACCAGGAGGTTTTCTTTAATCCTGAAGCGTCTCTCACTTTGTCATTCATCAATGATGTACACCACAATGTTACAATTAACATTCAGCTACACTCAGCACAATCCACTGTTTGACAGATGTGTTTATTCTTTTAACAAATGGGTAGAAATTACTTAGCAACCAATAGCCACTACTGTGAGAGGAGAAAACGCTCTTATTTCTTGCAAAGAGCAACCAAGTAAAGTGACATGGAGTTGAAATGGTAGCTGATGGAGTTATCTCTCTGTTCTAGCCAATGGGCTGGTTAACTTTGTGTTGTGGCAGTATTATTCACAGAGAACATGGTGGTATAAAGTGAGAAATACTTCAGGCCTACAAGAGGCCTGTTCTCATGGCTTACAGCTTTAACACATTCAGGGCAGTACAAGTAGGTCCATTTTCCAGTCTTAATGATACCCTGTACCCTATGGTTCCCTGACTAACACCTGTTACCGCTCACCTGAGATGAATGATGTTTGGCACGATACACCTGTGTGGAACTCGTACAACCTTAGGCGCACCAGTTGTCCCTGACGTGGTTATGCAATATGCAGTTATCTCCCTTGTGCCAACGTGTGAAGTGTTGTCACGTTTACTTGATGTCACCTTTAGGATAAGGTAGCCGCAGTTTAGGAGAAATGCATTTGGAGACAGACTAGCAGGAATATTCCCTCTTCTCAGAAAGTTATCCACTTCCTAAAATAACAGAAAGTTATTTTTCATTTACATCCAAGTATTTCACCACGTCAACTCATAGATGTTCACATGTATGCAGTTAAAAACTAGTATTTCGCATGGTTTCCACTAGTAAACTTGCAGCTTTTTTGTTACACTGAAACCATACATTGAATCAAACATAACTGTGTCGAAACAATCAAGCTTTCTTTATTCTCTACTTAACATTCTGAAGTCGAGTATTTTATTTGAAAAATGACGAGATACAGAAAGGGTAGCATTCCTGGGGAAGGCTGTGTGTCGTCACCTTGTAAACAAGTTTGATAACTTGAAAGCTATAGTCTTTTCATGGCTAATAAATATATGCAGTTGAAATTACACTCTCAGGAAAGCCACCTGCAATGCTGAATCCTTCATTAAAATAAGGAAGAAGGTTATATTGCCTTGCCTTGTTAACTGATTCTCTATTACATCAGGTCTGGGTCACAGACTGTCCTGTCACTCCTCTCACAACTGTATGGTCATGGGTGTTCCACCAGGTCTGGGTCACAGACTGTCCTGTCACTCCTCTCACAACTGTATGGTCATGGGTGTTCCACCAGGTCTGGGTCACAGACTGTCCTGTCACTCCTCTCACAACTGCATGGTCATGGGTGTTCCACCAGGTCTGGGTCACAGACTGTCCTGTCTCTGGGTCACAGACTGTCCTGTCACTCCTCTCACAACTGCATGGTCATGGGTGTTCCACCAGGTCTGGGTCACAGACTGTCCTGTCACTTCTCTCACAACTGTATGGTCATGGGTGTTCCACCAGGCCTGGGTAACAAACTGTCAAGTCACTCCTCTAACAACTGTTTCCCCACTACGGTCGATCAATTTATTTTCCTGACATTTACGACATTATGACCTACCTGTAAGCTATCCACATCAATGATCATGTAGTCAACCTCCAACAATTTGAGCCCATGTAAGCTGTATCTTCCTCCATGAGGGTCAACGGAGTGAAATGCTGCTCCAGAGGTCAGTATCCTAGGAACAAATACACGGCAGCTGTAAAATTAATGATTGATGCCCCAAGCTTGGCTATGGATGAAACTGTCAGACTTCAGATTTTGATATAAGTATCAAAATCCACACACTGAACTCTTTTTCATTTCTTTTATTTGGTTGCCACCAAAATGTCACATTCATGGAATAAACAATGTTCCATTTGCAGACACCAAACAATCTCACAATATAAAAAGCAAACAAATCGTAAATGATTGTGATGTTTTCACAGATACATGCACATTTATTTCAGTCCATATATTTTGACTTTGTTAAAGGACTGAACAAGTATTATCCTGGTAGAAGGACCACAAAGCGTCTCCTACCCCAGCAGTAAAGATGGTAACATGGCTGTAGGGGGGCAGCAAAGTCCAACGACTCTCCCACAAACATCCAGTGTTTTAAGGGCATCCTTAATCTGGAAGAAATGTAAATGGTTACTGCCAGACATTTAGCTTGAATATTCAGCATACGAATAAAAATCCACATGCACAGGGCTTGTGATGTGGAGATTTGCAGGCCATATTTTTGCAAAAGACAAGTGGTCTCCTGTGAACGTAAGACTGTGCCAACAGATCTACAAGTGTTATCGTCTGCTTGTTGTTGTGTAGACCTGACAAACATTGAGTGCTGAGGAATCTAGTAATTCCCTGACCCACGCTGGGTTTGAACCGTCACCTTGTATGCCTCGCTGTTGGTGTTGACACATCCTACCACTGGACTACCTCCTGCTGCCTCTTCATTAGATTGGGAAGTTATGCCTCACTTCATCTTAAACAGATTACCTTGGGGCCTCAGGGCTGAGTGGTTTAGCGTGCCAGCATGGCTAATGACCTATGTGCCTCTAACCAATGAGGTTGATATGAGTTCAAGTTCAGCTCATGTTGGCTTCCTCTCCAGCCATACGTGGGAAGGTCCGAAAGCAACTTCAGGAGGTGCCTGCTTTCCTCCCACCATAATTCTGCCCGCCGATGCGTAAGCAAAATATTCTTGAGTACAGCGTAAAGCACCAATCAAATTAATAAACAGATGACCTCATCCTTATGATCTGTGAGGTAGCACTTCAGCTCACTTGGCCATCAATTCTTGAGATTACCTGTTGTGCATCCTGCTGTACTTGTCTATAGGTTCTCTTCAAAGTGCTCTCACCATCATCAAACTTGACGGCAATACGATGAGGGCATCTGACCGCCGCAGCCTCAAACATGCTGTGCAGAGTCTGAGACATAGTGCAGTCACTGGCCTCATCCTACCTCAACTGTCCATGAACCACAGTCTTCTGGCAGGCTTATGTGTGAGATCAGTCATGCAAATTCCACTGTGAAACATACAGGTATTGGCATTATCAATTATATGGTGCATCGTAAGCGTAGGTACTGGCACATATTTACATCAATAAGACAAATTAGCATGGCAGAAGTCTCTCCCGATCAGACTGGTTTTGGACGAGACACGGTGGGGGCTCTCACACCCGTCAACAACACCAGCATTGTTAACCTCTGTGAAATCATAACAGTTCATAAGAGCCCTCACCCTTTTCTGGTCCAAAACCGGTGTGATGTCGCGAGACTTCTGCAATGCCGATTCGGCCTATAGATGTGCATTTATATGCCCTTTTGATGATCTTATCAGTCATTGTACCAGTTTGTATGTGCACATGGTGTACGGTCTTGTACATGTAGTCTATCTAGACTAGTACGACACACTGGAACTCTCCTCTATTCACGTCTTATCTAGTCTCTATATGAATATACTATATGAATATCAAATATATATGCTATGATTATGGAGGCCTCTGTGGCTCAGTCGGTTAGCACGCTAACGCAGTGCAATGACCGAAGCCTCCCACCAATGCAGTCGCTGTGAGCTCAAGCCCAGCTCATGCTGGCTTGTTCTCCGGCTGTACGTGGGAAGGTCTGCCAGCAACCTGCGGATGGTCGTGGGTTTCCCCGAGCTCTGTCCGGTTTCCTCCCACCATAACGCTGCCCGCCGTCTTATAAGTGAAATATTCTTGAGTATAAAACAGCAATTCTTGAGGCATAAAACACCAATCAAATAAATAAATAAATAAAATACTATGATTATAGAGCATGTGTATATCATGGAGAGAAAAGACAAGGCGTGAGCAGATGAGAGTTCCTGTGGTGTGCCAATAAGCCCGCATAACGTTCTCAGGATGACAACTTTGGGAGCGTCATCAAAGTGTACACAGGCCAACACACCTTGGAAGAGGAGCAAAGCAACTTGGCGAACTACAGGTATAGGCCTACATGCAGGCCTACAACGGGAAGTGATTTTGACAAACCCAAACTCATGACATTTTGAAGACAAGCTGGCTATTTTCTAAGCTGGCCAGTTTCAAAAGTACCGGTAAGCAAATAATAACAACACAAACGTCACCCTACTCCCAAGAAACATGTCATTTGGCAAGTATACACAAATACTAGACTGATACAAATTATGCCAGATTTAAAAACAAATTCAAATGTAAGTCACATTTGCATTCGTGTAGTTGGTAATGAACTGATTATTTTTATAAAACTGTTTGTTTCTAATTCCGAAAGATGTTTATGTATGAAGATGAGGTATTTCTAAGGAAGAAACAACAGTTCTTCCGTATATTAGTCAGATCCTAAAGACAAGTGAACCTGTTTGGAAGAGGGAAACGGACGGTAAAAACGATTGATATTTTCCATCAGTCTCCGTGAGTTAAAGAAAAAAATATCTCATAATTGTGAAATAATGATCTGAACTGCTTAAAAATGCAAATTTCACATTAAGAAGCCTAGTTGCTTCGATACGAGGGGCTTTTATTTTGTTTATCTAGGTGGACGGGTCCTTGTTGTTGTTGCAGTCTGGCTGTTGTCACTTTTCGCAGTAGTTTCACGACTCTGACGTGCAGTAGTCCGAGCTTGCTTGGAATTTACATTAGAAATGATGCGGTCGTTCAATTTCCACGGATGAGACCTGTCCTATCCTATACCATGCGGCGATGCGGTGTGACTTTTAGACCGACCTTCTAAGTTTTAAGACACATGCCTAACATAAGCCTAAAACTGTAATAAAACTACTCTCTTGAATCTTTGGTGACTACATACCATTTTATTTAGTTGATCTAATTTACAGCGGTCTCAGTTACCCACCTAAGGTAAATTAAAAATGACTCCCTCTGGGTTTGCTTAAAACTCTCTGACGTCTTGAACGCTTTTAACGACAATGGACACTGGATGCCAGTCTGAAGCTATAAATTTATCTTAGATGCGCTAAATAACATGTTGGTTAGTCATATATGTTTCCAGAGAGCAGTTTTATAACAGTTTAGGCCCATGTTAGGCTTGCTGCATGGGCGTATAGGGCCGATCCAAAAACCTGACCACATCACTGCACGGTAGAGTGTAGGAAAGGCCTCAGACGAGGAAATGAAGAGATTGCGTCATTTCTAATGCAAATTCCAACGTCTGAACAACCTCAGACTAAGCATGTAATAGCACTGATGATAGTAACTACTGGTGTACTTCTGAAGGTTTTGTTGGTGTGTAAGGTACTGTACATTTTTGCTACAGGTACACAATAACTTACTGAAGTCATTTGATAGTTAAAGTTGATAAACAGGAGTTTTGGAGCAGGCCATCTAATAGCCCCATGCTATTTCCCTCTGTTATATACTGGAGTGAATCCCGTCAGTCCAGTATATAAAAGAGGGATTGTAATAGCAACCTGAGGCTAGTCATCAAAGAACAGGAATGACAGACACAATGACCATGTTTCAGATTGTTACCAGTACATTCCATCCCAACAAGTGCAGACAGTCAGCAGATGTAAGAAATTAAGTTGTCAACCTTGTCCCCCTTAAGAAGTAAATAAAGATCACTTTCAGTGCTGAATGTCGCACATTCACATTAGGATATTATCATATCTCAGAAAGAAACCTGGGGTCTTTGTGGCCAAGGGGGTTAGCTTGCCTGCGCGACATAATACCCAGGTACCTCTCCCCAATGGTGTCGCGGTGAGTTCCAGTCCAGCTCAGGCTGGCTTCCTCTCTGACCGTATGTGGGAAGGTCTGCCAGTAACCTGCGGATGGTCGTGGGTTTCCTCCCACCATAATGCTGGCCACTGTTGCACAAGTGAAATATTTTGGAGTGCAGCATAAAACACCAGTCAAGTAAATGAAGTAACCATTTAAAAAATAAATAAATACTGAGAAACCTAAGATAAATCGAACTTTCACAATCAGGGAAACTAAGTAGCTTAGTCAAGGAACACATTTTACGTCATACACGCTAAAAGTTGTGGCCTTGAGCAGTAATCAAATAAATTAATACACCTAATAAAAAAAAGTTGAGATGTTCTATAGGCCACTACTTTTATATAACTGACTGTTTTTCTTGTGTTTTATTTTCACAGATTTAGTGAGATGGCCACAAAGATCAGTGGTGTACAAAATTTAGATGTATTTCAGGAAGAGAAGGAGGGTAAGCTGAGAGAGGTTGGTTCGCAGGCAGTTTGGTCCCTCTCTTCTTGTAAACCAGGTGGGCTTGGTCATTTATTTATTTCTTTCATTTGGTTATATGCCTTAATGAAAAGTATTAGACTTGTTAGAAGGTGATTAGGTGTGTAAATCTGGAAAATAATATTGGGCAGAAAGAACCACAGTGAAAGCATTCCATTGGGAGCTGGATTTGAAGCTGGCACGTCATTGGTGTAGGGTTAGTGGACATCTGGCTGAAGCCTGCCATGACAACTAAGTGTCGCTACATGCCAGGTAGCTGTGACAACGGCTGCGATTTGTAGCCACAAAGTCTTATGATGTAAATGAGTAGCCAACCATAATGCATCATTTTAAGCCATGTAATATTACATACAGTGATGTTTTTTGCATTTCTGGAACTCTTTTTGGTAATTATATTTACATGTGGAAATTTGGTAAATATGTTGTTGTGACTTCAGGGTTTGGTGTGGAACAGTTGAGAGATGATTCCAATGACACTTACTGGCAGTCTGATGGCCCACAACCCCACCTGATTAACATACAGTTCCGCAGGAAAACCACAATTCACGACGTATGTCTGTACGGAGACTACAAAGCTGATGAAAGTTACACCCCAAATAGGTAACGTCACCTTCAAATCACACTGAAGCAGTTATTGTCTTAAAGGTGGAGAAAACATAAAAATGACGTAAAGTTCAGATGAAAGAGTGCAAAGATGAAAAAGTTATTCTTAAATGTGGCCTTCGAAATTTTTTTAGATTTTCCCTTAAGGAGAAAAACCCCTGATATAAGATTACAAGCTCAGGTCAGCTGAAATCTGTTTGTCTTCTGGTTTAGGTGGTGGGTGAGATATAATCCCAAATCCCTGATACATGATTACAGACTCACATCAGCTGTAGCCTGCTTGTCTTCAGCTTAGGTGGTGGTCTGCTTGTAAATTCAAAATGGCTGACAAATATAACCTTCAGGGTTTTGTGGTCTGGATAGGTGTGGGAAACTTGTAAGCAATTTTTTCCTGGGACTCCAAAAATCCAACAGCAGTCATACAAAGGTAGCTAGAGTGATAATATTCAACAATCCAGACTAACAGATAGGTTTGAAAATATAATTTATAAATCATCACAAATGCCATGAATGAGGATCCATTTAGGAAATTTTGATTATGACACAGTGCAGTATCTGCTTATGGAAGGTGAACTGATTGTTTGTAAATTGTAAAGCCTTGTATTGTGTTCTGTAGGTTGTCTATCAGAGCAGGGAACCATTTTAACGACCTTGGTGAGGTGGAACAGGTGGAGTTGAGCGAACCTCAAGGCTGGGTCAGCATACCATTAAGAGACATGGAGGACAAGCCATTACGCACATTCATGATTCAGATAGCTGTCCTGTCCAACCACCAGAACGGACGAGACACGCATATACGCAGGATAAAAGTCCGCTCACCTGTTCAGGACTTTACCTTTGGTAAACTGCCAAACTTTACCTCACTGAAGTGCCACCAGTTTTCAACTATCAGATGATCTCATAGACTGCCATTGGAAATAGCCTGCAAAGAGTTGTGTGGACACTGGTACTTGTAAGCATAGGAAGATGCTGCCAGGCATTATAGCTCCCTTTGTCTGTCCTGCCCTTGACAGGTGCAGTCAGGATTTTGATTCCATGTTTCCTTCTTTTCCATCTGCTGTTTTAAGTCAAGAGGTTTGTCAGGTTAAGAATGGTGGTTTACTGCAGACACTGTGAATTCTTCCACCCTAATCTCAGTTCACAACGTAACTGTTTTATGAATAGGTCTGCTAGTAGTCATGGACTGGTTTCAAAAGCAGAGAGAGTACGTGGGGTTAACCTACAGTGATTGGATGCTGCCACTGTTGATAAATGATAAAATGTTATTGTAAATGATGTTTGGAAAAGTCATTCAGGATGTTGGGTGCATTTTGTATGGTATGTATTTGAGAGAGATACCATTCGCATGTATATGGCTTTTACCTGTCATGTAAGATGTTATAAATTAAAGATAGATGTTTGTGAGTCAGTTAACGGAAAATAAATTCATATCTGTATTTTCTGCTACATGTATTTGCTGTTACTGTGGTCGCTTGCCTGTACGACGTCCATCTTGATGTCATATTCCTATTACCTTGTTGGGGCCTCCGCGGCTCAGTTGGTTAGGACTCTAATGCAACGTAATGACCCAGAAGCCTCCCACCAATGCGATTGCTGTGAGTTCAAGCTAATGCTGGCTGCCTCACTGGCTGTACATGGGAAGGTCCACCAGCAAACCTGCGGATGGTTGTGGGTTTCCCCCTGGGCGCTGCCTGGTTTTCTCCCACCATAATGCTGGCTGCCGTCATGTAAATGAAATATTCTTGAGTACGGCATAAAAACACCAATCAAATAAATAAATAAATATTACCTTGTCTTGGCATACATACAGGTACAGGAACACAGCTATTGATGTTGATCTTGTTTCTTTCTGTACAGACAGTTTTAATGAAGTCCACAAATGCATAAATTCCCATATAAAGGCCCAGTAATGGTATACATGCACATGCATACATTATTGAGTCAAGGGGAATAACTCTTGTGAGCATGTACTCGATTGGAAGCCCAAATGAAGAATATCGAACTTTCCTCCATGGAAGTCAATATTTGATGTGCTCAGGCCACATGACATATGCCTCCATATCACAATCAGGAAACTGTACCATCAAACTTGTACCAACTCTTTTTTTAACGAAAGCTCTGCAAGGAGTGCAGTAATTCATTTTGGCAAAAGCACTTGTTTTGTGCATGCATTTGCAAAGAATTCAGGTGTTAAGTGTTTGTGGATTCATAAGATATCAGAACCTCTTGCTGAAGGAAAAGACGTTTAAATACACATACGATCGGCGGTATCCCCACATGGGATTTCTCTACTCTCTGTGGTACCTTTCCTAACTGAATATGACAGAATTTCATCACACGTCATCAAAAGTCGATCATTGCAGCAATGAGGTGAAATGCATCAAAACCATTTCCACTACATGTTGGGGTTATAATTCATAGGATGTCTCGTTGTTCATTGAGTTTCTTGAATATCCCCTCAGCAACATCACTGTGAAATTTGGGGAAGCCATTTATCATTACTATATAGATATTCAGGTGGGTACAAACTGTGCTCCTTTTTGGCAGACCTGTACTTGTTTTTTGACCTCAGTATGACAATATGCAGATACTCAAAAGAGTTATTTTCATCAGAAACGATCATTTTCATTCACTAGACCGTACATTGTTTATATGCAAGTTTTGTATCACCTGCATGTAGCAAAGACTGTGAAAGACGTATATCCACCTTCTCTGGATTTTAAGGAAACTAGAGATTGTCCACACGGTGTGTATATCATATATTGAGTACTACCACTGCAAACAACGGTTTCCTGTTACGCCGTCTTTACAAGGGAGACAAGTTTCAATTTTGACAGTTATAGCATTATTCCTAAGGGTCCTGCATATGGCGTGGGCGTACTCCCCTTATAGCATTTGTTAGATCTTGTGTGTTTGAATGATTTGATCAAGGTCATAAGGTACCATATAGGCCACTACAAAAATTTAGATGTGTCCAGAATTTTCCATCAACCGCCTTCCTTTGGTGTATTACGTTGTGTCGTTAATGGGTCTAGCGATTATCCGCATGGGACGCCTCTTCGTGGTTTACGAGTCGTATATGAATGTCGGTTAGATAGTTTCTGAAATTTTACAGTGAGTATAATTCTCTTGATGAAATATGTACGGTGTTCCAGAATCTCTGGTTCTCTGCTTCATGACTGTGTCTAATTGCGCTTAACCCTGGGCTAGTGGCCGGACATGGATCGTTCTGAATGACATCGCCACGTTGAACATATGAACAGTTGTAATCGAAGAGCAAGCCTGACAATATAGTTTCTGACAATAGGGTCAGTTGAAGTTAAAGCTTCCTCTCGGTCAGTGTGTTAAACATGGTTGGCTATATTATTTACGGTTTACCAATACAATTTACAGGAAACTGCTGACTTTGGGAATGATAAGAACATATATATTAAATACATGTACAAGTCAAAAATCCGGTTTCCTCCCACCAAGTTGCTAACCGCCGTCATAGGACTACTGTATACTGTGAAATATTCTTGTGCAAGGTGTAAACAACAATCGGACAAATAACTAAAAAAAGTAAACATTCGTTTATAATAACGTTACACAATTTACGAAACATTTATGATTACATGGCCTCACAAATTTCAGCCACCTGCACGTTGATATTTTAGTTCAGCCCATTCCTGGTGTAAAGAGTCCCGCAGGCCACGTAGGAAACTCACTGGATTCATTTATGCACTTGTCTGTAAATGGATGATAACATCTGATACACACAGACATGTCTGGCCCCTTACGTAGGTCAGTTGAACTTGATCATGCATTCTGTTGGTAGTAAATACGATATGTAAATGTCATCGGGCCGATCGCTTGGGTTAGGCACGAACTGACATTTATATCCTTAGTGCGCATGACCTTGCCGGAGTTATACAGTCTGTTATAGTTACTTTTATAACCTGACTTATCCACCAGAAAAAAGGGTACTTGGGTACAGACGTATCGAGCTGCTGATTAGTTGGCACTACATGCTGTTATCGTCGGATCGGTTATAGTCTAACAGTTTAACTTTAACTTCATGATTAGTATAATCATAATCCCAACTGATCATACAATTTTAGCACAGGCATTGCAGTTGTTATCTGTGATACCTTAAGTATATAGTGTCTACTGTTTATTGGAGTATTGAGAACTACTGTCTGACACACAGTTAAGCGATAGAGTCCTTTACCTGCTCTTTGGTTGATGACAGCCATTGATTCCTTCGTAAGCAATATTCTCTACAACTGTAACAAAAGTGAACATCTGCATTTTTGTGTACCTTGTACACCACCAATACATATGCTTTTTTCTCAAGTACACAATTTGTATAACTGTAGTACACAAAAATTGTTGGTGTTCAATTTTGTTACAGTTTGTGTACCTGTGTCGTCTTTAGGGATTACCTGGCTACGTCAGATCATTTCATGAAAACTCTGCAGTTTCTTGCTGCATGGTGCTGATCTTTGGAAGCGCACACATAATCACACACAAGCGCCTCTTATTACTAGATATGTAGCCATTATGTCGCTCTGCCAACTGCTTTGTTTCACCAGACTGTACGTGTGGCCTTACATACCTTGTGTTTAGTATGTAGAAGGGGAAAAGTCAACGCTTTTTTGGCTCAATAACCATTTGAGTTGTTCTCACAGGGATTGCTCTCATCTTCTGCTAAACACCAATCAACTAAGAATTAACGAAGAAAAAATTTGGCTTCGCTTGTATTCTACCCACCAAGACTGAGAAGGTCTAAAATGGTCATAGCAACTCCACGTTCTTCACGTGTTGCCCAAGCTGAAATATCAAAAGTTGCGCAAAATCTTATTCAACGACCAAAAAATTGCGTTTTGTTGACGTACACTGTATCGTGGACAACTGCTGTATCTGTCCTCCAGGGAACAACGGTTGTGTCGACAACTCTTCTATCCTGCCCTTCATGCACAACTTCTGTGTTTTTGCCTCTCTTCGACAATTGCTGTATCTGTCTGTTTCATGGACAATTGCTGTACCTGTCCTGCCTTGAACAACTCTTGTGTCGACAACTCTAGTATTCTGCGCCTTCATGGACAACTTCTGTGTCTACCCCTCTCTTGAACATCCGCTGTATCTGTACCTCTCAAGGACAACTGCTGTATCCTGTCCTTTCGTGAACAACTGCTGTAGTTGTCCCTCCCATTGACAACTGATGTACCTGCCCCTCTCATGGACAACTGCTTTATCTTTTCCCCTCATGGAAAACTGCTGTATCTTGTCCTGTGATGGAAAACTGCTGTATCTGTCCCTCTCATGGACAACTGCTGTATGTTGTCCTCTCACGGGCAGCGTCTGTGCCTGTTCCTCTCATGGACATCTGCTGCATCCGCTCCCCTCATGGAGAACTGCTGTATCTTTCCCTCTCCTGGGCAACTGCTGTATATTGTCCTCCCATGGACAATTGCTGTAGTGGACAACTTCTGTGTCTGCCCCTCTCTTGGTCTTACACATCTGCTGTATCTCTTACCTCTCATGGACACCTGCTGTATCTGTCCCTCTTATGGACAACCACTTTGTGTTGTTCTGTCATGGACAACTTCTGTGCCTGTCCCTATCTTGCACATCTGCTGTATCTCTTACCTCTCATGAACAACTGCTGTATCTTGTCTTCTCATGGACACCTGCTGTATCTGTCCCTCTCATGGACAACCACTTTGTGTTGTTCTGTCATGGACAACTTCTGTGCCTGTCCCTCTTATGGACAGCTGCTGTGTCTGTCCCTCTCATGGACAACTGCTGTATCCGTCCTCCCGTGAACAACTGCTGTATCTTTCTCTCGCATGGAGAACTGCTGTGTCTGTCCCTCTCATGGACAGTTTTATGTTGTCCTCTCTTGGACAACTTCTGTGTCTGCCCCTCTCTTGGACATCTGCTGTATCTACTCCTCTCATGAACATCTGCTGTATCCACTTCTCTCATGGACAACTGCTGTGTCCACTAGTCTCATGGACACCTGCTGTATCCTGCCCTCTCATGGGCAACAGCTATACCTGTCCCTCTTATGGATAACTGCTGTATCTGTCCCTCTCATGGACAGCTGCTGTATCTGTCCCTTGTATGGACAACTTCTGTATATATCCTCCAGTGAACAACTGCTGTATTCGTCCCTCTCATGGACAACTGTTATATCTTGCCCTCTTATGGACAACTGCTTTATCGGGCGCTCCGGTGGACAAGTGTTGTATCTGGCCTTCTCATGCACAACTGCTGTATCTATCCCTCTCGTAGACAAGTGCTGTATCTATCCCTCTCGTAGACAAGTGCTGTATCTATCTCTCTCATAGACAAGTGCTCTATCTATCCCCCTCGAAGACAATTGCTGTATCTATCCCACTCATAGACAACTGCTATATGTGTACCACTTGTGAAGAATCAATATGCACCTTATCATCTCATGGGCACCTTGCTGTATCTGCCTGTCTCGACATGTTATGGAAAACTGCTATGCCATCTCTCTCTCTGAAAGACAAAACGGCATAACGCAAGGCTGGACAGATAATATCGCCATTTGTCATTTAGAGGTTCACCTAGAGAAATAATTTCAGTTGAACACGTGAACATCTGTGGCGTTTGAATAATGTAACAGACATTGCGAGACATGTACATTTTATCAATTTAAAAAAAGATGCTTGATACATGTAATATCATGAGTTTCATTAACATCATGACTATCATGCAGGCAGCAAGCTGGACCCCCTTCTACACTTGGAAAACAAGGTCTTTCTGGGCGCAGCGAAGATTCACTCATCACTCTTAAAAGTACTAACTGCGCTCCCATTTTTACACCTTTACTTATTCCTGCAGAGTACATTGAAAAAGAATCAGCTTCATACATCCCACTCCTTTACATTCACTGAACATTATACAGACGACTTTATGGCTGTGCAAAATCTGTATATGATGCAGTGACGGAAATATGTCCCAATTCACAGAAATTAAAGGAGACAAAGATTCCCCAAATGGCATATCTTATCTGGATTTGTATAGTTACAAAAACGACCAGATCTTGCTCTCGCGTCGATTGGATGGCAATTCGATTTTGTTAGCTATCTGTTTATGGATGGCAATATTCCGGAAAGCCCCGCATATGGTGAGTGTACATCACGATTAGTTCCACATGCCAGTGTTTTCTAACATCGACGATTTCAGTCTACGTGATAAAACAATGTTACTGAAATTTTTATGTCAGGGCTTTACTATTAAACGCCTCCAATAAAAGTATCTTTAATTTTGCAATACATACCAACCATTGGTTGGAACTTACAATAACAGCGCCGTAGATCCATGCGATATCCTTTGTAATTAAATGTATTATCTTATCTCTCCCAACTTGTGACAGGGGACGTGTGCATGGTGCAGTTTTAACATCTCCACTGTGTTCATATGAACATGCAGTGACAATAAAAGCGTAATTTGGGTACTTTTAAAACTTTTAAAAGTAAAGGTACAGTGTGTGATACAAATACGGACTTGTCAATGTTAAAATTGTGGAATAAGGTACTTACTGGATTTGACGCATTGGTTATTGTTTTAAGCACGCCTGTCTTTCCCACATCTTTGGAAACTATTGACTGCTTCTGCTTTTCGGTGACAATCTTCTCTTAAAATTATATATATTTTAAGAGTTTGTGGTTCTATTTTTATTAATAAAACTTTTCCTTATAACAGTAATGTTATATTATGCATGAGGTAATTATTGTCCGCATGTATCACAGGCTATATACGATATGTCGCTCCCCGACACACAGAGGTATCACATGCTACTTGTTATATACTGCGTCACGTCACGTTTATGTACCATAGGCTATGTATACCTCAACAGCCCTATGCGTTGCGCAAAAGGCCCTTCACCGTTAAGATGTGTCGTAGCTATTGAAAAGCGCCAGGCTCCTTTCTTATTTGATATACATTATAGATTTGAATACCATGCTATATGTTAACATTTAAATAGAAAACTAATGCCGTTCCCTAAGCCACTGAATGCTGCAACTCTTTGACTATCAAGGGCGCGGGTGTATATTTGCAAAGAGACTTCATATGTTCAGCGGTGCATGGATGGGGTGTTATGTTGTTGACTTGCGGCGGTATAAGTCGTACACAGTGTAATGCATAGATCGGTATTATGTGTTCGATATGTGTTCTTGTACGGCATGACTTGTGGTTATTAGACTGCATTTAAGTGCAAATACTGCAGTGGAAGTTGTTTGAATCAGAGCGTTGTATAGTATTTCAGCGCGGCTGAAATACATACTTTGATTTTTATAACCTGGCACTGTACACAATTTGGATTCTGTTTTAATATATCCGCTTGGAACACTCTTTGCGTATTTTCGTCATCGTTGAAAACTGTGGACTGTTTCTCATTGCGCGAATCCGTTCTAATTTCTCAATCCATATACGGCTTTCAAAGTTTTTTGGTGATTGGCGTTAAAAGCATTGGTCTTGCGATTATTTACCTGGAATGTCCATTTTGGTTGACGGCGAGTATACAAATTGTTGTTTCGATGCCTAGTTTCAGTGGGGCTCTTGTGAATATATGACCGCTGCTGTGACCATGTTCAGGATCACAGAGTCTTTAGGAAAGTGTGCCAAACTAGGAGAACTAACCACCTTGCCAAACACGTTGGACCATGGAGTAAAGCAGTTTATTTTATATCCATTGGTAGACGACTCTCGAAGCGTAACACGTGATGTGACTGACCATTTGGTCAGCGAGTGTATGAAATATAGCCATTTGTTGAGCTGGTACACAGGTTTGCTCAATTGATAAATATACGTCTGTGACAGTATCTTACATCTCTCTGTCTCATTCTCTTCTACTGATGTTACATAGTAAATAGTGTGAAACTGATTATAGGGAGAAAGCATTTTTCTCGTAGAGTAAAACGCATTCCTAAGCCGTCTTTATACGCATAAGTATAAACTATATTATCAGAGAATGTGGTGATTAAATACCTGTATATTTTTCTACAGAGATGGCTGACAATAAGGGTGTTATGGCCGTAGGGTCCAAAATGTTCAAGTTAATTGTGTGTTGATCATGTTTTTTGACAAACATTTACTCGCCTGGCATTTGACCCACAGCCAGTGGTGGGCTTTACAATGATCGGTCCAGCAGCGGAGCACAAAGCTTGTCTGCATTGCTTCAGGACAGTCTTTTACAGACGCGTACAGGGGAGGGTACTTAACAGACTGCGGTTACCTGGCACGGGACAGCGTGTCTTCACAGCTGAATGCGTGAAGAGATCAGAGTCCCTATTAGACCCTCTCTCTGCCGGCAGTCATAGGTGGCAGGTGAAAATAACGGACCGGAACCTCTCATGCGGGTTAAATGTCGTCAGTGTGGCTTTTTATTGGGCATTCAGTGGTGAAAGGCGCCGTCTTTCTATGGGACCCTCCCCGTCCTTTCCATCGGGTTTGGGCACTGTTTAATTGATATACCTTCAAACTGCAACTGCTTTGTGACGAACAGGTAATCGCTGCAATCAAAGGTACTTAGTCTGAGTCAGCGCATACGTTCACCTGTGTTGGACCTTTATATGTTTATATTCGCCTTACCCACTTTAATGTTCACACAAGCGAGTTGGCATATGAATTATCCACAAGTCCACATTATGAATATACGAGGTGCGCATGGGCCGATATCTGTCGATAGCTACATAATGACCTGAATTAGTCAGTCACCTTATGCGGACACATTCCGCGGCTTTCAAAACCTTCCTATACATATATACATACAGGTATACAACCGAATACCCCATACAATTATGTATTTGAACCAAATATGCATTTTTCATCTTATTATAAGAAAAAAAGAAACGTTCAACAGAAGTTAGAAATCTAGGAAGTGCACATCTCCCAAACTACCACTTTATAAAATCTTCGCCGGGTAAACGTTATAGAGTTTATAGATGTTTATCGATGTCTTATGTACACATCCCTCTATCGACCTCTGTGGGTATACAACGTCAAGGTGACACATTTTTCAAAATACGTGCACCCTTTCAGTATGGCGCCAATTATTATTTCAGTCTTTTTTTATTACAAAATGCGAAAAATTTCTTCGTATACCTTCGTGTTCATTATGGAATGTCTATGCACCCGTATGAACGATTTGAATCTGGTCAGGTTCTGGTTTTAGTTTCATTACAAAAAAAAAACGTGTCATAGTATACAACGTAGAGGTTTATTTTAGCATGAACGAATGATGACTTTCCCAACTCTTCGGCAGGAAAAGTGGATTTAGTTCCGAGTGGGGTTATACTGTGGCATTTCGACATTTGCGATTTTGCTTCTTCGACTCTCGGCCATCAGTTTAACGGGCTAAGCGCGTTAAGCACTGCTCAGCCCGATGTCAGTATATGGTGACTGGGTGGAGTGTCTTGTCTTCCGCATGACACTGCAGTGAGGCAGCATTATGCCGGCGCTGAGAGCGGTCTGCTACAAGGAGACACCTTCGTTATACATGGTCCAAATAATGCTTATGGCCAAGTTTCTTCCCACGCAAACAAACAATGACAATTAACGAGTTGTTTCCTGCAGTATTTCTGTAAGTGCATGATCATGCAGCGTAAATTATCACTTCATACTCACCACAAATTGAAATAACTTTACGGCGTTATCAGGCCGTTATATACACGTGACGCGTATGCTCAAATAACTGATCTAATCTAGAAACAATTGCACGCTAAGCCACTCGGTGCACATCGGTTTGAAATGTCTTGTTAATTAAATTTAGGCTAATCTGGAGCATTTTTTCATGTGACGCTCGTTACCCTGAAGCCATGCATCGCTTGTCAGCGAGAGGGAATGAACACTAGCTTGTAATATACAAAGTCATTCATATATATATATATATATATATATATATATATATATATATATATATATATATATGCGTGTATAACATGTCTCCTATGTACATATTATACGCTTACATGTAATTCTGTTGTGGATTTATACATGTATAACCTATCAGATCATGTACAAAAGCTGACATTGATTTGGGGAGAAAAAAGTATAACTATGCATCAAAGGTATTTAACGCAGAACTGGGTGATTGCAAGGGTTTAGGGAAGAACACCTGCTTGTTTCCAGGTATACATGCACAGAATCGGGTTGTATTTGGCTTACAAAACTTTTGCGTCTACGAAAAGTAAAAATAAAAAAAATCCATCTGAATTGTCTATCTTGGATGAGAGGTGCAATTTTGAATGAAAATGAAAATGAAAGAAAAACTTAACAAAAAAAAATATGCCTATTTTATGCCAGGGTCAGCCACCTCATAATCATATACAGGTACATATCCCAGAGGCTCTTCATATCTGCCAATATAAGAAGGTTTATAGGCGTAGCGTACATAATAAACATTGCGACATGTTCCTTCCTATAATGTTGCAGGGAGTCACATATTGATGAGGGACAACCTATTTATATACAAGTAAATTGGGCAGGTGAGTAACTGGCGGTCGCCGGACACCTGCGATGTCATACAGAATTCTATGAACTTGAACTTAATTTAACGGCTTTCTCTGAATGTGCAGCACAGGGTATCAATATCATAATCCTGTAGTGCCACAGGTGAGTTTTACATAATACACGAGCAGTGTAACCCCGAAAACGAAGACTTCATTGTGACTCAATATTTTGGCATTTTATTTTGTCATCATCAGGTGAGTGATCAGAATGGACAAGCAACGACAAATATACATTTCACAGGGATATGGGTTATTACAGTAATTATTAAACATCAAAAACAGTTATCCTAAGATATATTGTAATGGACATATGAGTAGCAATAACAAAAATAACAGAGAATCATAAACAACGAGCTAGATAACCTGCTGACTAATAAAGAATTAACACAACCAAAAACAAAACACGCCTCTAGTTTGGGAATGCTGTGAATGGCTGTGACAGAAGAAGTGGGGATCGGGGGAGGGGGGTTTTTGGGTGGCGGAGTCAGACAGGGTATCATGGACGATATTCACATGCGTAGGCCTATACAGACTTCCCAGCAGGGTCACTCAAAAGATCAGAGGTAATCACTATCGGAAAAGGACAAGTTGTTTTGAGCCCTTTAAACATGATTTAAAACAGGCCTGTACCTACATATCCACAAAGCTTCTTTCAATAGCATGTCTAACCAGTGATAACATTGGTCTATAACCGTTGTATTACTTAAAATATTATCGCACAGACTAGGAGGATCAGTGTTATTGAGACAGTCTGGTAGACATAATAGATTTGCCAGGTAATGAAATTCGGCACATTTAGATATGAGGTTAAATACTTCACTGTGCCTGAGATCACTGCTGTGTTCCTTGATTCTAGAGAGGACGCACCTGTCAGTTTTACCTATGTATTCACAAAAACATCCTGGACATGAGAACTTGTATACAACAGAGCTGATGGATTCTTTAGCGGTCAGATCTTTCGTGTACAGGTAGAAGCTGGATTTGGTAGTTTGCCAGAGAAAGACAAGCATCGCAGGTTTGTTCAAGACGTAACGTGGTTTAGATATGCATTTTCTTGCAAGGTACTCCCCTTCTTTACCAGTGTAAGGATCACGCATCCAAATTTTGATGGGCTATTCTTCGGATTGCCTATTTTTAGGTCTAAATTCTGGCATAAACTTATCAATCAAGCGTTTGCCTGAATGTTTTGAGTAGCTATTCCAGGAGAGAAATTGGACAATTTTATTTAATTCGTCCGTAAAGGTTGTTTCATCCGAGCATATTTTGAAAGCCACAAGAGATCTGACCCATGCCATCTTGCTACACCATGGTTCAAAACTATCGAGGTGAACGTATTGACCAGTGTTGGTAGGTTTCCTCTACATAGCTGTGGAGGAGGAGCCTAAAGAAATATCTAAAAAATGAACAGAATTATTGTCTACAATTTCTTGCTTCGTGAAAACAATCGATTTGTGGTAGAAATTAAGCTAATTCTGGATCGTACCAAATCCTCTGGTTTAGCGAGGACTAATGTATTATCTACATATCTAACATAAAATATGTTAATTTCTTCGGCAATAAGTTTGTCTGTTATCAGCTTTTCCAGTTCAAGAAGAATAATATTAGCAAGGACAGGGCCAAGTGAGGAACCCTGTACCATCAGTTTATTGGTAGAAATCTAGATCCGCCGAGAAAGGTGACCTCGTGCCGGTGTCCTTGATGAGCTGCTTCAAAGTACTTTTCTTGAGTTTAGTTGTCTCAAGATTTTCTTTGTAGATTCTAATTGTAATGATATCAATGATCTTGTTAAGAGGCACATTGGTGAACACAGACTGTACATCAAAGGAAATGAACCTGTATCCAGCGTCAAGCAGTTCTTGTGGAATATATGAGTTCTGTAGGCAGCATCGAAACAGTCTGTGAGCGAGAATGGTCATTCTGAGTAAGGGGGCTTAGTAGTGAGGCCCAGAAACTTCCCCACATCTTAGAAAGCAGTGCCGGTAGTATCTATTATCGGTCGCATGGGTGGAAGTTCTTATGTTCTTTGGAAGAATGTGGGCTCTAGCTGGTCTGGCTGCAAAGGATCGCATGGAATGAAATTCCTCTTCCGTAATTTCTCCTCGTTTGAGAAAGATAGGCCTACACAAATACGTTTGTACGGTGTTGTGATGAGTCGGTATGAAATCGCTCGTTTATTTGCGGAACTTCTCATGAAGAAAATAAGTTGAACGTAGAGTCATAATAATCAGTCCATTTCATCAGCACACCACTTCCCTTGTCCGGTTTTAGTGTGGCGAACCTCAGTTCGGGGTCTTTTGTTGTAATAGTCTACGTTAAACAGGCAAAAATTAAGAACCTACTGCGTGCCATGGCCGCCAGCTTTCTAGACTTGGACAACAAACAACTCCGAACCGTTTAAGGTATTAAAGAATTAAGGTACCTCATGAAATGAAACGGAAGTACGCCATACTGAAACCGGACAAGGGGAGTGGTATTGTGCTGATGAAATGGACTGATTATTAGGATTCTCTGCTAAACTTATTTTCTGATGATGAGAAGTTCCGAAAGTTAACCAATAATCCCATACTGACTCAACTCAACACCTTACATGCGATAGGGGCCTCCTCTCTAGAATCAATGAACACAGCATTGATCTCAGGCCCAGTGAAGTATTCAATCACATATATAAATGTGCTGAATTTCCTATCGACATCCTATTCGAAGAACCTTTGTGGATACGTAGGTACAGGCCTGATTAAAATCACGGTTTAAAAGCCTCGAAAGAACTAGGCCTTTTCCGATACTGATTACCTCTGATCTTCTGAACGACCCGGCTGTGAAGTCTGTATGCGCACATGGATCTGGTCAATGATATCTTGTCTATATTCCTCCATCCTTTCTCTGCCCGACTACCCCTATCAGAGCCATTTACAGCTTTCCCTAACTACAGGCGTGTTTTGTTTTTGGTTTTGTTAGTCTTTTATTAGTCAACAGTTTATCTAGGTTTATGATTTTATGATTCTCTGTCATTTCTGTCATTCATGCTTATCTGTCCATATACCATAGGATCACTGCTTTTGATGTTTAATAATTACTGTAACAACCCATATCCCTGCACTATTGAGTCACAATTGAGTCACACTACTCGTGTATTAAGCAACGTGATAATGATACGGTACTCATGTGATGCTCAAACTGTATACTTCACTCACATAATCGGGTAAATCAAAGGCCGGGATTATCAGAAGATTAAATAAGGCGTTAAAGTTGGTAGAATTAACGGGTCCCACCATTAAACGCTTTTGGAATAGGTCTAACTCACTGTGTTGGTTTGTCACATCCGATCAATACGGAGATGTATCTGTAGGCGTGGTTTGATTCATTCAAGCATGCAGAGAACCATAATATTTCATGCACCTAGCTTTTGCTTTTTTTTTTTAGTTTTTTTTTTTTTTAATGCAAAGGTAAATTTGCCAGGCGTTACTAATCATTGTTAATTTTAATGAAGACACATTTATAGGCCTAATGTTACTATTAGAGCAAACGACTGAGCAGATATTAATTACTTGTTTTTTGTGTTGTTTTTTTTTTCATTCACGGATTTGAGAAAGCAAAATCATCTTCGACCGAATATAGGCCTATATATATATACGTATAGGTAAAACGGCTGACCGTGTTCCGTGAATCTGCGAAGGGAAGAGATATGTCAGTGGTAAGGCTATACACACCCTTGGGGATAAAAGGTGTAGTGGGGTGATCTGTACAGCCGCTCTTTTTTTAACGTTGAAAGCCCAGATGCCCCAGGAAAACCCTAAAATTGCCCCTGCCAGTGGCGCGTGCTCCGGAATGCGAAGCTATCGGGGGTAGCCCGGCATGCGCACAGCAATTATCAGTCTCGGCAGTTTAAAATCCGGCTAGGTGACACTGTAGACTGGGACGCCCCGAGCTCACGCACGAGGCAGTGGCCACCTAAACAGCTTGACAGACACATCGCTATGTTTATACTTAGGAAGAAACTTTACGTTTTTAATTTTCAGCCTTGATTATGACCATTGTCACTTGCTGGCTAGCCTGTGTTTGATTTGATAAGCCATGAAAGAAGGACTGTTTGTGATGTACTAAAGGCAGAGAGTTTCGATATCCAGGGAGTGAGTGAGTCCTCGATCTGCGGGGTGAGGTAACTTTTGTCATGGCAGAACTCCAGCCGACACAGACAAATAACAGCAACTTCACAGACCAGGCCCCTTCGGAAGACCCTACCTGTGATCCAGCGGAACTGGACGGCTCTGCTTACCCCGTACCCACCCTGGCAGAACTTATGGCACTTTTGGAAGGTACGGACCCAGGGGACACCGCGGAAGCGAGCGATGGCGAGGATCCACTACCCCTGCCCGTTATACAGACGGTGCGATCTCTGAGGGTAGTGCTGAAGGGCGGGGGACCCTGGGGATTCACCCTGTGTGGGGGAGCGGACGTCAGGGCCCAACTCAGGGTAGCAGAGGTAAGACGGCACACTTTACCCTAAGCCGGTAAATCGGATAGTCCCCGACAGTAAATAAGCCAAGCTTAAGTAAACTTTATTTTGGAGGAACTGTTCACAGAGATTACACCATGCAGTGTGGACGAGCTCTTCTCCAGGTGAACTGACTGGCCTACATAGTCCCTAACACAGGTAGCCAGATCACTCACCTGTACAGGTAACACCAGATAAAAGCAACCCCCCCCCACCACCAACCTTTAACTCTTCCCTAATTTGAACTGCTTTAACTTTTTAGAGATTGATTTAATACTTACATGTATGAGCTGTGATTTGAATAAATCAGAGTTAAAATATGACATATAAGCTGTGATTGCATATACATATAGGCCTATAATTATGGAAGTTCAGTGATATACACATAGGCCTATAATTATGGAAGTTCATTTATATACATATAGGCCTATTTGTATATAACTGAATTTCTATAATTTATATATATGGCCTTCATGGCTTTTTAGAGCTGATTCTAAGTTTCAACCAAAAATTTCGATCAAGCATTTTATTGGTATCAATAAGCAGGAAAAGAGAATTGTAAATATTGTATATCATTTAGAGAACTCTGTGAGTAAAAGCCATTAGTTTCCAACCTTATTCACGTGCACACATGTATGTTTGTCATTTGATAAAAAAAATTGCATTAAGCCGTCAGTCATTAAGTCAACATATATTTCTCTGTGTCATACTCTGTCACTGTCTACCTGTCAAATATTACATATACATCATGAATAAAACGCAACCGTAAGTACCTGTACATATACAGTGTGCTGAAACAATGTACTAATCCATGCATATTTTTACTGGTTATTGAAAGTGCTTATCTGCTCGTACCGTAACATGATTTAGTGATCAGCTTGGGGTAAACTTATATCAACTATTGTAGATACAGTGTAGAACATGTGGTAGTGCCATGTACATGTGGTAGTGCCATGTACATGTGGTAGTGCCATGTACAGTCTCTCCTACACAGCAGGGTTCATTTTTTGTAGTGAATTGACTGTGTTTCGGCAACTCTTCAGTGTCATGACAATTCTTCCCCTTAAACAAAATTATTTGTCATTATATGAGGATTAACTGCAATGTGTGTGTAAATCCCTTAAATGTTACTGTGGTATACTTGACAGTAGTGTAAAAGTGTTTCAGTTTTGAAGTATTGTTACCCTAAAGTCCCGTACGTGATGTAACATTGTCATGATTTAACACTATGCTCATGGCTGGTGTAAATACTGTGGCCTGTCAGCATGGTGTAACAGTACGCTCATTGCTGGTGTAAATACTGTAGCCTGTCAGCATGGTGTAACAGTACGCTCATTGCTGGTGTAAATACTGTGGCCTGTCAGCATGGTGTAACAGTACGCTCATTGCTGGTGTAAATACTGTGGCCTGTCAGCATGGTGTAACAGTACGCTCATTGCTGGTGTAAATCATGTGGCCTGTCAGCATGGTGTAACAGTATAGTGGTATAACAGTATCATGATTTAACAGTACCTGGTGTAAATGTATCAAAGTGTAAAAGTATGGTGGTGTAGCAGTATGGTGTTGCAAGAGTATGGCAGTGTAATACTAAGCTAGTGTGAACCTGTCATGGTGTCACAATATGCCGGTGTAAGTGTATCATGGTGTAGAAGTATGCTGTTTTAAAAATATTGTGGTTTGTTAGTATGGTGTAAAAGTATCATGGTGTAAAGAGTAGGTGGGTGTAAAGGTATACATGTACATGATGTAACAGTGTGGTACAAAAATATTGTGATATATATGTAACAGCACCAAGGTGTAATAGTAAAGTGGTGTATCAGACAGTGATAGTTTGGTGTAGCAGTGTCATTGTGTAACACTGTTGGTGTGAAATTATTGTGAAGGTGTAGAGGAATATGCTTGTGGAGAAATATCATGGTGTACCAGTGTGTAGGTGTAAAGTTTCACAGTGAAACAATGCTCTATGGTGGTGTAGAAGCATCATGCAGTAAAAGTATTGTAAGCAGGTGTAGAAGTATTATGGTGTAACAGTTCTGTATGCAAGGTGTAGAAGTATGGTGTAACAGTACTGTATAGTGGTGTAGAATTGTCATGGTGTACTGTTAGTCTGGTGTAAGTTTCACATTGTAGTGATGTGCGTAGTCTTTCAGCTTTGACTTGCTTACACTACATGAAAACAGGACACAAGCTCACACTGGTTGTGACTATCTTCATGCTATGGAAGTGTTTCTCGAATATCACTGGTCTTTGTCAATCTGTTTCTTCATATTTATTCAGAAACATTTATATGGTACAGTATGTTTTCACATGGCTATATATAGATAGGGTACTCTTTTTTTAATATACGTCCGATACATGTAGGTAGGATATCAAAGGGCCTCGTGCATTATGTTGATTGTGACGGGCCTGTTAGCTACTGATCCTTGCAGTCGTCATGTTCACAATAAATAGCAATCTGGCTTGCAACTTGGGGCCTATGTGTACATGTATGTATAGATTTCTTGGCTGTTATCTAACTGCGTCACTCTTTTGCCAGACTGTTTGAATACAGACCAGACTGTTGACATGGTGCTTCTTCTAATCAAAGAAAACTACAAATAATGAGATCAGGCATGTTGCCATGGCATATAATGCATGCTTTGCTGTATTAATTTTAAACAAACTATTAATAGGCAAATAATTTTTTGTATTGAAGTGTTTGAAGTCTCACTGCCCTGAGGCATCAGCCCAAACACAAAAATTTCGGTGGAAAAATATTTGCATGTCGTTATACATGTGTATGTGTCTGTAGGCAATAAAGAAAAAAGAAACCTCTGCAAACTTGGAGTAAGTATTTAAAGAGAAATCATACTTTTTAATGTATGTTGTGCATGATTCTTAACTCATTTTACAAAACCATTTCAGACAAGAAAATTGTAAAGAAAATTGCTGAACAGAAAAGCGGTATAGAATTTGTCCGGAATTGTGTGGAGGCAGAAGAGATTCCCGGGAGGGCTGATGCACCACTGTGACATAAAACAGCCTTTGTACGTGTGATCGGCAGACAAACCACTGTCTGTGTCATAAGGGCTGAGAGGGACGAGGGAAAGCAGAGAATGTGGCAGATTTCATTGTTGGCATCAGAATGGGCCCAACCTTGCTCGGAAATATCTCTATGGATAAAACGCGGTTTTCTCATGCATTGATTGGTTGATGGTTTCAAAGATACTTAAATAAACCCAGTGGCATGGTCTGGGAAAATGATCAGCAGGTAGGCCTGTGCTGAACAGGCCTGCAAGTCAGATGTCTCATGATGGAGTAAAATTTGCTCATACGGAATTTAAATGTATGAGAAATCAGATGTATACATGGGTAGGGAATGTCTCTGGTGAAGATCTATATTTGCATTTCCTGAGAGGTTCATGCACAGAAGAAAGGTACATAATGTGTGAGATTGCATGAATTAAAACATGAATTTTGGCCCCTGGAAAGACATAGAATCCTTTTTAGAATGGTTGGGTGTCCTGTAGGATAATAGATTAGGTTGCACAATGGTTAAAGGTCCTGTGTGATAATCAGACACCCTGCAGATTGGTGTAATGTCTTCTAGAATGATACTAGAAGTGTTGAAGTGTTTATGTCTTGTTGAATGCTTATATGTTTTGTAAAATGGTTATGTGTCTTGTAAAATGGTTAAATATTTTTGCATCCTGCAGAATAGCCAGATGTCCCGTAATAAGTTTTGATGAACGGTAGACTATCAAGTGAACTGCAGAATGGTTGGATGTCATGTACATTTAGAATGGTTGCATGTCCTGTAGAATGGTTGGATATCCTGTAAAATGGTGGAATGTCCTGTAGAATGGTTGGATATCGTGTAGAATGGTTGCATGTCCTATTTGGATGTCCTGCAGAATGGTTGGATATCCTGTAAAATGGTGGCATGTCCTGTAGAATGGTTGGATATCCTGTAGAATGGTTGGGTGTCTTGTAAATGTCTGGTATCCTGTAAAATTGCTGGTGTCCTGTAAAATGGTTGTTGTCCTGTAGAAAGGTTGGATGTCCTGTTTGGATGTACCATGGATTGGTTGGATGTCTTGTAAAATGTCTGGTATCCTGTGAAATTGCTGGTGTCCTGTAAAATGGTTACTTGTCATGTAGAATGTTTGGGCATCTTGTAGAAGGCTTGGATCTATTGTAAAATGATTGGAAATGTCGGTGGGCCTGTAGAATGGTTGGATATCCTGTAGAATGGTTGGAAGTCCTGTATAATCGTTGCATGTCCTGTAGAATGGTTTGGTATCCTATTGAATGGTTGCATGTCCTGTAGAATGGTTTCATGTCCTGTAGAATGGTTGCATGTCTGTAGAATGGTTTCATGTCCTGTAAAATGGTTGTTGTCCTGTAAAATGGTTGCATCTCCTGTACAGTGGTTGCATGCTCTGGTGAATGGTATCTCTTGGAAAACTTGGATGTCCTGTAGAAATGCTGGATGCCTTTTAAAATGTTAGGTGTGGTGTGAAATGGAGAATGGCTGGTGTACTGTAGAATTGTTGGTGTTCTGTAGAATGGTTGTTGTCCCCCGGATTAAAAATGACCATACATGTAAGCCTTCAAGGAAGGCAGTGTCATGTTATATTTTTAGTGTTAGTTAATGGTGAAAGGTCAGCTTTTGTCTGGACACTTGTCAGCAAAATGTGACCATGAAATGTTTGACACCTGTCCAGTGTCCAAATCAGGGACCTACTGTAGGGGTTTTATGACAGGGTGAGCAGTAACAATGTGGGCTGATTTCTGACAATTAATGTGTCATCTGTCATTTAGTGCCTACTTAGCAATGTACCTCCAGTATAGAGGTATATAACTGAGATGTTTGTAAAGGGTATCATTTAAGAAAGAAATTCTTTGTGTTTGCCTTGGATTTAAAAGAACAGACCACATCTTAACAAAGTACACCTCATCTTTTATGCTGATTCCAAATATGGTCTTCATTGTTTTTTGATATTTTCCTACAATGATTAAAATGGAAATAAAGACTGACGTGCTACGGTGAACGTTTTGGACCATGTTGAACAGGCTGATGCACTGTTATGTCACTGATTCTTTTTAGCCGCTACACATCCTCTGATTGCTGTATGTTGCGTGAATATATATGTAGTATAACACCTGTATCTGTATTCAATGTAGAAATAGAACAGGTCTCCGGCTGTAAGTCGGAAGGTCTGCCAGCAACCTGCAGATGGCCGTGGGTTTCCCCCGGGCTCTGCCCAGTTTCCTCCCACCATAATGGTGGCTGCCGTCGTATAAGTGAAACATTCTTGAGTACGGCGCGAAACACCAATCAAATAAATAAATAAATAGAACAAGTACGGCATGTTACTGAGCAAAAAAGAATCTATGGCTTCACTGTTTTTCAGTCTGCTCAACATGATAGTGAAGACCATATTTGGAATCAGCAAGAAATAACATTTTAGTTGATGCTTACTTAAATGTGGTTTATTCTTCTAAGTGAAATTGTTGTTGTAGAGACGTTCGACAAAAATTTGACTGTAATTATCATGTTATGCTGTGAATGTAAGTATGGTGTCAGTATTAAATTGATTGCATGGCTGGCTTTTGGGAGGATGTACGATAGTAATGGAGGTTGAAGGGGGATGCTTTGACATTGGATGCAATACGTAGATGCATTATTTGTGTACATGTAGGAGTCACTGCAGAAATATGTGACCATGGGAGGTGAGGTGAAAAAGTGGCAGAATTGCTCATCCACTGAGCCGTGTGCTAATCACGTCTGTCTCAGCACCTATACTGGCACCTACATCAATGAGGCCTGGGAAGCCAGGTGCTAATCCCGCTTTGTGCACACCTTGCAGTTTATGGCTGATACCTGTGTGTCTTGCTGCCAAATCTGTGGACTGAGAGCAGCCCTGTAGGATTGTGCAAATAACTGAGAACTTAACGCCCAGTAGTTGGCCTTTACCTAGATGTGTGGGGATTTCAGGGGGGCCCGTGTCACAGGCTAGTCACAAAATGGTGACAAGGTTAAGTGGCACTTTCTGGGCTGCAGATTTACATATGGCTTCATCTTTGTGCCTTGTGCTCAGTTTCAGTTAAAATGTTTGTTAATGCTAAACCAGACAAATACAGTGATTGTCTTATGGTGGCAAAATACGAAACAAATAAAAAAGATAACAACTGGCTGTGTGTTTCACATGTAACAAAATTCCATTTTGGAGACATACAACTGGCAGTCACATAGAGGAACTGGCAGTCACATAGAGCAACTGGCCATTACATAAGGCAACTGGCAGTCACATAGAGCAACTGGCAGTCATGTACAGCAACTGGCAGTTACATACAGCGTTTAGCAGTTACATACAGTAAGTAGCAGTCACGTACGGCAGTCGGCAATCATATGTGGCAACTGAAAACTGGCAGTCACGTACAACTAGTAGTCACACACAGCGACAACCATTCACATACAGCGGCTGCCATGTAACATACATCGATTGCCATTCACATACGCCAACTGGCAGTTACTTAATTTTGACAGGCAGTTACTTTCATGTGACTTGTGGTTTCAGGTATGTATGATTGTATGTGATTTACCAGAATTTTGTTGGTTACAACTCTGTGACTGACAGTGGTACCCCAATTGTAAGCAGATAATAAATGACTTAACAGCACACAAAGTTTGTGAAGGGTGGAAACACAGTACACAAGTCTGGAGTTTTAGTGTTGAGTCCTATTTCTATTAATAACAGTCTGTTCCATTGTATATGTCACATACACTATCAAGACGCCATGGTATAAATCTGTGGAATTGTTGAGGTTCTGGTCATTCTGGAGTTTGACCACTGGCCAGAGAGTGACCAGTACACCTGGGTGAGTAGAGTATCCTCAGCCTGAGAGAACACAGCTGTGAAAATAATATGTACAGAAGAACCATGTGTTTCTGTCTTCATCTGGAATGTGCTGGGTGGAGAGGTTGGTAGTACAAGATTCCACCAGACAGCTGGTAACTTTTATTGCAGACCTAGACTGCCAAAATGCCAGGCCTGAGTTTCTGTGTTGTAGCCTGTAAATCAAGAGCTCTGTACTACTGCCCCTCTGACCAACCTTCCACCTACTGTCCGAAACAACCATACTGTGTAAGTATATTCTACCCTGCTGTCAATTGCGAGAGTACGTGTGCATATATACATATTGAATTAAAGATGACCTTTCAAACAACATAGAGTTTGTCACGCCACATACCGACTGGTACATTTACCTCCCCAAATAATATTCAGTCCTGCTGTTTATTTCCGCAAATAAAAGAATTTGATCTTGTACACTTGGTAGATTTTGTCGTTTATATCATTTATATAGAGGTGAAACGTCTGAAATATCTAAAGTGATGAAAATGTAATTTCACATAATTTATACATATAGCTTTTGTGATTACATATTTACTGCTTCAAACCCAAAAGCCATGACGTTGGAAAAAGAAACATTTTGCTTCATGACATTGTTCAGTATGTGTAATAGTAAACTTTTACATTCCAACGTCCTGCAACAATCAGACATGACGCCATACACACGACTTCATGGAAATATCTAGGTCAAATACCGTGGCCTAAGCTTGCCATTGATTGGTCTAAAATTCATGAACTCTGAGGAGGGAGTAAAAGAGATTGACAGTACAAAATATGCCGTTTTTTCCACATTTTTTTTTCTTCAGTTTTTGGGGTGGAATAGGCTTTAACACCTTTGTCTTGGTGTTTCTTGTGTAACCCAATACTGCTGAAATCCCTCGAATCCACCTGGAATATATCTACTTCCCTGAGAGGGAGGAACTCAAATCCTTCAAATGCTGCGCATTCTCGGAATTTGACTCGGTAAGAAACAAAGTTCAGCTGTGTTGGGTAACACAACAAACACCAATGTGTTAAACCCTTAGGCATTCTCCTGGCATTACTTCTTCTGTGCAGAAAAAAAATTTTAATTTTGTATACATAGAAGGATTACTTAATTTTAGTACATAAGTTATACATGTATTCCCACTTTGTAACTCACTGAAATACACAAAAGGCATGTCATGCATGTATGTTTTTCACAGTTTGAGACAAGGGGGGACTACTCTAGTGGACATCCTCATACTCGCATACAGCTGCTGTTCTTTTTTCCTAAGCTGTTGAATTCACCCTCATCAGTCCCAGCTTGTACTTCATGTAAGGCAGCTTTACAAAGAATTCTCTTTCTGAGAAAGTTAATGGTATGAGTGAAACACTTACATGAACAGTTGGAATAAAATCTTAACTGAGGTAAATTGACATGAGACCAGATGTGAGATCGACTGTTGTTACTACAATGGCTTTACTCTCTAAGCTGTAGTTTTTGATATTGTTTATAATTTATGTGCTGTGTGCTGGTAGCATTTCCTTGGGAGAACTTAAAGAAGAAAGCAGTCGGTACTTCACTTGTGTGAAAAATGTGATGGGCTGCAATGTGTTATGTGCTGAAGTGGAGCGAAAATTGAATCAAGAGTGTCACTGATTGGCTGCTGTTTGTGTGCAATGAATACAGAGTGCAGCTGAAATCTTAACACAATGTGTATGTACATAAGTGTATACAGGTAGAAATACATGTGTAAGGGAAAATTGTAGAAGTATGAACATTTGTTTAGATAGGGAATACTGATAGTGTAGGATGACCAGATTGTTAAATTAGTCTGTCCATGACAGCTAAGGAATAGTCTAGGCCGGCCAAACTGTTGTCGTATCTCTTTACACCATGAAATAAACATACGTTTGTTCCAGGATTGATCTATGCATGTACATACTGGTTTGAGGTGAACACTGCAGCCCAGTCAGTGTTTCTCCATGCAGTAGTCGTCTCCATAATGCTGGCGATCACTCTAGCCTTGACACCTATACGATTTATAAACAAAGATTAGAGAAACACAATGCTTCTTTAAGCCTGGACACCAGGATAACTCTAACACACCTGTTATTGTTGTGATCCTGGGGCATTTAGTGCCGGGATCCAGTGGTGTACACGCGCAACCTCAAGATGTGCCTGATACGGCAGGGTTTGTTATCCAGCTGGGTAAGGCAGGCTGGCCCTGTGCTTAGGGCGTAGATCAGAAGGATGATGTCATTGTGTGTCCTGATCAGGGCACCTGCTTGCTAACCCTGTCACTCTGATCTACAAAATTCTCTCTCTGTTGTCACCCCTCTGCTGGACAAACATAAGATTAGTGGAATCAGATGACCTTGTTACTTGACAATGTCAAGTGGCGACCTTAATGAGGAGTGACAGTGTTGTAAAGGTACAAAATCTGAACAGGATTAACAGTAACCTCGAGGAAGAGATGAAATAAATAATTCAGACTAGTTATGTTGGTTCTTTTTAGGTATTCGTACATGCACAAGTTAAGGCTTCCATAAGTGCAGTTTACCTGTTGTAGACATCTTTATTTTAGAAGCAAGTCTACATTTATTAGGCTTTAAATCCTGAGTTTTTCATGACATGAAAATGTTGACATATTAGGAGCTTATAAATAATTACAATTACGGCTTAATACTCTCAGGGGGTATAAATTAATAATGGGAAAAATAAGCATGTCTGTAGAATTTGTACATACACAATTCTATACTTGTGTTTATAAAAGATATGTGTGCAATATGCACAAGTTATTACTCGGGCAAAATAAGGTTTTAATATAAAAAGTAACCCGACAGTCTGTTACATTGTTCCACCCAAATCTTTTTATCTAATTCCATGATGACGACTTCTTTGTTTTTGTTACATAACTGAGAGAGATCCTATCATAATCTTTGTTATTTAGAGTCATGCATGCGGATACTCATGATAGAAAAAGCACTATTAATTTTCTGCTCTTCACTCTAATGGATGAAGTATGCTCATCATTATCATTATGTGTGGTTTTGCAGGTATTTGTCATGTATTTGTATTCAGGAAAATATGTTATGTTCTCAGCACCTGATTTTCTCAGTGCCTATGTTGTAAATTATATTAAATTGTAAGTGGAGTCATACAGAACACTCATGGAATTAAACTTTTCGCCCTGTCACCATAATCAGATTTTCATGCTCATGTTAACCTCTTCTCTGCCATAATTTGTGGTTTGGGACATAACATCTTTTGCATTTGGTTGACCTTTTTGTCCAGGTTCAGTTCTACTCCAACCGACTGGCCCAATCATTATGTATATATTGTGTGCTGGTAACACAAAAAATCCATGGGGTAGGGAGGGGTGGATTATATAGAAATTGTAAATTCAGCAGATTTGACCCATATCAGTTACTTTAAAAAAGAATATTTATTTATTTATTTATATATTTGATTGGTGTTTTACGCTGTACTCAAGAATATTTCACTTATGTCACGGCAGCCAGCATTATGGAGGGAGGAAGCCGGGCATAGCCCAGGCGAAACCCACGACCATCCACAGGTTGCTGGGACACCTTCTCATGTATGGCCAGAGGGTAAACCAGCCTGGATTAAACTGAACTTACAGCAACTGCATTGGTGAGAGGCACCCAGGTCATTATGCTGCACTAGCATGCAAACCCTGTTGGCCACAGAAGCCCCCAAAAAAGAATACAATAACATTCGTGATAAAGGCTTTCATTTGGAATTGATCTCAGATTGTGTAATTTACATCATTGAATTTGTAAAGGAAAGAGAATATTGCACATGTAGCAGATTCAATGTTCATTAAATATATGCACCCTAACGAGCCACTGCAGTCCAGTTATGGTTCTTTTACCTTTATCAACTGGCCTAATTATTTTCAAAACTAGTGAATATACAAAGGGTAGGATGTCATAAATCCATCAGATTAAATGCATGTTAATTAAGATAACCGTGTAAATAGAACTTTGCATATTAATGTCTGATGTCTAATTCTTTAGGCTAATTTAAGTTTTAGGAGTGTTCAGTGAGAGTGAGATTGACCCCTGACCTGTACATTTAGCGTCTGCTGCATAACGTACATATCAGGCCACATGAGCACCACATTGTGACAGTGACGAACAGCAGATAGGGGATTTGTATTGTTAAACCATAGCTTCTGCTTTTCTTCATCTATGTTTACATTGCACAATTAATTTGTAACAGCATCAATATGGCAAAAGGTCTTTAATTTTTCATGACATCTCCTGGTTTTATAGCGGTATCAGTGTTAATACCTGCATTCATGTGCATCTTTGACATGAGTGACTGTAAGGGCATGCACAAGCATATGGCTGTGGATATTAGAATCCTAGTACACATTTGCCTTTTTAGGCTTTTGAGCTTAAACCTGCATGGCACTCATTGTTCTTTAACGGTTACCTTAGCCGGCAGTGAACATAATTAAGGGTGATCATGAGGAAAGAGTAGGTGGCTATCAAGCCTGTTTGCTGTCTGAGCAACTAAGCCCGTGGTGATAGACGATAGTATTGCTGTGAATGGATGTTTCATTGGACCCAAGAAAATGATAGGTTTCCCAGAAATGAAAGTTTTGTTTGGCCTTGGAAGATCATAATGTTGCCATAAAGGGATGTTTGATTTGAGCCATGAAGGTGATGGTGTGGCCATGAAGGGATGTTCTGTTTGAGCCATGAAGGTGATAGTGTTGTCATGAATGGATGTTCTGTTTGAGCCATGAAGGTGATAGTGTTGCCATGAATGGATGTTCTGGTTGAGCCATGAAGGTGATGGTGTTGTCATGAAGGGATGTTCTGTTTGAGCCATGAAGGTGATAGTGTTGCCATGAATGGATGTTCTGGTTGAGCCGTGAAGGTGATGGTGTTGCCATGAATGGATGTTCTGGTTGAGCCATGAAGGTGATAGTGTTGTCATAAATGGATGTTCTATTTGAGCCATGAAGGTGATAGTGTTGCCATGAATGAATGTTCTATTTGAGCCATGAAGGTGATAGTGTTGTCATAAATGGATGTTCTATTTGAGCCATGAAGGTGATAGTGTTGCCATAAATGGATGTTCTATTTGAGCCATGAAGGTGATAGTGTTGCCATAAATGGATGATTGATCCTAGCTGTGTCAATTCTTCTTGAGTCGTGTGATCTGATAATCAGGTGACAACACAACCTTCTAGCACTAAGCCGACAACGGCTGCACAAAGAGACTTTTGTCAGAGAAAACCAACATGGCCCAGCCTTGGGCACTGTTGTTTGTCTTGTTTCCCGAACTGCTTTGCAACCGATTGTTGTGTGCTTTGCTTGTCTTGGGGAAACACAGACAGTTGTTTGAGAGGTGGTGATTGGCTGTTTGCTCGAGATTCTGATTCGATGTTTACCCGTGATTTTACCACGCACCCTGCTCGATCTGCTCACTTGGCGGTGCTGACTTTGTACCCGAGTTTGTGTTTTAATTACATTTTGAAAGAACCTAAGGTGGGTTTCAATCAGTTTCCGTGTGTGTTTACCTTGTTGGCCATGAGACCTTTACACCAAACAGGTTTTGCTATTTCCCCATGTTTGTAACGACTGTTGGTGCTGAGTAACGATGTTAGAATAACAGGAACTGTCTTCGGGTAACTGAACTAATCCGGCTGTTATCTGGGTCAGCGTGAACGACATGTACCACGGAGTTTATTGGCAGGAACAGAAAAAAATGAAGTCTTTGGTTCAGAACTTAATAGCACCTCAGGTCTTATTTTTCAACTCTTAATATAGCCTGCACAGTCATACAATCATGGAGAAAAGTATTACGATTAGATAGGCCGACTTTGAAGGTATTTATCAGGATAGAAAAGCCACGGTCTGGAAATGCTCAACAATATGTAGATATATGGTGTAAAGTGATGCGTCCATAAGTTGAAAGTGGGCAGAGATGTGAAAACACGTCTTGAAATCGTTTAGGGGTCAGAGGTTCAGAGCTGAACATAAAGCTGTACAGAAAGTTTTGTGACATCACTGTTTACACGCAATACCAATATGGTTCATAAGAACCATCATACAAGCCAAACATTTGACTGCTTTTAATTGGTGAAAAATAAAAAAAGAAGAAGTAAGAAGTTTTTTTAAGATACAGTTTTTAATGGTGTGTTTACTGACCAAAACTTCATTTTTGCCATTTTTATGGCATATATTACCCCATTCACTGTTTGACACTAGCCAGAGTTACATCATTGTGTGGACTGGTGAGCATGTAAAATAAATGTGATGTTTGTTGTTGTTGTTTTAGATAGAGCCTGGGGGTAGAGCAGATGTGGAAGGCAGCCTGCAGGTGGGGGACTGTATTACCAGTGTAAATGATGTCCAGTGTGGCACCATAACTGAGGCTGTCCAACTTATCCAGAGTGCCTTTAGGACCCTGACTCTGGGAGGCTGGAGGTAAGTGGCACTTCATCACCTCATCATGATATGCTTATTAAACATTTAGTTATCACTTTGTTCTCTTGTCACAGGCATTGTGGTACATGTTATGTGTGTACAATTTCATGCATGGTGTGGCTTCAGACCTACGTCTGTCTGTCTGTCATGTCGTACGTACATCCATCACTACCCTTGCAGACAAAATAGCTAAACAAGGCCTTCATTTGTAACAGTGAAAACATTTATACATGATTTCTTCTATATCTCAAACATATACTACTTCATGTTACTGCTATGAAACAAGAAAACAGACATAAGATAGTATTTGAATGGAAGAGAATGCAACTGCAGTTTGAGATGTTCCTTCAGGAGACATTTGATACCAGGTATAGGGCTGATGGCTCGACTGTTTGAATGGAAGAGAATGCAACTGCAGTTTGAGATGTTCCTTCAGGAGACATTTGATACCAGGTATAGGGCTGATGGCTCGACTGTTTGAATGGAAGAGAATGAAACTGCAGTTTGAGATGTTCAAACTGACATTTGACAGGTGACATTTGACACCAGGTATAGGGCTGGTGGCTCGACTGCTTCATTGAAGTCGCTAGTTTGCCATTTCTGCATGCAGTGACTTCTGCTCTGAAACAGATTATATAATGAAACTTAAGGTCTTTTTATGACACATATGGATGTGTGTACACCATAGTTTCCTTCATTGTGAGTGAATGTAGTGTTTTTTGTAAAGCCGTTAAGCCTTTCTCTTTTGATCATGCCGACTGGGTGAAAAGGGATCAGTTACATTTAATGTGCATGTCTATGCATAGAAGGTTGGGGAGAGCATAGTGTGAGTTGATTGGTTCACTGAAGAATGGCCTTACCTTAATTGGTCTTTGTGAACATTAACACTTCCTATCCAGCTGAACTACTTAGTGATAATCCTTAATGATTACATAAGCTGTATTCAGTGCCTGCAAATTATGACTTCAAGAGAAGTCTTATGTATTCTTAATGTCCTGCAGTTTTAACCTTGTATATTATAAAAACAGTTTAATATATGTGTCCTGCATAGGTCGCGCATGTATATCACACATACTTACCTTGATTGTTGTTTGACATTATTGTAGCTGTGTAGTGAGTGCAGTGGTGTGTGGTTTATGGGTGCATGCGCCAACGGGTTAGCTGTTCAGTAGCAGTACGGAAATCCATGCCTACAGAGAGAAACATCCATTGAAAGTAAAGCAGGTTGTAGTCCATGTAAGGATACGTTTTGCATGCCCAGTAAGTAAATTTTACGAATATGAACTGATGTGATTTTATTTGCATTTTTATTTTGATTATTTATTGACGCGTATTAAATAATCTTTACTGATCTGTCCATATATGTCTCACTGCAATATTAGTTGTCTGAGAAATGATTGCTAGTTATCAGATACTGTGTTTTGAGGTATGTAATTGATTTTCATGTTTGTTTCTCTGAAAAATGGACAAATAATGTGTCTTTTAACAGTGCAGTTGTATGGGAATTGAATCTGAATATAATATTGTGCTCAAGTTATTTTGCCATGCCACTTCTGATTCATGTGTTATATACATGTATATGGGCCCCGTGGTTGTGTTCTCTTCCTGACTGAACTTTGTCCAAGAATTTGCAGTCTGATTTCCTCTTTTCCATGAATTTATGTGATCTGTTAAAGCCTTCCCATGTCTTATGATAGGTTAAGTGAGATTTAAGCTTTAAACAGGAGTCTGTGTGATGTAGTGTAACACGCACACCTCTGCTATTTTGGGAGGAGGAATATGGATTTTTTTGTCAGCGACTGGGGGAATATCTGGTTAAGTTTGGAATTGGGGGAGGGGGTTGCGGTGTGGCCAGACACGCGTTGTTGACACGAGTTCGCGTCCTCCTCCTACCCTCCTATCATGTACATACGTAGATTGCCTGGAAACCCCCTTGTGTTTATTATCGGATTTGATGACTGCCTTTGGTGGTGTTTGAGCTTTCTCTCAGCTTCTTGACCGCTGTCTGCTGCGAGTTTGTAATGGTACTCTGTGTGTTGATTGGGCTCCAACCCCTGGATGAGAGAGCATTAAGACTGTGTCAAGCTGAGAAGCGCCTCCAACCCCCGTTTGGAGCTTGGCTTATGTTTAAATACTTTCACTTTTATAGATTTGGCAGTTTTCAAAAGTTGGCTTTACTTATCAAAGATCCATACCGACGTGTGCGGGGCTGGAAAATGGGGCAAAAATCCATAAACTGGCAACGAGTCTAATGCCACGTCGGCAAGCCCAATATTCAGAACGAATAGCCAAATCCTATACGTCTAATTTTTTAACTGATGCCATACTCTTTAGCACGAAGCTCCAGGACCTTATTCTGAAAGTTTATTGCGTTGACATTAGACGAAAGGAAATGCCAATTACAAGTGTGTAATATCTTAGATGACATATGAACGTGTTCAGGACAAAAACATCATCATTCCTAATATATACATTATGAGAATTTTCTCTGTTGAAAACGAGTTATTGTCTTTATTGAAATCAAGCTGTGTGATCAATCTGGGTATTAATTAGGGTGCTGATGAAATAGTTTCTCGTCAGCTCAAGATAGAGAGAGGTTTTGATGTTGGTTTTCAGATGCTTTGCTCAACAGACTGATATCATACTGTCTTACACTCTCTCCCTATATATGTACCTGCTCGTCTGTCCTGTTGAAAGCTCTTTGATGTTCTCATCAATGCATTCAGCAGGGCTAATGACTTGCACATGTATATTCTGTTGACAGATGTTCCAGGTTTTTGTTGTTGTTGACAAGTTTGTGATCTGTTCACCTTAGCTCTCAAAGCCTGCCTTCCGTCATCAGAGTCTTACGTCTGCCACTCTGTTGACATTGCCTCCTCGCCTGTGGGTTCACTGCACAAACGGTAAACATCTTTTTTGGCAATGTTGTTTGAGTGAGAGTCTGGAGTATGTGTGCTTGGGCTGTCGTGCCGTATTGCTGAGAATCTGTGTAACATTCTAGCGTTGCGCGCAGACAGACAGACAGAGTTGATACAACCATCCCACATCCACCCAGCATATTAGTGCTGAATTAAAAACCTCTCTGGGGAATTTAAGACCTCTCCAACAGCTTATTTATATTAGAATGCCTTTTCAAAGGCAGCTTGCTGGGACATCAAGAACATTGTTTTAAAAAGCTGTCAAATTGAAACTAGAAATGGCACCATTTAGAGTGTTATGAAAAAGTCAAAAAAAAAAAAAAAAAAAAAAAAAGGAAAGTAAACAAAAGAAACAGTAAAATAAATTGAAACAACGAAGCATAAATCCTTGCTTTTTTACATTTGGGAACAGAAGTGCTATCGTTCATAAATTTCCAGAGTAACCTATTATTTAGACTTTGAAACCATTTGTCTGGTTAATATGTATTTAATACAGTGATAGTGTCACTTATCAAGTATTTTAATGCATTTGAAGTCCATTAATGCATTTGAAGTCCATCATCATCATCATTACATCATCTCCAATCAGCTTTCTTGTGTGTGTAACTTGTGTGAGTTTCTTTGCTGCCCGTAGAGATCTCACACCTTAATTTTGTCTTCCTGTCAATATGGACAGAGCTTGCCTTGCTTAATTCATCTGAAGATTGCATGTATTGTAACGTGAAAGTTATATTTCAACCATTCATGCATTCGTTGAAATATCTGTTAATTATTTACTGGATGTCCGAAAGTTGCAGGTAAAATGGACCTATGATTGATCCCATGAAGTCTTTGACTTATCAATGGAAGTCTTTGGTCATTATCAAGTACAGTTTGTTGTTACCATGGAAGCTGTTCAAGGTGGAATATCATTGTGTATGTGTGAACACTGCATTGATATATAAACACCAAACAATAAAAACGTGATATTCATTTAAAGATTTTGTAATGTGTACGTGGCCATGGACAACTGATATGGTGTGAGTTTTAATTACTGATCAAAGTTAATGAGATTTAAACAAAGTAATCAGCTCTACCTGGAATACCTGAGGAGCTTAATTACAGGTGTGTTACGTGTATACAGGGTGAAAATCAGGCAAGTATGAAAGAAAGACCTCTTTTATCACAAACCTTTTGATGAAATAAGTATGCATGTTTGGTCATGCATCTACTTTTGATAGCTACAGAAATCTACATCTGTTCAGGTCACCGTGGGCAGTTTAATGGTCCCCGGTAAAGTAATGAAGATGTTGATTTCACAGAACATGTGACACTTGCTATGTAGTAACATTTTTGCAGTTAACTCTAAAAAAATATATCCTGATTTTTCAAAATATGTCACAATATAGCTCATAAATATTATGCAGGATTAAGACTGAGAAATTGAGGGTAAGGGATGTAGGTAAAGTTGTGTGTAGTGCTGACAGGTAGATGGTGTACACTAATGGTCCATTACCTGTTTTAAAGTTGTATGTAGTGCTGACAGGTGAACAGTGTACGTCAATGGTCCGTTACCTGTTGTATCATCAGCCATGAAGATAGGGATGTAGGTAAAGTTGTGCATAGTGCTGACAGGTAAACTGAACACTAATGGTCCATTATGAGGGTAGGGATGTAGGTAAAGTTGTATGTAGTGTTAACAGGTAAACAGTATACACTAATGGTCCATTACCTGTTTTATCATCAGTCATGGAGGCAGGGATGATAGGTAAAGTTGTATGTAGTGCTGACGGGTGAACAATGTACACTAATGGTCCATTACCTGTTTTATCATCAGTCATGGGGTTAGGGATGTAGGTAAAGTTGTATGTAGTGCTGACGGGTGAACAATGTACACTAATGGTCCATTACCTGTTTTATTACAAGTCATGGATGAACAATTTTGCATCAGCTTGCCAGGACTTGAAAGCTAAGAGAGTCAATGAAAAGAGAAAAAAGGTGAGCAGTAATATCCAAAGGATTGTTCATAACATATTTATAGTCATCTCTTGTTGCCTAATTTGTTTCTATCAGCAATACAAAACATATGCTTAACAAATCTCCTCTTTTTAGGATGGGACACATATTTGGTCAGCTATTTTCATTGACCTCTTGCATGCATTTAACCCACAAACACATATTCATTATACTTGGCTATATAGACAAACCTGTTTTTGATAATAGTCTGGGCAAAAAACAGGAATTCCTGAGTAATGTGGCAAAAATGATTAATACAACTTTTTTTGTAAGGAGCTTGATGCCGAAGGGATTTCTACAAGTAGGCTGTATGACTACATTATAGGTGATGTCTTTCTCGACGTCTAGTCTGAATATGGTTTACCTGTGTGTATACCCTAAGACTGTGTGTATACCCTAAGACAATGTGGTTTACCTGTGTGTATACCCTAAGACAATGTGGTTTACCTGTGAGTATACCCCAAGACAATGTGGTTTACCTGTGAGTATACCCCAAGACAATGTGGTTCACCTGTGAGTATACCCCAAGACAATGTGGTTTACCTGTGTGTATACCCTAAGACAATATGGTTTTCCTGAGTGTATACCCCAAGACAATGTGGTTTATCTGTGTTTGGTTTGAGTGTGGTTTGCTTGTGTCCAGCTAAGCATGGTTCACCTGTGTCTGTTCTAAGGGTGGTATATCCCCATGTCTCATCTGCTCGAACTACCAAAACATGCCTAAGTTATCATGGGGAACATACCCAGATTCAGTCGTGTTAATGTAATTTGTGTACTACAGAGATAGCAGATGTGGATTGGTACAATTGGAAGTCAGGAGGTAATTTGCTGGATGACTTGTTCACTTTGTCACGGTTCACCTGGCCGAGCTGATCAGTGAAGCAGACACTGATTGATCTCTTACCCGAGTCAGAGCACAGGTAAGACAGCTCTACACCTGACAGCTTCTGCCGACCCAGACTTGCGCCCAGCATTGTTTCGCTATTCACCAGGCGAAGCCCAGGCAGGGTGCTGGAAACTTTGGGGGGTTCTTGCCCAGTCGTTTATTGACTGTATCGGGGGCCAGATGGCTGGGATTGAATCCGCATTGGCTGCATGCAGTCCCCTATCAGGTGACACAGGTAACGCATGTAAGGGCCGGGCTGTTGTGTTACCCCGTTTGCCTCGACCTGCTTGTTTTGGCTGGCCCTAAAGCGCCGCAGGCCGCTAAACTCTCGTGTCAACGGTTTTATGTATATGTGAACCTGTACATTCCATCTTTGGGCTGGACCAGCCCGGACAATCTTCACCTGAAGATAACGGTTGCTGTAACTGTGTGTAGGGTTCAGAAACGATTACCTGGCCATAGCTGTGGTGTGATTCGTGTTCCCTCCGCCCCGGGCTAAATCCCTGTTGCGTATGTCGTAACGGGGAGGGCCTCCACCATCACCTGTGTCAAGGATTTACCTGTCTCTCTCCTCCCTGGCTCCTTTAGATTTGTCAACCCTCTTACCTGACCAAGCCTTTTCAGGCTTATTCGTGGCTCTGGTGTTTCGATTTCGAATGGGTTGGCAGTCTTACCGAGGAGTGATGGGGAAGTGGTGATTGGTTTGTGTCTTAACCCAGGACTTTTAGCAGACCTGAGGGAAGAGGTTACTCACCTGAATCCAGTGACATGACTGTCCCTCCAGTTGTTACCTATAGCAGGACAAATGAGAAGGATAATGGACAGGTGTGAGGGTGAAGATGAAAGGCCACCCCGGGGGCTAGTGGCCAGAATCTGTTCTAGTTGGTATGCCAGGTAAGACCCTGTACCTGTGTACACAATTTACCAGTGAAACATAGATGTACATGATATACAATTGTAACATAGATGTACATGATATACAATTGTAACATAGATGTACATGATATACAGTTGTAACATATATGTACATGATATACAATTGTAACATAGATGTACATGATATACAGTTGTAATATAGATGTACACGATATGCAATTGTAGCATATATGTACATGATATACCATTGTTACGTACACTTGCATGGTATACAGATATATGATATACAGTTGTAACATACATATACATATTACACAATTATACCATGTATATACATGATGTACTGTTGTAACATACATGTAGATGATATATAATTGTA
Organism: Acanthopleura granulata; assembly: GCA_016165875.1. NCBI lineage: Eukaryota > Metazoa > Mollusca > Polyplacophora > Chitonida > Chitonidae > Acanthopleura > Acanthopleura granulata. The sequence continues at coordinate 7,595,548 of JABBOT010000008.1, forward strand.
ACATACATGTATATGTTATACAATTGCAACATATGCACTCATGTACATGATACATAGACAGTTGAAACATACATACACATCATGTACAAATGTAGCATACCTTCATAGGTCTGAAAGCTACATGTGTTCCTGTCGCTGTGTAACATACATTTTCAAATTCTGGTCACCAAAAAAAAACTTCATGTGACTGATTTAAACCTTCGAAGCATCGTAGCAGAACTTTGCCATGTATAACATCTCCATTCCATTGTCTGTTTTTAAATATATAATGAGCATAAATTATTCTCTTCGTGTGATGTAAATATAGATAGATATATGACAGCTAGAATAGCAGAGACCATTATTATTAGCCTACATAGGAGTTGCTGCCAACACCACTGTGCGACATACATGTATTCATATTGCTCTGCTGTCTGATGCTCAAACCCACTCCCATTCACTGTAATACTCCATATACACCAAGCTTGTTTTTTCACCAGCTCCTTTATGTCTGAGCTAAAAGGAGTCTTACTGCACCTGGCCAGTCCTTATTTATTTCCGAGTTCCTTCATGACATCTTACGAGGTAGACATTGATAATTTTGCAAGAAATTAATGAGCATTAATATCTGTATATATGGATCTGTATGCATGTATTTCATTTCCATTTTTAACTTGAGATGCCATGACAGCAGTCTCAACTGATGATATTTAAAAATGGCCGGGTTCATATACCTGAGCTGCAGACATACATGAAAAAGGTTTTTCTTTGATTTATTTACTTATTTGATTGCTGTTTAAGGCAGTCTTTCAGGTTTATATGTTGGCAGTCCCATTTAATCCTGAAGGAAATTGGAGGGCGTGAAATAAAACCACCACCCTGTACTTCCCAAGGTGTTCACAAACATCCTGATTTAAGTCTGTATCAGAAAAATAAACATTGGCTTTAAACATGTACTCTGCGTATGGTCGTGTGTTTCTGTCCGCCAACTACCTGCGGATGGTTGTGCATTTCTGTCCGCAAGCAACCTGCGTATGGTCGTTCGTTTCTGTCCACCAGCAACCTGCGGATGGGCGTGGGTTTCTGTCTGCCAGCAACCTGCGGATGGGTGTGAGTTTCTGTCCGCCAACTACCTGCGGATGGTTGTGCATTTCTGTCCGCAAGCAACCTGCGTATGGTCGGTCGTTTCTGTCCACCAGCAACCTGCGGATGGGCGTGGGTTTCTGTCTGCCAGCAACCTGCTGATGGGTGTGAGTTTCTGTCCGCCAGCAATCTACGGATGGGCGTGCGTTTCTGTCCGCCAGCAACCTGCGGATGGGTGTGCGTTTCTGTCTGCCAGCAACCTGCGGATGGGTGTGCGTTTCTGTCTGCCAGCAACCTGCGGATGGGCGTGCGTTTCTGTCTGCCAGCAACCTGCGGATGGGTGTGCGTTTCTGTCTGCCAGCAACCTGCGGATGGGTGTGCGTTTCTGTCTGCCAGCAACCTGCGGATGGGTGTGCGTTTCTGTCTGCCAGCAACCTGCGGATGGGTGTGAGTTTCTGTCCGCCAGCAACCTGCGGATGGGCGTGCGTTTCTGTCTGCCAGCAACCTGCGGATGGGTGTGAGTTTCTGTCCGCCAGCAATCTGCGGATGGGTGTGCGTTTCTGTCTGCCAGCAACCTGCGGATGGTCATGCGTTTCTCTCGGGCTTTGCCCGGTTTCCTCCCTCTGTAGTGCTGGCGGCCATCGTATAAGCCAAATATTCTTGAGTATGGCGTTAAACACCAATCAAATAAATAAAATAAATATACATGTACTTGTTGATTCAGGTTATACAGAATAAATGTGTGCACATGCATGCATGCAGTTATAAATTTATCAGAATTAGAAATTTAGTTTAAAAGTCATTTGGAGATGCATGTAATCATTAATCTTCATCACATGTGTTTGCATTTCTGACATTCTTTGTAATAAATGACTTCATTCTTTTATAGGTGTCAGGTTTGAATTAATTAAAAGGTATTACATGTTCAAAATTGTGGAGCAGTGTGCATGAGTGCATAATGTTTTATGACCTCAGTGTAGAGAATGATACGTAACTTGTAGTTTTCAGTTTTTGTAGATTGCATTATCAAAACCGATCTTTAAGAAGGTCAGGCACGTAGATGCATGCTTGATCAGTGGTGTGATATGCTCATGTACACTCCGTACAATAGCATGCAGTCTAGGGAAGACAATGAGAGAAGTTTATTTTAGGTGTAGACAGCAATTTTGTCATGGACATTCCATAATAAAAAGCCTTTTAGCATGCCAATATGTGCACGCCTTTTCATCGTATCGAATCGGTTTGGAATGCGTGACCTTAATTATGATGAAATGATCATGCAAGAACACTTAAGTGGTCACGTGAAAGTGAGTGTAAGATACTCTTGACATCACATTGTCACATTGTCTATATACAGACATGTTATGTACATGTGTAGGTGTGTTTGTGACGTGCTATATACTGCGTGATTGTCCAGAATTCCAGAGGGCTTTTACTATTCTGTTTGCAGTCATCCAAGTTAATATTAATATCTGCTTTGACTTCCCTACCTGACAAACCACTTCAGATTTGTCCTTTATTGATCACCCAATTTTCAGTCATTTCATAATTTCCTTAGCCTTCTAAGTTTCCTTCTGTACTACTGTAAAGTATGTGTGTTGATTAAAGAAGCCCTTGTTTGCAGTCTATGGTTGTAGGTATATATCCATTTACCTCTCCTATGGAGAGTGCACTGTCCTGCAGTTGATTCCTGAAAATAAAACCAGCATGTCAGCAGGAAGCCTGTCAGAACACATTGGCTGTGTTTTAATTCAGTAGGCAGGCAGACATATAAATCACACACTTTGATTTTGAATATTGGATCTTGACCATTGTGGCAGCTAGTGCATAGGGACTTGTATTATGTGTACTGGATACAGCGTAACTTGTAGCTGACATGTTCATTTTCACACTACAGTAGTTCCATTTATCTTGCTTGCATGTAGAAACTTGCGGTGTGCAAACCCATAAATACGTGATTTTATCTGGAAGTCTGTCGCTCATGTCAGTAAATTGTACTGATAAATGGAAAGAAAAATAAAATACACCATTGACAGTTACTTTGATCTACAGTGAAACGCTTTAAACACTCAGAATGGGTAAACTACCAGCGGAGCTGAAAGATGTTTATAATGAAAGGAAAGCAAGTTTGTTAGTCAACAAACCACAGAAGAATAAATTAATTGCGCTGACAAGAATGCGTTTTTACCTGTGCCCACAATTGCTATGTTTGTCTCAGGTATATAGTTTTCAACCTCGATGTTGTGCATTTCGTGGTGGCATTTCGTGTACATTTGTAAGCTGTTGACTGTTGATTATTCTCCAAATTAAAATTCAGAGATATTTATTGAATGGATCTCTTGGTGTGTACATGTGTAAAGTTTACCCTCACAGTGATACCCAGATCACCTTACTTCCTCTCCCCTAAAACTGGTTTCTGCTTTAGAACCATACATATACTATTTGACACCTACTTGAAGTAGCTGCTACAGCTAGCATTACTCTGGCCTTTTGTTGATCACATACCCTTGACAGGTAGCAAGAGAGAACATGTTTTCACCATTCTAACCCACTTAAGCCTTCTTAACTGTGGATGTTAATCCAATAATGCCAAAATATCTCCTGCTCTCAAAGGGTTTCTAGCTTCCCTAATCCTAGCAGGTAAGCTTGTCCCTGATTGGCTGGGACAGTTTGTCGGCTGACCTCAGTCTGCAGTGTGTAACAACAACAGCAGCATTGGCCTGACTACAATGCACCTGCATAAGATTGTTGTGATAATTCATCCGTATGTTTTGTAAATTTTGCATTTAGGCATTACAATGGGTACTTAAAAGTAGACTCATCAAGTTTTCTTGACTTGAAAAGTAAACAATATACATTTCTGTGCATAGTGCTCTTTAATTTGCCCTGCTTAAGCCCAAGAACAGTTTGAATAACCTCTCCTAGATAAAAAAAAAAGGATAATAACTCTTTAAAATTATCAGTCATTTTCACACCTATGGTTTAGCAGGTAGTTACAGGTATTCCTATAGCTGTAGACACCCATGTGGAGCCTCTTCACTTTCTGTCCCTCTCTGTCAGATCAGGCAATGGAAATTCAGACATTCCTCTTCTGACAAAGTTGATCATAGGTGAGGGTTGTTGTGTTTACA